>UFQX01000049.1:380011-402178 GCA_900497675.1 Arapaima gigas
GCCCCCCCCCCCCCCCCCTTCTGCCTTATTGTCTGTGGCTGGCAGTGCTGCCTAGGGGGGTGGGTGGGGTCTGCCCGCATTCAGCGGTGTTCCACCAGTGCCTGCAAACATATCTCCTCCTCCTCCTCCTCCCCCTGTTCCTTTCATCAGAAAGAGATGAGGTAATCTCAGCCAGCCTTGTGAGGCATAGTGAGGGATCGAGAGAGGGAGAGAGGTTGAGGGAGGAGGCTGGGATGACAGCAGTGGCAGTCAGACTCTGAGCAGCAGCAGCAGGAGGAGTGGTAACCACGCGCTCTCTCAGAGATGAGCGCAAAGCTTTAGGAGCACCGGAGCCTTCATAGAGGAACAGAGCTGACCACCACCCCCATCTGCCTCCCTTCACCACCCCCGTGGGCCGTAGGAGCCATGACGGAGAGGTGCAGCCTATGGAGCGCCCTGTCAGCCGCTGCCTGCTGCTTCTACAGAGGCTCCTTCATGCAGGTGCAGGTGAGAGGGGCTTTGCCCCCGGTGTGCGGTACGGGGGGAGGAGTTGGGTTGCAAGCCGGATGTTGCACGCAAAGTGTGGGAGGGGTCTCGTGTATCCACAGAGCAGGACTATGCTGTGTTAAGCGGTCCAGTTTGGCAGGCTGACTCTGGCCAAGATGCAATCCGATCAACCCTGTAACACTACACCTGGTACGTTAGGATTGGTTCCTGTCGTTGGGTTGTAAATGTAAATGGTACATCATAACAGCACGGGGAGGGGGTAAAGCCACAAATGATCAATCACTGCTACAGGACCTTTATCTTTAGGGTGAAAAGTGCTTTTTTTGTTTGAAAAACAGTTGATTAGGAATAAAAACTGACTTGTACAAAACACCATGACAGATAAACGGATGAAACCAGTCACGGTCATGTTTGAGTCAGTTTGATTGATCTAAGCAACTTCCACCCAGGTTGCTGTACTGTTCTGAGAAAAGTTAATCTTTCACAGGGTTCATGACTACTGTGAGTAACCCAATGAGGCTACCATTGAATCCTTTCATTGTTTTTGCTACCTCAAAGGGTTTTTGTATTGTGGTCTGAACATTTGAAGGCATATTAGTGTCTATAGAAAAAAGTTTGGTGCTACAATGGGCCACAAGTTAGTAGTGAGAGTGTTAAAACTGAACCTACTGTGCTACTCTGTAGCTTGCCCCAGATTGCATATGTGCAAACTGCTTCCAGACCACAGTTTCAGGATTATCACTGAACCTTTGCTCGGAAGAATGATGTGAGAATTTCCCAGTGCGCTTGTGCTCTGTAGTTTGACACCGAAGCCTGGTTCACGACAGCACTGAGGTTCAGCCAGTGCACGCTGCAGCCTGACTGGCATTGCTCGTCCATTATGACCCGGGATTTCCTGGTCTATCTCCAACGCGCCTTTTGTCACTCACGTTGTTTAGAGCAATTTTAACCCAAAATCCCCCATCTGCCCCTCTGCAGTTTCCCTTTGATAATTTGCAAATCTTAATCCCCTCCTTTCTCTGTCTGCCAGTGTCCTACAATCCCCCTCCCTTGTGTATCAGTAACATGTCTATGTGCCAACTACCCCTCTTGCTATGTAAGCTGTATCCCTGGGCAGACCCATCTCTACATCCCCTGAGTGGACTCATACAGGGGAGCAACCAAATTCAGCCCCTGCTGGGGTTTAATCTCTTCCCCCCATGTTGGGCATCATCCTGTAACTCTTGAATGGCAAGCCATTGTTATGACAACCCGGGTTATTTTCATGTTAACTGTATGAGAGGTGCTCACATATTCAGCATCTGAATGTGTGAGATGTAATCCTTTGCTCAAATCTTTCTGTCCTGTGAGCTCACTGCAAACTTTTTTTTTTTTTTTGTAGAAAATCCTCTTTGGGACTGTCACGTCCTCAGGGTTTCCACACTAAAGCAGCTGTTAACTGGATAAACTCTGCAGTTATCCTCGCTTAATTAGTTTCCCTTTAATACCATTACAAAAAAACACAGCTTTCATACAGTCAGGAAACCTTAACAGTTTCAGAGTACATCGCTTTGAGCTTGATCTGAGCTCTACCCATAGATGATGAGGTTCTAAAGATTGCCAGCTTCCTGCTTAATTATAGAAATGTTCCTCACTAGATATGTACGTTATTGTCACAACTGTCAAATCACTGCTGATCATGTAGTATATCGTATATTTATACATCAAAATATTAAATTAAATCAACACCAGAGATTACCAAAGTAACCTTATTCATCCTCAGTCCTGGAGGGCTAAGATCAGGAACCCTTAACCATGCTGAACTCTGCCCACCAGGTCAAAAATTGTATAGGCCTGGACGAGTGTTGAATTTTGGCTCATCACATATATCTAAACAGTTTTGCACAAAAACATCAATATCTTACATAATTTAGGTGTAGGAAACCTTGGCTTCCTTAGCATCTTGTGATATGCTGTTTTCAGTCTTCAAATATCTGTGCTTGAGCACAGGGCCAGATGGAAGGTAGTTAGCAGTGATGAAATGGGTGTGTCAGCATGGCAAGGTGTTCTATAGTATGGGTATAGGAGCTGTGTGCTGGGGTTTATAGTAGGGTGTGCTAGGTGGAAGCTGGGGGGGAGGTGTGTGGTGTTTATGGTGGGGTGTATTATTTACATGGCTGACTGTAATGTATGTAATTGCATGTGTAGTTGTTTGAAAGGATGATGTATCTACTTCAGTAGAAAGTTCCCATTTGAAGTTTTTGTCCTTCCAGCTCTTTGAAGTGATGTTCCAGCTCTCTCTGACCACAACTTTGGCCCCACCTGGGATATCATTTCCACAGCCCTCCCCAATAGTCATAAGCAATTTGCTTGTAGCACAGACCTTTTGAATGTGTGAATGGAACATGGCATGGCAGTACTCTGGCTTCCACTGCAGCCACCCAGCGGGTACTTTGGTTTCATCCTAGCTCTGGTGTTCTGTCTGTGAGGGTGGGGCATGTTTTCTCTGGTTGCACCTGTTTCCTCACCAGTTTGATCATTTTCTTGCATTACTTTAAAAGAGAATATATGTTTTCACCTCTTTTTGAGGTAGGTTTTCTAAGCTATTTCTGGGGTGGATCTCAAGATTTGTGTGTGATACTCATCAGGTTGGAATTATTATTTTAGTCTGCATGGGTAGTTGCAGCATATTAGAGCATATCTTTTGAGTCATTCTGACATCATGTAACTGAAATTATAGAGACCAAAAAAACACTTTTCTCAAATGACAAAAGGTTTTGCTATCTGACCCCTCCCACATCTACAAGTGTTCCTCAATTTGATGGATTTATGGAGACTTTATGGAGTTTAAGGACAGCACAGCATTTCTGCAACAGGGGCTGTGCTGTGACCTTTGACCTGTCTGGCCATTTGGTTGAAACATTTCAGCTGTAATCACCTCCTTGTGCCAGACAACAGCTCTATCCTCAGCATAACATGTTGGCATTGCCTGACCAAGCAATTGTTCTAAGTGTGAAGGTCTGCATTTCAGTGACATGTAAGAGGATGCAGAAAGGCAGCTTGAGTTTTCAAGTCTCTTGTGACCCCACATATTTATTATTCAGTTGTTTACCATGAAAAGAAAGTACCACACAGACAAAATGCTATACTACTGTGAAACAAAATCATGTCTGCAAAAAAATCACATCTGAAATGTCTTGCATTACTAATGAAAAATAAAAATGTTTAACATGTAAGTGGATATCTTTTAAATTAAATAGAAAATTGAATACATTTCCACTTAAAAATTGCCAGTTAAACAAAATAACACTCTAGTACCATTGAGCCATTTGTAGACAATTTTAAAGGTGAATCGCTAACAAAACACAAACATTAGCCCATTTCTGCAGTGTTGGTAATTATGAAGACATTTCCTTCTCCCAACTTAAAGCAAGTAACCTGAGTACAACTGGTGTTTGCTGTTCCTTAAATTATAAACAATTTGCCTTTCCAGTAGGCTTTCAGTCTAGGGAATCAGCTGTAAACAAGGACATCATATTGGTAAAAGAGACTTAGATGACCGAACAGTAAAGTGATATGAATTAATTCCTCATGAGCTTCTTGTGGAGTATAACAGCCATGCTGTGGCAGCTGCTTGTCCAGGGAGATTAACTTAGCATCACCTGCTGTGGACAAATGTGCTTTTTAGCAGAAGAGAAACTTTGGATGCGTGTTTATATTGATGCAGAAAATGGATTGATAGTCTTATTGTGCATTTTGCTGCATTTGGAGGGGTGCTTCAATATCTAGGAGCAATCTTCCACTCCTTCCCCCCAGGGCTCTCAGAAACTGGGAGATAACAGGAGCTACCTCATACATGCATCACCATGGCAACTGCTTCATGTATAAGGGGACATCACCCATCTCTATCCCACCCCCAGGTTCCACAATAACTGCTGTATGTGCTTGTGTTACCTGGAACCTGTGATCTTACAACTACACCAGCCCATATCTGCAGGCCTTCACTTGGGGGGGGGGGGGGGTTGCTCTGTTTATCTCCTGATGTGTTGTGCTGTACTAAGCATATGTCTTCAGTCAGGCTGTTCAACCACAACAAAGAGAGGGTGACAGCTTAGGAAGTGTTTGTGAGCCATGTGGGGGTTATGCCTCTAAAGGGTTGCTGTCTGTTAGAGTTGGCCCCACCTTATCAGGAGCAATGGTACTTTGCTAGTGCCCCATCTGCACAATGCACAGCTCTGCATGAATGAAAGTGATATCTCAGCTTTCTGATAGCGTCTGGCTCAGGCAGCCAATGGCAGCCATCCATGCTTGTCTGTCCCTCCGCCTACGATAGGGGTGACATCATCATCAGCCAATGGGATCTCACACCAGAGCTTGCTGCAGCCTTGGCGATGAAGTGGGGAGTGAGGGGAGGAAACCTGGCAGTGCAAGTGGGCAGCAGTGAACAGGCTTCATCTGCTCCTGCTCAGATACACATTTTGTATGAGGATTTCAGTGCACTGCTGCCCTTCCTTTGATGTGTAACTGGCTCACCAGGCTAACCTGATGTAAACTAAATGGGTCTTGTCTGTGTATGATGCTGGGGAACATGACGCCAGATCTACACAACTGACTATTCTAAGCAAAGTGACACCAACTTAACAACACAAATGCTTTCCTCACGCTTTTTAAGGCCGACCTTGTCTCGTACATGGTAGTGTTACTTCCCGTTGGTACAGAATGGGCCCCTCGCTGTGGGTATTGATCAGGTATTGATGTGCGCGTTGGTGATGCTCTCCTCTAATGCAGCTTTCATCTTGGCAAATGAGTGCTTCACAAAGCCACTAAGCCATACAGGAGGAGCGCCAACTAAAGCTTTGGCCGACTGACTCCATAACGGCAAAAAGAAAATGCTGACGTAAGCTCAGAATGGGGCTTATAAGCGTCTGACACATTTGTCCAGAGAAAAGATCAAAAGATGGACTAATTTCAGTGGCATGAGGCTGTTTTCACAGATCCAATCTTGGAGCTTTCTGAGCAGCTGAGAATTTGGCCACCTGGAACTTCAGAATATGTTTGTGTATTTTTTTTTTTTTTTAAATGCCCAACACTGGTGCTCACTTTCGATCCAGCATCACAGTTAGATGGGGTTGTGAATAAATGGTTTCTACTCGTTTGTTTAATCTGTCAAATGGTTTGGGGAGCAGAAACACCAGACTGGGGGGTTCTAAAGCTCAGCACTCATGTACGCACTCCCTTTACAACACAAACAAGCATCCACTCCCTCCAACAACCCAAACAAGCATAAGCTTGCGTCACATGGTGTCACAAGATAAAAGGAAAAGGATAGAAAGAAAAACGGGAACACCTGATCTCATTAGGCATTGCTTGAAGAGCCCATAAATGTCACCTAGCAGAGCTCTGTCAATCCGTCACACGATGGACGAGCAGTTGTTTGATGCGTGCATGACGGATGAGCACAGCCGAGCCGATGTGAGCTCGCAGAAGGCCTTGGTGTCAGTGATGGTATTGATGTTAACAACTCGCTCCACTCACAGCAAGTGGGTGTGCGTGTGGGGATAGTGTATCTCCAGAATGGCAGTATATAAAGACTGTGGCATGATGGAGAGCTACTGCACGTGATAACCCTAGAGATGGATTCTGTCTCTGTGCTCAGTTCTTCTCCATAGCTTTAAAATTTTCTATGCTGAAATTTCTCCAAAAAGATTAGCTTTTCTAAAGCTGCTTTTTTTATTGGAATTTTTTTTTTGTTTCCATAATTTGAACCCGTATGTCTTTGCAACGGCACAATTTATCTGCCGCTGACACTTATTGATTAATCAATTTGATGTGTCTTAAGGAAAAAAAAAAAGCCAACGCTGCTTCAGGGATGATGTGTTCCAACACCACTGGCCTTTGTGACAGAAAGAGGGATGCTCTCGTCTGTTTTGTGTAGGCAGTGTAGAAAGGCATTTGAGGCATGCCACAACCACGTATCTACTGCTGTCACTGTGGAAACGGAGCAGACTTGTCCTCTGTTTCCTCCACAGTTGGCTGACCAGGCTGGCGCGGATGCGTGCCTGAGAACCACAATCCATCAGTGTGATGACCCAGGTGACCTCAAAAGCCACCAAATTGACCATTAATGGGGCAATAGTTCAGACAGAGGGGATGAAATCAGCACTCATTTTCCTCACCTACTGTAGCTTTTGTGTTTTGTGCTTAGCCAGACTGCTACTGGCAACGTTAAGTATCCACACAGTAAAACAAGATGTACCTGTACAATTATTTTCACAAGTTATTGTCATGACTCCCAACCAGCCTTTACAGCATTAACTGACAATTAGTTGCAGTCCGTATAGTTTTACTGCCAAGTGTCAGCAGGTTTATTTGGAAACAGCAGGCTACATGTACTTTTAATCTAAATGTATTGTTTTGCTCAAAAGAAAACTGCTTCAAACCCCACATAGTGTCTATGAATAATAATCTGGCAGTCCAGCAGCTTCCAAACCCGCTGCTTCATATGAATCTCCTTGACGCATTCAGGAGTGGGCTCAGTGCTGGGCTTTTAGAGAAGGACAACACTTGCCTATGAAGCCTGCAAAAGTTCTACTGAGGAATCCATTATTAAATTGACAAAATAAAATGCTGATGGTCTACATCTGATTTCATTAGATTTCACCGCACTGGATGAGGCTCATGTTCAGGAGCTCCTGATCCTGGTAACTGATCTTTCGTCTGGTCCCCTGTCCTGCTTCAGTCCCCACATTACCATTAATCTTTCATGTATTTGCTATACTTTCAGCCTTACTTAGACCACTGGCAGAGTCTACAGTGGAAAGCAACGTGCTGTCAATGAAGTCGACACTATGGCAAACGGAAACATATTTTAAAAAATGGTCAACATACTTGCTAAGATGTCACTGAAAAGAATAATCCAGGGTTAATACAACAGATATGGAGTCTGAGGGACCCAAAGCAACCTGCAGCAGCTGGATCTTTATCACGAACAGTCAGTGCTGTATGCTGCAGTCAGGGCATCACCCAGGTGACTCTAGGCTTCACGGAATGTCTTTCCACGCTGTGATGAATACCTCAGTCAGGAGGGGGTGGGACAGGTTTCCTTGGTGACAGGATCCCCAGGTGTGGCTCAGGCAGTCTCGCAGAGAGGAAGCCTCCCTGAGACTCTGATCCCACTTCCCACCCACCAACCCTAATGGCTGCCTATCCTCATCAGTATTCATAGCATGTTTGACCCCACTGGGCAGGTCAGGTGGAAGTAAAGCATCCACATAGTGGGACATTCAGGGCGAAGACCAATTGGTCCTGACAGAGGGGGTTTTGTGATGAGTTTATCAAAATGTAAATGGGCCTCTTTCACATTTAATTGGCATTTAACCATGATGGTTGGCAATCTTTGCTTAGTGACTGTGTGACCTACTTCTTCAGTGTACTGTTTCTCTAGCAAAACATCACATTCACCCTCAACATTTGTGTTCTTAATTATGTTATGTTCTGGATGGACCATGTTTGCATGGTGTACAATGCACACACACACACACACACACATATATATATATCCTATATATATATAGGGTTCTGCAGGCTGAGCTGTGCATTAACTCAGGACAGTGGGCTCCGTGTGTGTTTTTGTGTTATTCAGGACAATGGAATTTTCTTGTGTTGCCTGCACTTGAAACATTCTGTCTTCCTGAAAGCAAGTGATTCAAAATTGTTTTTAAGGTAGTGTCCTGAGGGTATTTTGGACAGTCTGTTGTCTGTAGGTATGCTTTCAGCACAGAGGTCCCTGTGAATCCGAGTACAGTATTGTACAGCATCTGCATCACTCAACATAACTTTACATATGTTTTTGCCCGATGCTGAATGATGGGGACAGATGGCATACTGAGCAATTGATTGATGTAGAACAGGATGAATAAAAACTTATAATATTGAAACAACAGACCATTAACTATTGATGAATCCTTTTAGCCCTTTTAACATAGAAGATGACCGTAAGGCCAGTTATTTAAATCTAATAGGTTCCGATTAGTGTAGCATGCATTGGCTTACAGTACATTAGCTGTTAGCACAGGACAGGCCTGCGCTCATTTGATGCTCTTCCACCTGACAGCTATAGCCCTCCAGATTGCCAGCTCATATTGCCAGCCCAGCTGACGTGAGCCACTGGAGACCGCCGCGCTTATGGCAGAGCGGGTTTGTCGAGGATTTGACGACAGCACTGTCGGCAGTCCATCAGTGTGGCCCGACCACAAGGCACCAGCCTGATTTGCAGTTGCATCCTTTTTAACCGCTTGCTTAGACTCAAATGGTCTCAGTGACCTTCCAGGCCAGGGATCGGACGTCATGGGAACCATGAATGGACTTCCAGACATTACCATCAGAATTAATTAAGCCTGGGCATCTCCCTGTTCCTCTCAGAGGCACGTGTGTGAAGTCTGGGGGCAGGGAAGGGGGGGAAGATGGGTATTCTGTGTCTGTGTGGCTGTCTGTCGTCTTTTTATGGGGTCATCTGTTTCTCTTTCGTGAGACCCCTTGATAATACTAGCCCTAAAAAACAGATGGAGAGCTAAAAACCTTTCCCCAACTAGACACACACAAGCACATGCAGGCATACATGTGAATAAGAATAGCAGATCCTACATCTAAAGGTACAATCAAATGGAGCTTTAAAAAATATCAGAATTATGTTTGCTAAGTGAAGTGTAACTTACTCAGTTACTGCAATTAGAAATTATAATTAGTGGGTGCCTGATTTTGTTAGTCATCATGCAAATGCATTAATCCCTGAACTCTACTTTGGGTGCACACTTGAGAACTTGCAAAATTCTAACAAGACTTTGGGGCAAGACTTGAAAAGTGCAAACTAACAACTCTGTGTGACAAATTTAAAATGCCAATATAAATTTATACTATACTTAAAATTTTTCCAATTGTCTAATTTTGGATATAAATTGTGATTCTTGATTGGTACAAAGACCCCCCCCCCAATCCCTGCTCCTTTGTATAAGAGATCTTTGTTACCTAACTGCCCCTCCCCCCTTGGATAGCTTGTTCAGCAACTGAGGGTGAAGTGCCTTGTCCAAGTGGACTGAAGTAATCCTGGACTATCCAAATCCTTAAAGATCACCACAACAGAACACATCAGTGTGACACCCATCTGACCCTCTTATTAAATCAATGTTGAGTAAATGGAAACGGTAAAATTACATTAAATGGGAATTTTACAAGAGGTTATTACAAAGATATAGTTTAATTAAAATGACACTAGATATAATTTTTATTTAATAAAATGTTTATAATTTGTATTTATTTTATATAAAGTACTTAATTTTTCCATTGTAAAAGGTTGTGCTGTTAAATTAAATTGCCCCAGTTGTGCAAAGAATGTGCTGAAAGGAAAGTGGATGAACATGTGAATAGACAAAAATCTAAGTGTCAACAGCACAAGCTAATTTTCTTCTCACTGAATTAACTCCAGTGAATAAATGCTGGAAAAGTGAATTTAGAGGTCTAATTAGGCGAATCACTAATTAAGTAGCTTACATGCAAGTGGGTAGAAAGAACAGGAGATCAGATCCCCATTAAAGCTGTCTCCAGGTCTATGGACCGGCAATGCGTCTGTGCGGCTCTTCCACAGCTGGAGGAGACAAGTAACAACACGATCTTGTGATGTCAGTCAGACCTCATAAGTGCTGTCCAGAGCTCCGGGTGAAAAGAGAAGTGTGGACTGTGGTCCAGAGGTCTATAATGGCCCCAGAGTACTGCCAGGCTCACGTTGGGTTCATTATTTCTCGTCATTGGATGGTGCTCCTGACTGCCTGTGCTGTCATCAGGTTTACAGTGCAAACTAAAGCATGCAGCAGATCTCATGTAGTCCCATCTTGGGTTATGTCTCAGGATTGCCATCTGTGCTTATGAAGCCTTTACTCAGTACCAGTTTCGCTGACTGATAAACTCCCTAGATACCCTCGTGTGTGGCTGCTGGCAAAGGATCTTTTTTAATGGAGGAAGCTGATTATTCACTGGTGGCTAGAACTGTGGCTCTTTGAGACATTTGTTGACAGGTTCACATGTTGGATTTTCAATAATTATACACTCTCTAAAATATTCATCCATATCCTTCTAAATGCGGATCCCTTGTGCCCTTTAGATCAACTTTGCACTACTGTGGGAACGGGTGAGACAGGATACTGTTCTGTATGCTCTGAAAAGCAAAGGAGTCAAGTCCAAGCCAATGAGCACTGGATGTGTCCCTTTGATACTTGCTAGCAGTATGAGAGCCTTCATATCTGCACTCAAGTTCACGTCGCTCCCTCGCGTCTGCTGTGTTTTGTGTCGTCTGCGCTGGACCATGTTTGTATAACAAATTGCCTGCTGGCATGTGGACGAATGAAACAGACAAGTTCATTGGTTCCAGTAGGCCTGCAGGGGACAGCCCAAGCCAGGCTTGTGCTGGACTCAGTAGAGCTACAAGTGTCCCGGCCCACTGTGACTACAGCCAAAACGTTGCCATGACAATCTCTCAAGGATGCATTCCTGCTGTTCAGGAATGGAGGTGTGTGAATGGTAGCCTCCCCCTCTGTCTGTAAATGCAGGCTCAAGAGTTTTAGTGTTTCACATTGTATGGATTCGCTCCGGAGTTCACAGAAAGGACCTAAGACTGGTGCCCTGGCTGCGGGATGGTATACAGCAAATTATATAAAGCAGTGAAAACGGATTCTGTAGAAGAGGGTCATAGCTGTATCAGTGTGTACGAGCAGGGGAAACATTTTGAAGGACAGGCTCTGAACCCAGGATCTGAAGCTCCTCAGCACTGGTTCCCAGTGGACATTGCAGCCATCTTGGACAGGAGACACACACATGTAACATGAGAATGTCAGATACACATGCTATAAGAAACGCTGAAGACTTTCAGGCTTAAGTATTACCTCATAAAGACATAATCGTTCAGAACAATAATGACTTTCAGCATTCTTACATTCTTTTGATTTTATTTGTTCATCTATGTCTTTTAAAGGATCGTGTCTTCTTTAAATGGAACAAACTCCCAAAAGTTGCTGTTGTATGTTTGCCAACTCAACTGAGGCATGTGTTTCTGTGTTGAGATGCATAAAACTGGGTATGAAACAAATTATGTGCACAAAAAGCTGTGAAACACAATTACAGCAGTATACAAAAAGATTAATATCCTCAAAATTCCCCATGGGTGGGCTTCTCGCAGGCAGAAAACCAATAACTTCACGCTTGACCCTGGCGTGGTTTTATTGCTTACTCTCTATTTTCACGCCTGCCACACTGTGCTCGTGGCGTCAAATAAAATTGGAGTGGAAACTGCTGTGATTTCACTGGTCCTCTCCCCTGAGGGCAAAAGAAAGGCAGAAACCAAGCCAGTTTGTTTTCTTTTGAGCAGAATGGAGGAGGAAGTGCTTGGTGACCCAGGGCAGAGGGCCTGGACCCTGGCCTTCGGCTGTCATCCACATCTCTGTCTCATTGTGATATGAACATGGAGAGTCTGTACCAAAGAGTGTGTGTGTTTGTCCTCTGTCTGCAAGTGACTCTGGTGTTCCTATCCAGTCATCTCGCGTATCTACTGGAGACTCAGGTGTTTACTATCCTCTCTATCTGTTTGATACTGGTACTATCATCCTTTGCATCTATTGGACTATCTTGCTTTCCCCCATCTTTTCTGGTACTGTATACATAAAAATGGACACTAAACTATGAGTTGTTATAATGAGCAATGGTCTGTCCATACATACCAAAGTAGCGCACCTTAGCTGTAATCCCCATAGCAAATGGGTTTGTTGCCATCTCATTTGTCATAATCTGCAATAACCACATTTAAAAAAGATAAATGATCAAAGGTCACATTCTAAGACTTCTATGGAATCTGCTACATATCGTACAAGTGACACAATCCGTTCAGTGCTGGTGGCCTCATAAAGTAAACCTATTTTTTACAGCACATATTGATACTGCACCTGTTTTTGTTTATTATGAACTCCTCACCATGTTGTAAACATTATTTGAAGCACATACCATTAGCAAGACTAAAATGTGCTAAATTTTTCATGTCTGTGGTGTTAATACAGTATATTAATGCCGTTAGCATTCGTGACAGGATTTGAAATGAACCATCCAAAGCAGGACCCCATGTATAACCTTGAGTGAACTACTTGACTTCAATTACACTTATTACCATATGTGACAGTTTTTTTTTTTTTTTTTTTAAAGAGGTTTCTTTGGACAAAAGCCCTGATGAATAACAATGATCACAATAAGTAGTCTTGCAATAAGCTGCTGAGACCTTATAACTAATTGTTTCTTCAGGGACAGGTTTGTAATTTTCTGATGCTGTACCTATACAAAGTAAATATTACTAGACAATGCTGCATGTACGCAAAAACACCCAAATATTTTCTGTTGCCCCTAAAAGCACCTCTGCATCGTGCCTCACTGGCATCCCGAGCTCAGGATGCAGAGGTAGCTGGGGGGAGGCACAGAAGGGCCAAGCCAATTAATGGAGCACGCGCCATTGATCTGTATAATAATGATGCATGCATCCTGTCCTGTGTCTGTAAGCCAAGGTAGGCTTGGATTACCATCCAGTAAATGACCTCCATAATTTAGGACTGCCGTAATGTAAGGCCGCTCATGTGTTTATTATAATTTTTTTTTTTTTTTTTTTTTAAAAAAAAGCTTTTATTTTGTGCTTTCAAAATCTAGGATACTTTTGATGAACATAATCCCACAGCTCCATCCACAGCACCCTTGTACACCAAACATCATACACTTTTCTCACTGTCGGTTGACTTTCAGAATTTTCCTCCTCCATCTGCAGCAGATGTGAGCAGTGCACTGCTAAGAAGGTTCCTGCACACCTCGCTGCCCACTGTGTTCCCAGTGCTGCAAATGGCAGGCTTATTTGCACATTCTCCTAAGAGCTATAGCAAAACTGTAGTTTTGGTTTCAGGTTCATATGCAGATTCATGCACACATCTGAGTGGCTTCCTCTGGCCATTGGACTTACCTGTATGTCTTTTCCCACCTACCCCAGTTCTCCAAAGAGAAGTACCTGCTGGACTCCCCACCGGAGAAGCTGCGGAGAGAGCTGGAGGAAGAGCTGAAGCTGAGCAGCACTGATCTACGGAGCCATGGCTGGTACCACGGCCCAATCCCTCGGGAGGTGAGCTCAGGCATAAAGACACAGTGACAGACTAATAAACACACGCAAATATACATGCATATATATGAAAACAAGCTCAATGTATCTCAGCAAATTCCTGTAGGATTAATAAACTTGTCAGTCATTCATATAAACATATACACACACACATCACTCGTACACCTGAGCATATAGAGAGACACATCAGCATGTACTCTGTACTTCTGAAGAAAGACACATAAGCACACGTGCATTTTTCTAATGCCTGGGTTTCACATTGATTTCAATTCCCAATGTCATAAATCAATCCTAACCTCAAAAAATGAAACTGTATAAAACAACAAAAATTCAGCAAACCTTCCCAAAACATCTATTTTCAGGTCTTGCTCTTTTTGTGGAGCTGTTAATAGAAAATAAAAATAAAAAAAAAACATTCTCACACACACACATATACTCACTCCCACCTGCATCTATGCATGCTTTGACAAACACAAACATTTAGGCATACACATGGAGTTGTAGGCACTCACGTATGCCTATATAAGGCCTTCGAAAAGCCCAAAGTATGCGTGTCCGTACTAAACAAATCAGCAATTATTATTTAAGAAAAAAAAATTAAGAAAACTATGCACTGTGTAGTATGGTAATGAATATGCAATTGCTTCATGGTTTGCAGGAAGCAAGCAACACTTTCTGAAATAGGTATTTATATAGTAACATGTGAAGCTAAGGCATAGTGAGAGCCTGTTTATCTGCCTCTAATCTTTCAAATATGCATGTCAAATACAGCAATTAGCTAAATAAACTAAAGTGGAGATTAATTGAATCTTCTGAGAAAGATGTTCATTTTATGGTGAATGAAAACTGTTAGACCTGTGACTGATTGTATGTTATGACGTGTTACTCTTTAAGCGATGTGCTGATGAATTGCTCACTAATATTGTCAGAAATTCACTTGCTCTTAAATTTGCATCACTTGTAAACGGGTCCTTGAAGGCTCATCAGGGCAATTGTTTTTACAGGGCATAACAAGTGCATTCATTCTCAATTCTATAAGAGTTGCAAATAGCCGGAAGTGCAGGGGGGACTGCATTTTGTCTGTGTGAATTGAGAGCCACACACAAATCACTGGAAGCAGCTTGGCGTTAAAGACATCCAAAGCCTATGCTGTGGCTTCTGCATGCGACACGCTGATGTGTGGATGGGAGGATGCAGATCGCTGGTCTGGGACCAGTGCTTTGAGACAGATGAAAGAACAAATGACTCCACTGAGCATTTTACCCATGCCTAGCTTCTCTTTAGGACAAAAAATTAAAAATGGAAAATTTGGAAAGTGGTCTTTTTTGAAAAAGACCACTTTAAACTGCTAGCATTGATATTAGATGCTGTGGTATATCAGGCCAATACATACAGCAGTTGTCCAGATATTAGATTTAATGTAAGTTATAATCTTTCAAGAGCTTCATTATAGGACAAATTCTGCTGAACTAAAAATGATAATGATGTGTAGACAACGTCAAGAGGTTAAAATGTACTTGAGTGTGCACACATGCGTGTCTGCATCTGTGTGTGTGCTTTTGTGCACCAATTGTGTCTGTAAAGTTTCCCAGGATGAAAATAAGATGTAACTGATGCACGCACACACTCCCATGCACAGGAAGCATTTTAGGCGAGCAGCCGAGTTTGCTTCACTGCTCCACATTTGCATAATATATTCCTACTCGAATAAACAAGGAGGATTGGTGACCCCTACTCCCTCCACTACTCCTTTTTATTAACACACCATTTTGTTGCCATAGCGAAATGCTCCCACACAATTCCAGTTGTTGAAGCTGACCTGTTGGTATGGCGCCCCCTACTGGGTAACATCTACACCCACTTTTTGCATTGTACCTTATCATGCTGGCAGTCCAGGAAAATTTTTGGTTCTTTAGACAAAAACATTTTAAAAGTAAGAACTGTGCTCTAAAATACTATTGCAATTCTAAAATGTGTTTTAAGAAGAGAGAAAAGAGGAAGAGCAGGCAGTCATCGCAGGACCGTCTCACTAAATGTGTCATGATATGGAGTCGACTACAGACTATGGTGTTTTTCATGAAGACATCCGCCTGAAGAACAGCTGAGCAAAATTATGCCGTGTGTACTTGGTCTGTGTACTGACCCGTGTCGTTGACCGGCAGGTATCTGAGACACTGGTGCTGCGGAATGGGGACTTCCTGGTCCGAGACTCTCTGGCCAACCCAGGGGACTATGTCCTGACCAGCCGTTGGGACAATGAGGTGCTGCATTTCAGGATTAGCAAAGTGCTGGTTAAGTCCAGCGACTCACGTGTACAGTACCTGCTGGAACGGGAGAGCTTTGACTCTGTGCCTGCCCTGGTGCGCTTCTTTGTGAGCAGCCGGCGGCCAGTGTCTCAGCAGAGCAGCGCGCAGATCTACTGCCCTGTCAACCGCACCCTTCCCCTGCGTTACCTGGAGGCCAGTTTTTCTCTGGCCAATGGCAGGCATGGCTCTGCCCACTCACCATCCAGTCAGAGAGGTGCTTATATCAAAAGGAGGAGTGTCACCATGACGGATGGGCTGACAACCGAGAAGATAATACCACACAGGTGAGCCACACCGGAGGACGTCTAAGTGTTTCCAGAATACAAGTATTTTAGAGAATACCTCAACAAACACTGTTTCGGCTTATATTTAATACATCACAACTCCATTCCATTTTTGCTAATTCAGCTCCTTTCTAGGATATACGAAACGTCTGGTATTGGTGACAGACAGTCATTCTCATCCATGTAGGGAATCTTGCTCCGAGGTGGCCGGTGGAACGGCCAGCTCTTTTCCAGGAAGCGGGTCGGAGGTGATCTTGGGGAAAAGGTGGAGTGAGATGAGTTTAGTGACCTATTTGGGTTGGATCACCATTGTAGTGAATCCCCTCATCTGTGTCCACGGGCTCACCATGTAGGATAGATGCTCACATCCCCAGCGTGTCACCTCACCTGGTCTGCTTTGGTGTGCATGTTTGTGTCTCGCACTGATTTAATACACAGAACCCACATGCTGATTTAGCTCACAGATCCTTTGTGATTGTGTAGTAACTGTTCTAGGAGTTGTAGAAAATGGGAGTGAAATTGTTAAAACTATTTTTTTAATCTTTATTCAAACTCTGTGCAAAGCTCAGATTCCATTCTCTAATCATAGCGACAAATTATTGTAACTATAATCAAGGTTTTTACAGAATCCTATCTGTAAATAAATTGAGGGATGTTTGTGTTATTTAGCTTTTACTGATTTTTTTTTCAATCAATTTAAATTTTCAGTAAGAGTACATCTGTCTGAATTTCAATGGTGTTTAAAGCTAACAAAATTAGAGTATGTTTTATAACTTTGTCGGGGGTTTTTACAGAACATACCAGGGAATAATTTAAGGTATGTTCAGAATAATTGATACCATGACTAAGTTTTGATCACAAGTCAGAGCCAGGGTATACATTCTCAGAACAAGAGAATTTGAAAAGGATTACTGATCATTACTATAATGCTGTTTTAGCAATTTCACGACTGAATCTATCGCCGTTGTCCTCTTTTTCAGATTGGAAAATGCACTGAGTTTTAAAGTGTTTCAAAAACAGCCAGTGCTGAACGAGGAGGGATGTGTCCACCACTGACTTTTTCATTAACATTCGTTTCTGTAGTCCTTCCACTGTCCACCACAAGGATGCCATGAGAAATTGTGCACTCAGCATGGATCAGATCCAGGAGTTCCGCTGCCCCCTGTCGCCAGTTGGAGAAACGCCACTATCTCCAGCATACAGCTCTAGTGAGTCTCATAGGAATTCAGTGCAGAACCTTCATTACTGTTAGTCCCTGTCTTCTCCAGTTTCATTTGGTCACTGTCTTAAGGATAAATAGCTCAGAAATTAGGTCTGGGAGTTATGCTAATAAGCCCTTCTATAGGTTGTAAGCAACGCTATTGCTTGCTGTCAGTTAGGCTATAATGTGTTTGTAACTCTGACCCTGCCTTGTGCCCACCAGTTACCAAACACAGGAGTCCATTGGATGGCAAGGTACTGGGTGTGGTCCCCTCATCGCCTGTCCTGAGGCGTTCCAGTGAGCCCCAGCTCAGCCCTTCTTCCAGTGGCAACATGCCCTGTCCTGAGCCGGCCCCCAGCACCCACTCTACCCCTGCCCATGGTTACCTCTCAGAGGGGGCTGGGGGGAGCTACTGTGAGCTCCGACCAAATCCTGCCCCCTCACCAGCTCCACCCCCTAAGAGCTATGTGGACCGCCTGCGAGTAGAGGAAGGTCGGGGCCCCTCGTCAAGCAGGGAGGAGGCAAGTGAACCATTTGTGGTGCCTGTGTTGGAGACGTCTTCCATTTTCAAGCCCGGGCAGTACCAGTCGGCGCTGATGCCCAGTGAGAACAAGCCGCTAGAGATGAGCATCCTGAAGCGGGTGAAGGAGCTGCTGGCTGAGGTCGACCCCAAAACAGCGGCTAAGCACATCACCAAGGCTGACTGCACGGTAGGGACACAGCACGTACCTCACAAAGATATGGGAGGAACAAGCAACGAACCATGGAACTCCTTTCAGGATTTATCATTTTAATAGCAAGGGCATTCTAACATCTAACATTTCCTCAGTATGTAACTTGTATATTAAAAATGTGTACATTTTATGGTGTATATGTATTTTCTTAGTTTGGTTTTATGTTGCCTTCTAGGAATATTTAATAGGAATGCTTTTGATTAAAGACGTTAAATATTTTATACTTTAGCTGCTTGGCTAAATACAATATTGCTAAGTGCTTTCCAGATTTTAGTTAAAATAACTAAAATCAGCAGGAAAGTGCACTTATTTTCATTTACCACATGTGCTGCAATTAAAAAAAAAAAGCAAAGAATAAACCCCCCAAAAGACTGTTACCCCCACTGTTTCTGGACGGCTCAGGTGCTGTGTATGCAAAGAAACTCACCTGGCTCACAGCCTCTGCTGCATGATCTGCGCAGGCCGTGTCCTGCTGAGTTCACTCAGCCATCACCTCTCTGATGCGTTACAGCTTTGAGCGGACTCTGCTCAGCGTTTGCAAACATTTTATTCCTCCATGGTTTCAGTCTGCTCCAGTGTTCTTTATTAATTGAGACTCACCGACCAGTGCGTGCCCTTGGAAAGGTCAGGAGAGTGCGGTTCACTGATGGCTGGTGCTCTGTGACCGTGGGCGTAACTTGTTAATGTCGCTGATCCAACAGCATTGCCCGGTGAGTCAGGATTAATGAATACCTGAATCGGCGAGTGCCAGCGAGCAGCACTCAAGGTCATTACACAAAAATGGCACACTGCGTTCAACGGTATTTACTGTGAAAATTATTTGACAAAGACCAAATTAAAAGCCAATTATCCGGTCACTGCAGTGACCAGGCAGGAAAAATGGCTTAACGCCATCTCCCTGTGTGGTCTGCAGGTTGCTAGGATACTAGGTGTTACCAAGGAGATGCAGAAGATGATGGGAGTAGCCTCAGGACTGGAGCTGCTGACTCTACCACATGGACACCAGCTCCGCCTAGACCTACTGGAAAGGTAAGAGTACTGTACTGATCTAGTAGGGTACACACCCAGTACTACTTCATCACACTGATTTGCCACACAACTGCACTACAGTATTCCCTAGCGGTAACTACACCTTTAAGTTTTGATGCTGAGGGCAGCAGAAGGGCAGTAAGTCAAACCCCATCCCTCTGCCTGTTCCCCTTTCCAGGTTTTATACCATGTCCATCATGATGGCAGTGGACCTGCTGGGCTGCACCGGCAGCACAGAGGAGCGAGCTGCCCTCCTGCACAAGACCATCCAGCTGGCGGCTGAGCTGAAAAGCAGTCTAGGCAACATGTTTGGCTTTGCAGCTGTGATGAGGGCACTGGAACTGCCTCAGGTACGAGTGAGGCTGCTGCATGGTCCACGAGCAGCACATGAAGGGCAACAATGGCAAACGGAGATAGAATTGTGTCTCAGGAAGCTGCTCTCTCCATCCCCACCCCCTCATAGATCTCACGGTTGGAGCAGACATGGATAGCATTGCGGCAGAGGCACACAGAAGGCGCCATACTGTACGAGAAGAAGCTGAAACCTTTTTTGAAGAACATGAATGATGGCAAAGGTAGCACGGCTTCTTTCTCAACTCGTGTTGCTGCTGTTGCTACTGCTAATTGTTTGCTTCTTAGCCTTTTGTGAGACCAGCCTGTGAGCAGAATAGCAGCTGCATTACATTGGGACTGAACTGTTCCCTTTTAGAAGCATTCAATGGGCTCATAGAGCAAAAATGGCTGGAGTTGATCAACTCTTTTCCCACCTACTGTGGAAGTAAAATGACCACATAATAGACAAAATTGCAATCGTATTGAATCATAAGCTGGCAATAGTAAATAAGATAAACTGGTTTATCAAAATATATTTATATATTTTTTTTTTTTTGCTGTATGAGACCTGAGTGTATTGTTTGGTGGAATTACTGCAGTTCCTTTTGTGAGACTCATTTTGACCCACTGACATTGAGTATACAAATCCCTGTTTTCCAGTTCCTTAACAGCTACATGACCTGCTGTCCCATCTGTTCCTCCTGTATGAACCTCATGATTAGTATTCCTTATCATTTCTAAAAGTCTGTGAGCGCAATAAACTATAGCTTAATGTGCACCGTGACAGCTAAGAAGTTAAATGATCCAACAAGACATGAATTATAACACTGTAAAATAAGCAGCATGAGGGCATCAAAGACAGTAACAGTATACAGGGGTCTCACAGGGTCATTTACACTGGCTATTATGTACAGCGGTTCACAACTGGAAGAGTGTGCTCAGTGTTCTGCCACATGCATAGATGATGCGACATGAGGGCAAGCAAACAGCTCAGAGGGAACATGACTCCTGACTGTGTTGCCTGGTCCTCTCACAGAGAGCTGCGTGCTGTCCAACACATCTTTTCCGCACATCGTGCCCCTCCTGTCCCTCCTAGAGAAGGGTGTTGGAGGGACAGGCAGCGAAGGCCTGGAGCCGTGGGAGAGCACCGAGACGGGTGTGGACGTGGTGCTGAACCACCTGGAGGCAGCACGCACCATCGCTCACCACGGGGGGATCTACCACACCAATGCAGAAACTAAGTTGCAGGGTAGGTTTAGTGTCCATGTGTCTGTGTACAGGACCATGCCTCAGTACGCAGAAGCTGCTGGGTGTGATCATAGATCATTAATAGATTCATTTTGCTGTTTTGCCATGTGGTCAGGTATAGATTTATTCCAGCTGTCTTGCCTGAACAGAACTTTCTGTAGCTATCTGCCTTATAAGCAGATAATGTGTGCAATATCACTGCCTTTCTATTAAAACTACCATTCAGTGTCACCTGTTGAGAAGCATGATAAATATAAATAAATTGAATTACATATTTTTAGCATTTCAAACAAACTCTCAGTTGGAGAATGTAACCCTGGGGAATTAGATGAAACCAGCAGTCAGAAGGACTGACAGGGACAGACTGACTTCTCCAGAGTGTATGGCAGAGGAAGGCACTTTTTTCTGAGGTCTTTTTCATAGTCAGCATCTAAATTTGTGTCCACAGGGTTCCATGAAAGGCCAGAGGTGCTGGAGATCTTCTGCACGGAGTTTCAGATGCGGCTTCTTTGGGGGAGCCGAGGGGCTGAGGGGAGTCAAACGGAGCGTTACGAGAAGTTTGACAAGGTCCTGACAGCCCTTTCCAACAAGCTGGAGCCACCAGTGAGGCACAGCGAGCTATAGCAGCCACCCCTGTTTGATACAGAGGAACAGGCCCTCTCACCCTGTGCTTGGCACACCCCTGGATGGGTCTAGTGTGAGAGATGGGGGCAAGAACCCAAAGACAACATACTGTCTACTGTAAGAAGATCTGTTTTCTATTTATAAATTAGACACGGGGCTCAGTATTCCACAGAGGTTCTCTCTCGTGGTCCAACCAGCTAAAAGCTGGGAAACACCAAAAGTTGGGGGAAAAAAATGACACCCATCTGTGCAAAGAGACAAACGTTTGTGTAAATACTCAAGTGTGTGTCTTCAAGTTCAGTCCACCCGCCTGCTATTAACATGAAAGGATGCAATTCAGCAAAACGTGCTGCAGAGCTCACACCATGTCGACGCTCATCACATGACTCGACACCACTGACCTCTGCTTCTGCCTGTGCACATACAGATGGAATATAGTTCATTCAGAGTTATTTTATGTTTCACCTGAAGATTAGAGCCCGGTTATGAAGTTGCATAGGCTGCGTCAGCTGAGTCCTTTGTCAGCAGCACTGTTTCCGAAGACCTGCGCTCAACCTCACAAACCCACAGCTTCAGGAAAAGGTCTGAATGTATGTTGCCAAACCTATTGTTACTCACCACAAAACTCTGTCAGCTGAAAAATGCTTCAGCTCCAGACCTGAGCCTTACTAGGATTTTCATTTAAAAAATACTGGTCTGAAGTAATATCTGTACCCCCCCCCCCCCCCCCCCCCCCCCCCCCCCCCTATATTTTTTT
>UFQX01000049.1:402213-423360 GCA_900497675.1 Arapaima gigas
TCTTACCCCCCCCCCCCCCCCACCCCCGTTCTCCTGCTTGGCCCCTTCAGTTGTGTTTCGTCCAGGCTTGTCCCATTTTGTCCAAGATTGAATTTGCACAAAAAAGCTCATGTCTCAGGATCCTGTTGAATGTCTTGTGAACCTTTAAAAACTGCTCCTCTTTCCAGTGTACACTGTACCAATCATTCTGATGTCTGTAAATAACTGTACAGTTTACCATATTTAATTTCTAATAACCTGGAGAAAGCGGCTTCCTCAGATACAATACGATAATATTTAATTTCTAAAATCATGATGGCTTGGTCCTTGAAACGCACGGTTCTCACATTCAACCTTGACAGCATTTGCTGATATGACTTTGTGTGAGACTTGTGTCCAGGTGATGAAGCAATGTGAGTTGATTCTACTGTGACTCCCTTAGCGAAGACTTACTTAGAAATTGTTGATTTTATCTTTTGTTTTTCCTTTTGGCTCCCACTCCGACAGTCCAGGTTATGAGAAGGATACTCAGCAAAGTGTTGCGTTTCACTCTGGAAACATCCACAGCTGCTCTTTGTTGCTTTTAAAAACCAGTGTTGCAGGTTACAACAGGCAGGAGTCTCAGTGGATGTGGGAGCCTGTGGCATTTGGAGTATGAGCACAACTGTCCCAACATCACACTGAACTTATTCCTTATTAATATTCTCCCTCCTGTGATGAATCTGAAGGCAACTTGGACAGTGTAGAATGCTGGTTTTTTTGTGTCAAATAGTAATGTGCCCCCCCCTTTTTTTTTTTTTTTTTTTGTACATGCTCTGGTTCACCTGTCTGACCTGCCTGCCCTAGTTGCCTCAGGCCAACCAACTGGAGGAGGAGTTGGTTCTATAGTGTGGCTCCTGAAAGGAGCATTCTCTGTTGAGAACATCAATACCACTGTTTTACTTCTCATGCTCAGATCATGTTCTCTGCAGGGTTGCCAGATCTTGACTGCTGATCATTTTGTGTTGTGTTGTTACATCTTCTTTGACCATATGGTTTGAAATGATCAGCGGATGAATGTCTTTTTGTGCTAATGGAGGTGTTAGGACATAGAATTTATTTTTTTATCAGTGCCATTGTTTGATTACATATAAAAATGTATCAAGCAAATGAATTTTTTTTGTATGTGCTTTATTTTTTCATGAGATTACATTAAGTTTGGGTGTAACTCTGAATAATATCACCCACTTTGTAGATTTCAGGGGTTGTTTTCCACTGTGTTGTTGCCATTATGAAATGGATATCAAGAGTCTGAGATACTGGTCACAGTCTCTTAGTATTAGGTGGAATGTGACAAAGAATGCCCCCCCCTCCCTCCTTGTCACTTCATGGCAACGTTTTTATATATGGTACAGTGGCACACTGTCCGAATTTGACTGATGGCAGGAATGGAAAAGTGAACAAGTTACCTTTCCTTCCCTGACTGCCCTCTGTTCTCCTCACTGTTCAGGCAAAAGAATCAGGACTGCATTTGGGAGCATTTTGAAGTAAAGCCTATTGATTTACAAGGGATACAGAAAGTATTCTTTGCCTCACTTTTTGTTGCACAAAAATCTAAGCATTTATTTCCTGTTGTAAATAGTCATTCCCAAATAATTTCTTACTTGTATAAAATAAAATCATATGATCATGGGCTGTTCTTATGTACATATGTCATTTTTTTTCAATTGTTTTTTCCAAGAAATAAAATATTGTTTGCTGGTGTGTGTTACCGTTGTGTTCCATTGCACACTTTGTGCTGTTCTTTGCCAAATATTGACAGTTTAAATCCAGGCAATATTAATTCTATTGACTTTGCTACATTACAAATGCCTGATTCTAGAGCTGTGTTCTACCGCAATATCAGCAGTACGACAACAGCACTGAAGCAGATTGCAAACCAGATGTGTTGATGGATGCAGCTGATTTATGATCTGTAGGATAAATCAGTTTAAAGAGGAATGGCAGAATCATACTTCACATCTAATTATTGCTGTCTTTTGTCTGTTTTGCAAACATAAGCTTTTCATGAGTGTTGTGTAATAGACTGCCAACTTGACAAGGCAGCATCACTAAATATGTGCTGCTAGTAAAAACAGTCTATTGAGCACTTTGGTTATTTTGTCAGGTTAAGAGCCGAGTTTCAGCCTACATCACCATCCTGTTATACATGATTTTCTAACAGCTGGATTGTAGCAAAGCCATACTGCTGTTTTATCTCTCCCACAGTCAAGTGATGTTCTCGTAGAAGATCTCAGTAAGGGTGAAGCTTGGCAAAGTCCCCATTTTGAAAGTTATGTTGTCTTCATTTGTTGTGATATGGCTGCATTACTGTAGGCAGATTACACTGCACTAATATACTTCACCCTCTCTCCATTTTCTACCAAAGAACTAGACACTATAGTTACGTGTTTTAGTGTACCAGCATATTCCCAGCAGACAACACTTATTTGCTTTAACACATGGAGGCTGTACTTGTGCAGAATTCAGATTGATGTAAAGGTTCATTATTACTAGGACTCTGGATCCGTCTCACCTAATGTCCACAATGCATATAGGCCAGTTAAACAGTTGTATTTGTGGTCAGGGCTCAGGTTAGCATTCGTCTAATTGTTACTGTTTGAGACGGTCAATAGTTTTCATAAATTTATGATAACTTGGTGTAAAACAGGAAACAAATAGAAAACTGTGAATTAAATGTCAAAGCGCAAGGCAATGGGTCATGAAAGGTGAAATAAGCTTATTTGTTCTCAGGGATCAAATCCAGCTCATTCTGTGTGAAGTCTGCATGGGTTTTGCCCCACAGTCCAGAGACATGTGTTTTGGGTTAATTGGTCACTATCAATTGCCCTTAGTGTGTGTGTTTGTGTCTGTAGCCACCCTGCAGTGGACTGGTGTCATATCCAGGTTGCAATTTAATAGCCTGGCATCCAGTGACTCCAGATTGTCCAGATAATGGATGGATGTTGCCATTTCTTTATATTGGTATAAATATAACTTGTAAACATTCACAAGAGTCACAGTTTACAACCGCACTGCATTAGCTGTTAACAATAGCTCGGCATGACAACAAGCAGCGGACCAACAATCAGTGGATTTAACACCTGTTCATCTTAAACTACCTGGGTAGTACCTGTCAGAGAAAGTTGTAAAAAGTCCAGAAGAGGCTGCCCATCACATAGTAGCTACATACATATTCACTCACACACACTAAGGGCAATTTAAAATTGCCAGTAAATCTGAAGCAGATCTTTGGACTGTGGGCAGAAACCAGCGCAACCAGAGAAAAGCCACATGGACACGAGGTGAACGTGCAAACTATACACAGACTGAGGTGGGGGGGTCGAGGCACCGGCACTACCTGCCGTGCCGCCGTGCCATTGCAGAAGAAAAGAATAAAAACAGAAAATAACAGTAAGATAAATTTTGAGCAGGAAAGTGGGAAAAGTAATAAAATTGAGCAGAAAAATGTGTTATGAATAATCAATTTTGAACTTGTGGGTTTTAATCATGGATTTAAAAGATGTCTAAAGCATGTCTGATATTCTCTGTGCTTAAAGATAAGGCAAGAATTTTTCATGTTTGGGCAAAAAATAGGTAAACCTTTTTTTACTCAGGAATACATTACTTATTTTTACCATTTAAAGTAAAGATAATTGCATTTTTTATTTTATGACAATTCACTAAGGCAGAAGATCTGCACGAACGAAATTTCGAATGAGTGTAATGCTGAGCGCGTCCAGCAGAGGGCAGGAGACGCTCACACTAAAAGGACTGAAGAACTGAGTTTCAGTGAAGGCTTATGGGTAATAACCATGTCAAAGTACTGTACCACAGGCATAAAGTACAGTATAGGCAGTGGTGCAGTGCTGGGGACAGGACTTTCAAGAAATGATTGAGGAAATTAGCAGCTGCAAATGAAATTTTTGGGTGACTGAAACAGGTGAAAAAAAACAATTTTCCAGCCTCTTCCCTCAGTGTCCTGTTTGCATCATTAATGGACACAGTTTGGGTCGGTCTACAGTACAGTGCAGGTATTAACTGTAGCCTGAATAAAACCTACATTGGGTCCACATATATGCTGCTTTGCAGATATACATACAGTACTGTGCAAAAGTCTTAGGCATCCAACTTCAATGTGTGTTGAGAAGTACAGGTAGATTCTTATCTACCATCAGGGAGGTTTCTGGTTGGTCCCAAATTCATTCTGCAGCCTGAGAATGACCTCAAACACCCAATCTCAGTCATACACTATCTTCAGCAGAAAGAAGGAATCCTGCAACAGATGGTATGGTCCCCACAGAGCCCTGATCTCAACACGATCAAGTCAGTCTGGGAGGACATGCAGAGACAGTCAAAGTCTGCAGAAGAACTGTGGCCAATTCCTCAAAATGTTTGGAAGAACCTACCCACCTCTACCTTAAACTGCATGCAAGTTTGCATAAGAGAATTGGTGGTGTTTTAAAGGCAAAGGGTGGTCACACCAAGTATTGATTTGAATGAGGGTTTTTTGTCTACTGCACTTTTTAGAAGGTTTACTGATTAATAAGTATTCATGGCATTATTTCTGGAACCATCCTCACTTTATAGCATTTTTCCCACAGGTGCCAAAGACTTTGGCACAGTACTGTATGTAATAACTTGTAATTCCTCACAGTGGTTAGACACCTAATTATTTTCATACATGCAGCAGCCATGCATTATGAAAGAGAAGTATGACTCTCCCATAATGCATTGCTGCTGTATCTCTGTAAACATTTGTGTTGAAGCATTCTGAGTAGTTCCAGGGGTATTGAGAGTTTTATAAGTGGGTGAGTTGGGGCGCTCTGTGAGTGCCACTGTTGTGAAGCTCATATCGTCACCAATCTTGTGTCCCACGTGGTTGTTACACAGTTTTAAAGGTATTTATTGATTTGTAACATTTTGGGTAAAAGTCGCATAGTGTAGCAACTGACTGCCTTTCTTCTTTTACCCATTACTCACATTTTTCAGGTTACATGGGATATATTGTTACTACTACTATAAATAATTTTGCAGCACAGTGTACTGGGGGTGCCAAATACCATAGGCACATCCCCCGAGTATGGGTATCTATCCAGTTGACCCAGAGGACTGATCCCCCTCTGTTAAAACAGTACTTTACTGCACTTTGCCCCTTTCTCCTGTGCTGAGAGGAGCAGCCTGACTGTGAATAAACAGAGCCAAGGCACCAGCTACTGTGTACCGCTGCAAACACTGATGACCAAAAGTGCCCCTGTAGTATTTGGAGAATCTAATTCCACGTATTGAGACTGACCTTGGAGTCCAAACTTCGTTCTTCTCCATTGGCAGCAAACTTGGATTTCAAATGAGCTGCATTTCATGTTTCAGTTTTTTTGATGATTACCCAAAGCATTGTGCAGAACAACGAATTCATCCTCCTTCATATTTAAAGTACAGATTTCAGTGAAACCTTTGCTTGATCTATGTGCAAGTTGCTAGCTTTCCTGAAAATATCTATCCCTCCTTGCCAGTCTTCACCACCCACAGAGCTGACCAGCAGCTTGATCTCACTACATTATTCATTCTCCTGGCACAATGCCTCACCCACAAACAGCTCCTCAGACTGAGCCGTTTGTATCGCACAATCTGGATGCATCTCTCAAGGGTACAACACCAGCTTCCTGGCCCAGGATCTGAACAGGCAGTCTTTAGTTTGCTACTTCTTAAGTTAATCACTACATGGCTGAACTTGCCATCTGTGCGATCTTGTGATTCCCTCACTGCTGCTCATCCGTGGATGCAGTGCAAAGAAAAAAAACAGTTTATTTTTAGTGCACATTCTCACACTCCTCTGGCCCACTTAAGCACACTTAAAATGTGCTTGCCCCTTTTTACATATATGTAATGATTTTGTATAGTTTTCAATAATACATTAAAAGTATGCATGTAATGTTTTATTTAATTATTACTCTGTCCTATAGTAATGTTCTTTAACAAACTCATATAATATTGTTAAGTTACATTTCATAAGCAACAAGAACTGCAGGTAATACTGTACTGTATTCTCCTTTTACTGAACACTTGACCTCCTCTGGTTTGAACCCTGAACTTTCATCTTGTGCCAGACCTCTTGCCACCTCTCTTTAGAGAACTCTTTGATAAAAAATATATTATTAACCCTAATTTTATTACTAAAGATTAGTATAATTTCATAAGGACATAATATGATTTGTAAAATAGCTAATGACAACTTGTATAACACTAAATAAAATCTGACAGACTGCCTGTGTAACTGCTGTGTTTTAAGTGGAATCCTAGAGAGGCCAAAATGTGTAAAGGAAAAGGAGAGAAGATAAAGTTCAATTTAGTTTTACGTTCAGTCTCAATAGCCCATGTTTTTTGCATCAGTAAAGACAAATCAGCTTTATTCTGTAGCGTTTGATAACTGACTTCATTTTATAAAGGTTTTCTAAAACAGAACATGAAGGATTCAGATGAATTATTGAAAAATACATTTAATGATTTTTTGGAAAAGTTTAGTTTTCTGCAAGTTACTTTTTTACATAAATGGCAATATTAAAATATTAAACTTAATTTTGTGCAAAAAAAAATCCAAAATAAATAGTTTTTACTATTTAAATGTTTCTTAAAATGATTTCATAATGTGAATGAAATCTGTTTGATGCACCTTTATATAGCAGAAACACCAGAGGATGCAGGATTCTGCATAGTGGACCAGAACAGGCCTTTCAAACACCACTGACCATCAAATGAAAAAAGTCATAATATTAATAATGTGTCGTTATAATGCTTATGTACAGTATAACATTTTTAAAAATAAAAAAATAAAACTGGGAGTAGCAAGGGATTCTGGGTACTCTGAAAAAATGCTGTTCTGTTCCCTGTCTATAAATTATCTCAAAAATAGTGGGTCCTCTTCAGGTGTGTCCAGCTGTATTTTCTTGTTTCGTGTTGTTTCGAGATGACTGCCAAGAATCAAGTTACTTTAGATTTGTGTCCTCTGTCTCGACGCTGGAAAATGTCAGGACACCCTGGATGTTGTCCAGCAGGTGGCGCCCAAAGCCCAGAGAAACAACAGCCGCCGCTCCAGTCAGCTGGGGAATGGCATTTCACATTTTGCACTTAACATTCACTTCTTGTAATTAATGGATTACTTTATTAACTATGGTATATTGTTGTTAGCTCTTTTAATCTATGCTTATGGCAGAGGGTTCACCTTTGAGAAGCAACAACCTTGGCAACACATTAGTAGCAAACATATTTGAATTAAAGTTGCAGTGAATAAAATTAAATTGAAAGAATAACATACCGTTTTTAACAGTTACTGTATGTCATAATACATTTATTTTAAATCTAATATGCATGACAGGTCATATAATTGTATGTATTTAGACGGTGTGATTTGATCCACTGTGAACGCAGGTCACCTTCTCCATAGTACAGGTGTGGGTAAGGTAAATAGTGTACTGTATGTGGTACACAGGCCCATTTTCTGCCATTGTCCTGCATGTCTGCAGCTTGGAGCTGGTGAGCATGCTCAGTACAACTGTTCTGTCGAGTCAGATGGGGCTGCATCCGCCTGGCAGGGGAGGAGGAGAACGAAGGGCAGGCTGTGAGATCAGGGCAGAGGGGAAGGAGTGTGGCTCGCTGTCCACCGCACAGAACAGCTGTGGGTCACTGTCTTCCCACAGACTTCTGGGCACAGTGACATCCACAGGATGCATCTAGGATGATTTTAGTCGAGGAGTGATGAGAGAGACAATTTTTGTAGGACACAGTGCCCACTTCCCGCTGGTGGAATTACAGCCACTGTTTTTTGCAGTTCCTTGTTCAAATATTAGAAGATGGTATCAAGCATAAGCACAAATGGCAGCCAGAGATATAACGTAAGGAAAGTTATTTCTTGCCACAGTGACATATTGCTGCATTCCACACCTCATGCTAGTGAAATTATAACTCTGGCTGGCATAGGCAAGAGGTATTTGTTAAGGTAATATTAAATTATATCATAAGAGCACAGAAAGACCAAGAATAAACATATGTACATCAGTCCATCCATCTATCCATCCATCCATTATGATTTACCACTGTATCCTAGTCAGGGTTTTGGTGGTCCAGAGCCAATCCTGGATTGACTATGTTAGGAAACTCCCCTCTTGATGGGATGCCAATCCATCACGGGCACAAGAACACATATATATTCAAAGTCCACTTCTCATTCAATTATTTATTCAGTTCTTATTCCCAGTCAAAGAAAATACAGGCAATCAAACAAGCACAGGCAATGTTACATTAAATTATGTAATTTTGTCAGCTGTTATTCTTTTTATTGTTGTCAGAGTATTAAGTAATTTGCTACAATTTTTTGTTAAAAGTCAAATTTTGTATTCAAAACAGAAGTGTTAACCTTTTTCTTGATATTTTATTTTACTGTAGTGAATTGTTGCCATATTAATCATTTACTTAGGGAATTGCTTTTTTTCTGAGAAGGATTAAAGCAATTTGAAACCAATTAAATTTCTTAAGTACACTTTGCACAGTTTTCCTTTAAGCTAATTCAAATTCCTGTTTCTGTGGTTATAAGAAGATTAATGTGCTTATGAACATGTGAACAGCAGTCATGTCAGAGAAGGGCAATATGTGTGGGGTCCAGATTGGGCTTTCATTTGTCATAGCAGTTTTGCATTATGTGCCAGTGCAACTCTGACCTGTGCATCAAGGCCCATTCCGGCAAGTGGAGGATGGGTGCATAGCATGTTTTGGCATAAGGAGGGATGATGGCGTGGCGTGATCTGCCCAGAGGAGTGGGACAATGTGGCGTGTTTTTGGTAAGACTGTGACGGAGGAGGAACACCGTGTCGTATTACGGCAAAGCTTAGCAAATGTGAAGTGACTGGGTGACATGTCCTGGTGGTTTAACACTTTGTTATCTAAATCCTGGGGGCTTACTGAACAGGGGCCAGCCTCAATCTCCATGTGATAAAAGCCCCCACCCCCCATGTTTCAGTGGCCCAGATTCACATTTCAATTTACTGTGTCGTTGCCGTGTGTCCTGCTTCACAGGGCCACCCAGCCACCCTGACCTGGTGCCTCTAGAAAAAACCAGCAAGCTGTATCTGAAAATGCAAAATGCAGGTTCTTATGAATATGGTGAACAGGAGGCATTCACTATGGAAAACTGGCATTTTGCCTTTGCTGAAAGTTGGCGATATGTTCCAGAAACATTAGTCCAGTCGGAAAAGGCTGCTGGGAAAAATGCTCATGCTCCTTGCCATTCTACTGCATACTGAGGGAGAGGGCCCCCCCCCCAAGCTGCTGTAATCAGTACACAGTCACAGCAGAAAGCACACCAGCTCCTTAAGGTACAAGAAGACACTATAGAGATATTACTTCCTGTGATATGCAGCAGATTATGATATGACCAGGTGGATACACTGTTTCAAGTATTAGACAGGAATTTACAAAAGTGCTTATTATGGAGTTAACATATTGGTGTCAGACCAGTTAATGTGAAGCCATATGCCCACATTTTACTTATATGATCACAAAAATAATAAAACTGTAAGCTACTTTAGATAAACAGCAAAATAATCAACTAAAAATAGCAGTTAAATAATCAGCTGATAATAAAAATTGCACAGAACCAGGATACAGGTTTGAAAGTGAAACACAAAGGATGGAAGAAGAGGTTTAGGGGGCAATACAGTCCTTCTCCTGGACATGATTCCAGGGTCCCCCGTTGATACTTTACCCCACCCTGTGCCTGATGACCGTCACCCCTTTGCCCCCTGACTCCTCATTGCCCCTCACACCTCACCCCGACTCTGCATTACCACATGAATGGACGCCTGCAAAGGACCACTGCTGATCTGTAGGCTGACAGAAGGCACCAGATTTGCAATTCAATCTGATCCCCAGTCAGGACAGGCCTGTCACTGACGTGACACAAGGGAAGAGGGCTTATTTTATGTGAAGGATGTAGGCCTGAATTGTAAATGGTTTTAAGTTTCATGTTCCAGTTTACAGAGAAAAGAAAATGTTCTGTTTAAAAATATTTCTGGTTAAAAAGCCAAAGAGAGTAAATGTAAAATTACTATGTAATTCATGAGAGCTGTTTATTCTCCATTCATGTTCATTCTGACTTTGCTACTGGGAAAAATAATAATCTGATTGTAAATGAAACAATTCCAGAATCTGTAGCTAAGTACCTCAGTACTCAATTCAGTTGCCCAGAGCCACTGCTGCGCTCCATATAACGGCACAACGTGACATGACGGCTGCGCTGTCGCCGCGCACGTTTACACGAAACACCGTGACGGACATTTCCTGTGACGTCACGAGTGACTTCCTGCATGCTGAACCAACATGGCTGCCTCCATTGCACTGCGCTTGGAGTTTGGGTAGGTAGAAGTGTAACGTTCTATTTAAATGATTACCTTATGTCATAAAAACACGAAGACTTATGTATTTTGTTTTTTTTTGTTATAAGCAGTGCATGTATTAATGCTGTCAAGGAATCAGAATCAGAAACAACACATAAGAGTTTCTTGTTTGCTAAAGCAGCTTTTAGTGTTATACTATTAGGTAGTGGGGGTTTGATCAGAAATAGTTAAAATTATGAATTGTTATTTTTTCGTTCTGAATGAAGAATTGAAAAGAAAAGAATTCTGGCTGTAGATTTACCGACAGTCATTTTTGCCCGTGTTAAAACTTGGTTATCGAAATCCTAGGGGCTTAGCACCTTTGATATTGTCATTGAATGCTACCTGTAATATTTCTATATCCTTATGCTTATTTACTTTAAAGAGCTTTACGATGTAATATTTTAGAAGATATAAAATGTTTAAAACATGCTAGGTTCTGTGTGTTGTATTTAACATTAGGTCTGTAAAGTAGAAAACAGAGGACCGAGAAGTTATGAAGTGGTAAGTTAAAGAAAACTGTAGATCATTTCAGTACTGACCAGATTCAGGTGGAAGATACATGTTTGTTAGGCATCATGTCATTACAAAAATAATCTGTTACCAGTGTTTAACAGCGTTGGGTTTTCAGGAGGAACAGTTTGAGTAATCCAGTATTCTCAAAGGAAAACCAAGAACTTCACTGCATTCTATACTTTTTTGTGGAAAATGTTATGACAGGATCAAAAGAGAAAGGAGAAACTATGAATGGCATAGCTGTTGGTTCCTTAAAAGCTATCTACACAAGTGAGCATTCTGGTTAAAGTTTTGTTTAAGATTCTTTTTTATTGAATTTGTAGCAGGTTCAGTCCTTAAGCAAATAAGCTATCAAACAGAAGCACATTTGAATTGGTGTTAGACTGACCAGGGAACTAACCAGTCAGTAGCTCTATGATTTTAGTAAATGATATATCTTCTAGCTGAAGAAAAAGAAGCAGCCATCTGTTCCACAGCTTGTTGCATATGTTACAGTTTGTAAGCTGTTGCGGCATTATTGTTAAGTGTTTCATAGTTAATACTTCATAGTTAAAATGTATGTTGGTCTGTATTTGCAAAGATTATTTTGGCAGCAGATTTTATTGAGCCTGCTGTTTTCAGATATTACTGTCTTGGTGTACACTTAAGGTAATTCTGGAGAATATTATTTAAGAGTGTAGGTTCTTTTCAACAGGATCAATACTCTATTAACGATTTTTGTAATCAAATTTATTTTGCCACTTGTAATCACCAAATTTTTTGATCGTGTAACATATTTGTTAGTTGCCATTACAGAATAAATAATGTAATTGAATTAAGTCAAAGTTACTCAGTGAAGTAAGTTACACTTCTTTCCTTGTGCATTTTCTTTGACTTACACTGACAATCCATAATGAAGTCCAAGTAAAGTGAATTAAGATATATGTATTTCATGCACATTTCAGATCATAATTTTATTTCCTATGCCCTACAAGATACTAAAGCTGAACAGCAGAAGACATGAATGCAATCCAGGTTTAGTTTCATAAAGTATCTTTTTGTTTCTTGTTCAGATTCACTTCAGTTTATTTTTTAGAGCACTTTCTAGCAGAATCTAGCAGAATGCTAGATAGCATAACACAATAAAACCACATGAAGCATTCTGAGAGTTATTTCATAATCAAAACCATACTTTTGTTAAAAAAAATCTTACATTTGAATTTGACACCATTTATTTTTATAGGTTTATTTGAACTGTCTGACAGTAACCTTTATTTGCTGGTACCGCTGCTAAGAAGGTGAGGTAATTAATGAAAGAGCATTGCTTAAATTGTATTATATTGTAGGCATGCATTAAATGTAATGATGTAAGACATGATTTATATGAGTTTGTTGGGTCTCCATGTAATCAGTGATATACGTTGTGTCTCATTTATATGAGTAATTTATGTTTCTCTGTGACTTTGCTGACCCCACAAACACATGAACAGCAGACAGTACTCAGAGACGGTTTCCGATGTGTGTGATCTACTTCAGCATTCGGCAGCCCGTCCGGTGGCCGATCCCTCCGCGTGGTCTGTGCCAGTAGGGCCCTATCTAGGAGACAACTGCACATTCTCCCCACGATGTGAGCCCCCTTTATAGGCCTTGCACCTGCTGCCGCGGCCTCACGCTCATGCTGTCCACCACGCAGAGACTAACGCTTGTGTGGCCGCGACTGTCTGGCTGAATAGCAAGGGTCTGTTTGCTGTGTGTAGGATGAACATCTGTGTAGTGCCAACCCCCACTTTACTTGCCAAGTCGCCTTGCCTTCCCTACCCCCAACACACAGCTGCAGAGTGTTGGTGCTGCCTGTACCACTCAGCCTGGTGCCCTTGATGTACCATGGAAGGGATGAACAATGCCTCTTGCTTGAGTTTGCAAAGGTGGAAGTTTGTTTTGCTCACACAAAGAAGTCACATACTGGTCCTTTAACCAGACTAGGGTCATGCTGTGTTTGTAGCAGAGGGTCAGGATTTGAACCCCCTCCTCCAGTGACATCAGTGAAGTGGAGAAAAGGCCTCACACCTTGGGCCATCCCATGAGGCAGATCAATAGAATAAGCTCTTCAAACTCATCTCGGAAGGAAATCCCACAAGTCTATTTTCTTCTTTCTGTCTGTCCCTGCTTTGTTCTTCTCTAATCCGGACATCGTGCTCTATGTAGGACAATGAGGATTGGCTCACCCCCCACCAGCTATTCACACACACACACACACACACACACACACACACACACACACACACATATGCAGAGGTCTCTCAGCACAAAGTGTCTGAAGGGACATATGAGTGCCCATGAAGAGCACTAAAATCACTTACCAGACTTATATAACCTGGACTGGTTTATGATCTGTAGTTTCTCAGAGGTTCAGTTTGTGATTTCATTGAGGTCTTGAGGATAATAAAATAGATGATGCGAGCCAGCATCTTCTTGATCACTCAGTTCTGCATATACAGGGGTCTTTTTTCACGTTTTGTGATTAACTCCACAGCAGTTTGTTTATGATATTATTCTAAACACGTCTGCATTCTCTTTGTTCATAAAATAAATTGCACATTAAAATGATAATCAGAATTGATGAATTATCCAACATTACTTTCCTAAAACATTCTTTAGTGGGATAGCCTACGTTGTACAAAAATATATTCACTAGAAGATGAAAGGGTAAAAGATGGTGTGAAAATGCAATTATACCATGAAAATACTTCAGCCTGATTGGAAAATATGGAGTTCAGGTACCTTGTGTGAGGGCACTACAGTAAGGTTCTGAAGCAGCAAGACCCAGGTTCCATGTATATTACTGAGAACTGAGATACCTGCCACGTGAGCTCTGATGTGGTTAGTTTCTGGTTGTGTTATTTAACCTTAATGTGTTGCTCTGTACCAGGTGGCTGTTTGGGAGAGGGGCTACAGCAATACCAGCTTCCACAATCTTACCTGTACTAAGTTACAGTTTTTACTGCTTTGTTCCTTTTCAGAGGTGGTGCCGAGCTTCTATTTGATGGAGTACGAGAGCATCAGGTAACTCTGCCCAGTCAGTCAGAGCCATGTGAGTACCATGTTTCTGTTAATATTTCATTTTTGTCCTCCTTGTTACATTTACTAACGTAGTTGCACAAGAGATGTATTTATTAAAAGCAGCTTAAATAACTAAGTAAATACTCTTGTACTGCTACTTTTTACTTATACAGCCAAATTATTTTGCTGTTTACTTTTTTGTTGAGGCCATTTTCATATTTAGTGTTTATTGCTGTCAGTGGGACAGAAAGAACCAGTTCGCACATGTGCCATGTGCCTTTGTGAAGTCTACAGGATTCATCAAGTTTTAAAATGTCTGAAGTAGAGCACTCTTCACCAAGTTCCCTCATCCCTGTAGACACATGGCTAACCTTAGCCGTCTATCTAAGCAACAAGCAAGAGAGTATCACATCTACTTCATCCCATGAAAGAAGTATATGTCAGTTTGTATTTGTCTTACCCTCAGCCTCCATACTACAGATGTTTAATGTGGCAGGAAGGGAATTTGAATTTCCAGATCATCACTATAGGGGGTCTGGAAATAATAAAGATAAAATACATTTTTCTAAGGCTAGAGCGTAACCCTTTTAGTTAAAAGCTGTGCACCAGGTGTCCGCACTTGTCATTCCCACAACCCCTCAAATTCAATCACTTCACATCACCACTTAGGTGTAAATACTCATCTGTCTATGTATCTATTTTATTTATACACACACACACACACACACACACACACTTTAATTCTTTTTATTTTAATACCAGGTACTTCAAGAATGATTTTAGCCCTGTGTGTTCTTCTGTGTTGTCCTATTGTATCATCTGTTTAGTATACTGTGCACCACAGTCCAGGAGAAACTCCATTTTGTTGTCTCTTGTACATCTTTATAAGCACAGAATGACAATAAATTGAATCATGAACCTTGATAAGTGACAGCTTAAACTACTCTCATCATCACCTTGAATTTACCAAATAACTTCTATGGCTAATTTCATAACATTCAACAAACAAAGAATGTGTAAGGTTAAGAAAAGTTCATTTTAAAAATGTATATGTTGGGTGGGAAAAACAATGTGTTTCTGCTGACAAAAATTTAAATAAATTGTTTATTACAAGAGTATTATGTATTGGCAAAATGACTTACTTACTGAAGTTAAGTATTGATTTGCCTGCTGGTAGAATGCTTCCACAAATATCTAATTGGATAAATAAACATAAGTGTAACCATGTAAAAGTTCTGTAAATCACCTTGGGGGCAAGTGCCTCCTTGGCAATAAACCATGCATTATCCATCCCACAGTACAGATGTTTTATTTTGTCCAATGATAGATAGGACCTTTGATCTGAAAATGACTATGAGAGCTGCCATTTATTCTGTGCTCTGACTCAATAATTTCTGGAATGAGTTCTGCAAGAAAAATTATACAAAATTAGAAAAAAGGCAGTTAGTGTAAGTGGTATGACTGGCTAGCTGATGGTAACTACAGAAGGACACGTTTTTAGATCAGCCTTCATGGTATTGTTGAAATAACTGAAACAATTAGAGAGAAGACAGAAATGTGGGCAAGGGTTACTGCTACTTTTTCCTTGGCATCATGCATCAGAGGTGGTACTGTTACAGATGTGGCCGAATGTATTGGCGCCATTACGTTACATCAAATAATGTTCCACTTTTCCTGAAGTGTTGAAATTAAAAGATCTTTCATCATTTTTACGTGCATTTCTTTGGTTTGTAGTAGAACAAAACAAAACAGCTGTGAAAAGAACTGAATTCTTACATTCTAAAATGGCCTACACAGTATTACTGATAATCTTTAGAAGTTAAAAGAAATAATTTTATTGTACTGATACAATACATATACCATATCCAAAGAGCTTGATGTTCCTGTGACCACTGTTGTCAATATTATCAAGAAGTTTAAAGCCCATGGGACTGTAGCCAACATCCCTAGATGTGGCTGCAAGAGAAAAATTGACCCAAAATTGAAGAGAAAGTTTGTTTCAATGGTACTGAAAGGACCGAGGGAAAGATCAGAACTGATCCAAGTTGACCTTCAAGCTCAAAGTTTCAAGTCACACCATCCGTTGTTGTATGAATGAAAATTGCCTCCATGCCAGAAGACCCTACTTCTAAGAGAAAAACACAAAAAAGACGGACTAGAGTTTGCCAAAATGCATATTTACCAGCCAAAGTCCTTCTAGGAGAATGTTCTTTGGACAGACAAAACAAAATTTGCTTTTTGGTAAATCACACCAATTCTGCATTCACAGAACACAAAATGAAGCTTTCGTAGACAAGAACACCATCCCTACTGTGAAATATGGAAGGAGGGCAGTGATGTTTTGGGATTTCTTTGCTGCCTCTGGCACTGGGTGCCTTGAATCTGTGCAGGACATGATGAAATCAGAAAACTAACAAGGCATTTTGGAGTAAAATGTATAGCCAAGTATCAGAAAGCTGTGTCTCAGTCACTGGTCATGGCCCTCAAGCAGTTTTATTCTGAAAAATATGTCAAAAAAATTCCGAATGGATGAAAACAAAACATTGAACCATTCTAAAGTGGCCTGCTATGAGTTCTGATCTGAATCCCATAGAACATCTGAAAAGTTGGGAGAAGCACCCATCAAACCTGAGAACACTGGAGTGGGCAAAACTACCAGTGGAGAAGTGTAGAAATCTCATTCAGATCTACAGGAAGCACTTGATTGCAGTTATCGTCTCCAAAGGCTGTGCCATGAAGTATTAGGTTAAGGGTTTCAATATCTTTGTTCATGCTACTTTCATTTGTTTTATTTTTTAAAATACACATAAATGCAAAGCAACGTTTCTGTTCTATAAAATGTGAAATAATGAATGATGAATACCAAATACTTTTGTCAGTTTGAACTTATTTCAGAGAAAATTGTGATTTTTTTCTTCTGGCAAAAGTGGAAGGGTACCACTATTTCCAGTCACATCTATCCTGTTTTTCCTGTTCCATAGGTGCTCAGAATAGGCAGTTGCTCCTCGGGTCTTTTTCTGCCCTTCAAAGTAAAAGGGAGGATTTTCCAAATTGCTATTCGAAGGACAGAAAGAAGCACAAATGATACAGGAGAGTCCCCCCCCCCCGTTCCTGTACATATGCAAGTCTACATCCTCCCCCTAACAACTCACCTCGCCCCACCACACTTCACACTTTCTGTTTGACCCCTTTGAGCCTGTGTTCACACGCTCCCTGGACAGCTGTTCAGCTGGCCAGCCCGAGCCCCTCTGTTTGGCCATCTCTGTTGCTCCATTGCAAATCGGGTTTAAAAAACCACCGGACCCCCCCTCCCTTTTACCCATCTGCAACAATGGTCAGTAGCTGCCCCCCTCCCAACATCTGTGAGCTTCCCTCTGCTTTGCCATTGTCCCCCTAACTGCTCCATTATTGCCCCGCTTTCACTTGTAAATTCAGCCAGCGATACTGTTGATGGGTCTTTTATCCGTATCACCGGGGTCAGAGGAAAGGTAGGGGTGGGGGCCTAGGAGGGGTGGGAGAAGGGGCAGGCGGTGCAAGGACAATTGTGACAAAGAGTTAAGTCCTTTTTGTGTGCAATCATTTCGGACGCTTGGCAGGACAAACGACTTTCCCGCTCGTCCGCATTCCTTTAGCCCCCTGATGGGATGTTGGAGTGGAAGTGCAGTCGGACTACTGGGTTCTTTCCACAGTGAGACCCTTTGCTCCTGCATAAATGGATGCTGTGCACATAGCATGTGAGCTTGCCAACATCTGCACTAGTCTGACAGGTGCTCCTCCTGTCCTGGCTTGGGGCAACTCACACTAGTCCTCAGACGGTGAAAGTTGAAAATCACCATTAATAATGGTTCCCTGGTACTGATGCCATGATGTCAGCAACTGCAGTTAGTTGCAGCATTGCAGTCATTTTTATTTGTTACCATAATTCTAAAGAGCACATCTAGTGGTTTCAAATAGGAAAGCAGTGAATTTCTACTTTTTCTGCCTGTATTTTATGAACTGCCTTCATTTCAAGGAGGATCCTTTTCCCTCAGATGGCAGCACACAGGCTGTTTCGTCCAGTTTCCCTCTAGATTGCTGATGTAAATATTTAATAATGTGGATAGAAGTTAACACCAGGGCTGGCTCTACCCTGTCACAAGTAAATATGTCTTAATTAAGGGGTATCTTTTCCAATTTTAATGATCTGCCACCAAATTCTTTGAACTTCAATGTTCAACAGAGAAGGAGACCATATTAATGAGGTGCTTGGAGTAGGAGAGTGGCTTTGCCAGAGCACATGCTGCTATTTGCTACTGATTACTGTACTTTTTGGTGTATTCACTCACTGTCACCATCAGTGCAGATTTCCAGTCACGCTGCAATCGCATGTCCTGGTGTTGACATCCCACCCATGGCTGTTGTGAGGGACTCCCCCACTTAAGCATCTCACTATGTGATCTTTCAGCATGGCTGCTTTGGTCAGGCCTCGCGGGCGATGGTGTGCCTGGTGGTTACCAGTTTGAGAGTGTGTGAGACAGGTGACTTTTGGAGAGCAGATGGTTTGTTTTCTTTACAGGTGTAATAAGAGTGGAACCGGACAGGTCTTGGGGAGCGATGGATTGCGCTCTGAGCCAGGCTTCAAAATCCATTCCACAAACACAATGTCCTTTAAATTACATTGTTAGAGAGCCGCTAAGTCTGAGTTTTTACAAGTTACGGTTCACATTTTATACCGGTCGTTCAAACAGAGAGAAAAGTTGTAATTTATGGACGGGCCTCTTTGGTAATTTTCCCTCACAGATTGATGTCCTGCTTTTTGTATTTTCACATCCACTCATTTTAATATAATAGTCTTTTAGTATATAATTTTTGTCTGCTTTAGTTCTACCTAATACCAATGCTTGAGTCCATTTTGCTCAATATTTTTGAAGTAGAGAACAAGCTGTGTGTATGTGTGACTATGTAAGTGTAACAACGAAGCCTCCTCCTTAGGTGCACTGGCTAGAACATTGAGTGATATGTGTTATTTTAGCTTTTATCCTGACCTCAACAAAGCCTCTGCACACAACAAAAGGGTTGTCTCCGTGGCAATGGGGTTTCCACGACAACCTCAGCACAAAAGGTGACCAGTTGAGGGAATGTGAGGAGGGGGATGGAGCGGGCAGCCGACGACCTTGGTGGACCACCGAGCCACCACGGTCACTGATGAAGTTACTGGGGTGTGAGTGGGTAGGTGGGGGTTTGTTTCAGTTTCAGGCCTTCTCTTCAGCCCCATCATGATTGATGACCTGGTGGGACCCCTACTGCTGAAATTGTCCCTCCCTTCTCACCACATCAACCTCCCTCCATGTAAACCCCATGAAGACAAATTATTGTACACATACCCATCCACAAATAAGTTTTTTAGCAATGGAGGAGAAAGCGCTTTAGAGTTGTTCTGCAGATGCCCTCTGGATCTCAGGCAGGATTATCCCATCATGCACCTGGCCACTGTGAAGCAGTGTTATCTGTTTCAAAACCGCACATCACAATGTGCTCATCAGGAATGAGGAGCTTTACAAAGGCAGGACAATGAAGTCACCAAAGGTTGAGGAAAACCACTTTGAACCCCCCACATGTTACAAAGGCAAATATGCAGTTTGACTGGGAATTACTGAAAAAAAGGAAACGAAGGAGCCAGACTGATAGTGTCTGTTTTTAGCTTTGTCATTGTGTAAGTCAATATTAATTGCAGTGTACTGCAAAGAGGTGCACATCACTCACTTTTATAGGTTTAGAGAGTAGAGTCTCGGCCATTGGAAGAGGAGCAATCGTTGCAGAACAGCAGGGTTTGACGATGATCCAATTAACCTGAAACAGCTTTCCAGACGTTGCCACAGGAAAAAACCCAAATATGCATTCCCACGGAAATGTACATCAAAATCTGTATCTCTCAAAAGTATTATAGCAAGGCTCTATTAAAAGAACAAATTAAATGATGAATGCGTAATACAGGAGGTAAAGTATACGTTGATCATTAAGTCTTTGGGAGCAAAGCTAGTTATGGACGCTGTCATTCCTGCTTCCTTTGTGTGGTGTAATCATTAACTTTTAAAGGTACAAGTGTGAAGGCAAAGCTGTCCGTGTCTGAGCCAGACGATGTATGCCCACATTGAGATAAGCGGTTTGTATTGTCAGTGTTCTCTGGTATTGGTTGAATCGATGACATCACTGTTTTATTATTTAGCTATATGTGCGGAATCGGCAACGGCAGGAGTGGATTTGAGGTTGATAGCCAATAGTACAACAGCTCGCTCACAACAAAAACCATTGTCTCTCTCTTGTTTGGTATGCATATGAGTGGTGGTTGATGTCACAGTTTCTATTGTTACAATGTCATAGACAAAACGCTGTCACTATTTCACTTGCATCGGGTCTGTGTTCCGATGATTGGTTTCTGTTGGGCCGGCCATTTTCCAACACTGGTCTCTCTCTGTCTTTCACATGTCGGCTCTCGGGCTTTGACGTAGAGTACCCAGGATGCTTCAGCACACATGCCTGCACACGTGCACATGTATGTGCACGTGCTCTTTTCTCATATGTAGAGCGGATAGCAGTTAGCCTTAGTTGTTCCCTCCCTTTCTTCGTCTTTCTGCCTTACTCCCAAACACTCGCTTAGGAGCAAACTGGTTGGATCCGGCAGCCGAGGCTGGTGATGGTAGGCTGGAGGCGGGGGTGGTGTATGGGCAGCCGCAGTCCCCATTTCACTCTCGCCTAGCATCACCGGGTGCTGTGTCCGAGTCCCACACACGCATGCTCAGCTATACGTAGCATAACAAGCAACGCATAAACATTAGCACCTATGCACAAAAAAGCCCATTAGCAAATGCATAAATAATGGTGGCATTTTGGAAGGAGAGAATGCTCTCTGCATGTAAGTATGGGAGGAGCTTCAAGAATTCTCCCCCCCCATTCTCCATGGATAATTTAGCTATATATCAGCCATTATGGAGGTTGAATGCATAGGGTACTTAGAGTAAATCTACAATTCCTTAAATGTAGAGCAAACATTAGGGTGAATGAGAAAATGTGTCCTACTGTAAATATAGTCCAACATATTTATTGCTGACATTTTAGTAGCCGTTAACTTTGTATATATTGTTTACATGTACTTGGATTTTTTCCTAAGCTTGACCCCCCCCCCCCCCCCCCC
>UFQX01000049.1:423412-438890 GCA_900497675.1 Arapaima gigas
GCCCCCCCCCCCCCCCACAAGTGTTTCACCACTGAAAATCCAGAAATAAAAATTCAGATTTCAATCAGCCTTGGTTCCATTTCCAATTTCTTTATTCATGCTTTTCTCCCCTCCTTTGGACAGTTTTTGTCAGCATGTTGTAGAAACTGTGTGTCACTGCTCCTGACCTTTGACACTAGATGTCTGGATTCTAAATTTTCCCCTTACTGCTAAATTTTGAAAGAAATTTACAAGAGATGAATGTGGTTATCAATATTTTTCCTCTTGTTTCAAACTGTTCTCTGTTTTAGAAATTTATATGTGCGATGACCTGTATTGTTAATGTGTTGCAAGGTTGTTTTACTGATGCACACTTTGTCGTGAAAGCCTGGACCAAGGGCAGTTAAACACAGCATAGTGGCTGCTCTGAGGTGACAAGGCTGCTCTGTTCTGCCCTGCCAGTCTCCATGAAGTATGTATTCTCTATGTTCCCTGTCATGGCGACTGGCAGCAGTGTCGCGCACCAGCTGGGCCAAGGCGGCACCCTAACTCCCCATCCATTGTTTCCAGGGGACATGAAGCAGCTACTAGTGTGGATCAAAGGAAACCTGTTGAAGGAGCGGCCTGAGCTCTTCGTGCAAGGAGAAACAGTGTAAGTGGGTATCATTTAACACACAGGGATATTTAATGGTGTCTTGGCACACTGTCTTCAATGGCAGAAATGCTACAAGTTCAGTCATGGACAGTAGGTATCACTGTCACATGTAGGTGTGCATGTGGGTGTGAGTGTGGGGTTATAAAAATAGGCCATACAAAAAAATGAAATAAGCCCTCTCTTTGAACAGTACAACCAGGCACGCTCTCTATGAGTACATTTCTCTTATGTTTAAGAGGGGGCTGCTCCTTTAGCGAGTACAGCACATGGGTTATTTTGGCAGGTCTGCTGGCACAGGAAACTTGAAGTAACATCTGTACTTTTGCCTTCACAACAAGATAAATGCTTCCTGGTAATAAATCATTGTGTCAGACCAACTTCAAGCAAACAAAATGGGATCAACTTTGTGGTGTTCTTAGTGCTAGGATTAACTTTTCAGTGCTGCGGAGTTTTATCTAAGGTCAGAGAAAGACAAAGTGATACTTTTGCTTTGTTGATTAATGAAAATGAAGCGTGTGCAGCAGCATAACCTCTATGGAAGTAAGGTCTGGAGTAACATTATAATGTGCAGATGCACTGTTTTCTGACATGTCACCTGTGTTGTTACTGTAATTAATGAAATCATTATTAGTGCTAATATTCTTACATTTGAATTTATATTTTGTAGGAGGCCAGGGATTCTGGTGTTGATCAACGAAGCTGACTGGGAGTTAATGGTGAGTGTCATCCCTGTTTGTTTGATCTGACAATCCAAACCACGCAGTACACATACCCACACATAGAGGTACCTGTATTTGATGTGAGGATGTTAGAGCTGATTAGAAAGGTTTTGATTTGTTGTTTCTGTAAATATATTTTAATTTGGCGTGAAAGGTCATATATGGGGGAAAGCAATTGATTAATTCGGCTGAACTGTTGGATTAAAAGCAGTACTTGAAGATATCCACTGATTCAGCCTGTATTTTTAATCTGGTTATGTTTGTTTTTTCTTGCTGTAGGGTGCACTCACATACCAGCTACAGGACCAAGACAATGTGGTCTTCATTTCAACATTGCATGGAGGGTAGAACTGGAAAACTGAACCACCCATTCTCTTCCTTGTTCATATGCAGTTTGCATCCCACATCACATCAAAATGAACCAGCCTTCATCTCCAAAGTTTCCAGAACTGATAGACAGACCTTGTTTCAGACTATAAACTGAGGAATGCATCACACTGAAAAGAGGGTCACAAATGGCAACTACTCCAAGAAGACCGCTGAGAGCTGATATGGACATTTAGAAACTTTACTTGTTTCTCTCGACATTGATTTTTTTTTGTTATAAACAATGAAAGTACAGTACTTTTAAAAAAATAATAAATTCCAATGGTAAATGCCACCAAAAAAATAATATTGTGGCTCTGTGTGAAATGTTCATCTTGTTTCAAACCTTGTTGCTCAGCTGTGGTACTGGATTAAACTGGAACCTCTTAAAGGATATGCACATTATGAAACTGTAATATTCACAATAGCATGTAATCTTCAGTCTTCTGTTAAAAAAATCTTTATTTATTCTTTATTAAGATTCTGCCTTACAGACAGGTATTTAAGTAACTTGCATATACAATGAAATGAAGCAGAGTACTTTGCTCTGAAGAATCGCTGAGGATGGTCTGCTGGCTGGTGTCTGTGGCCCACCTAGAATATTCATTAGAAGATAGGACAAGGCCTCTGCAGGGGGTTGCCGTTCAGCCTCAGGGTCTCCCCTCGGCCTCCAGACACCTTCCTCGGAAGTGGGTTCGATTCGCAACGGGAAGGCCTCCCATAATACCTACAATAACCCCAATGTACACAATGGGTCTAAAGGAAGAAATGTGGTGTCAGTATTTCAGCGTGAAGCTGAAAGAGGCTGAATGTGGCGTGTGTGGCGTGAAGGGGAAACGCTTTGAAAGTGAGCCAGAAAAAGGCCCACGGCCACCAGGCTCATTGAGCTGGCTGGTGAGCAGCAGTGCCCTGCGCTTCTGCTGCTAAATGTGTCCATTCTTTCACAGAGACAATCGGAAGTAGTTTTAAATAAACATAATACACGGCATCCTCTCCTGTAACTCAGCGGCAGTTTCCCTTCCATTCTACTGATAATTTTGTCAGAAAATAGAATCCCTCTTTTGTTCAGCCTAGGTGTAATGTGTTTATTGGAGATTCGGTTTCAGATAACGATTATTTTCTCCCTGCTTAAAAATAAATAAAAAATAAAAAAAACCGTAAGCGAAGAAATGTGTTTGTTTCGGGAATTTCGGCATATTGTTTTTCATCGTTTACACGCTACACATTGCCTACTTTATTAGTAATCTGAACAAATGTTGCTGTATCTATTGCCGCAGTAATAAACCTAATTCATTCGTACAACTTTGTTTAGCTTAGCCGTTAGCACTTAGCCATTAGTGGGAGAATGCATAAAAACTGAAAATGGGGTGTATAAAGCATTTGTGAAATGGGATGCTAAGCTCTAGGAGGAAATTTAAATATTAAATGCAACAACAAAACACCGGTGACAAGCTGATAAAGATATTTTGGACGGATTTACCCAGCGAAACAGTAGGTAACATGGTGGCTAACACCTCCGCTGAGATACCAGGTTTTACTGCTGCTCAAGGCTTAACTGACAATACAAGGATACTGGAAAATAAACATAACGTAAAATACGCAAGTCGCATTGAACAATTTTGAAATGTATAATTTGAAAACAGCGTGGGAAATGGCAAAAGCCTGACTGAATATAGAAACAGCAGGCAAAGTCCGAGTGTGGAGAAAAAATGTTGCAGATGTGTACATTTAGAAAATTAAGCAGTCTTGCGGAAAAACAGTCGAGACTCCATTGGAATTACGCATTTATTTACAAATGCTATAAACATTCTTAAGGCTTGAAACCAATGGGTATGAAAGCGACAAATTTTGGCTGCACTGTAAATATGCGCAAGATCCTCACAAAAATTGTACATAAAACAAGTGATCAAGTGACAGTGTTTCTCTGCGCATCCTTCACAGTTGAGGATGAAATAAGCCGAATAGTTCGGATCTATGAACCTGTGAAGATCCTGCACCTGCAGCGCACACACACACACACACACACACACACACACACACACACACACACACACACTCGCTGTCCGTGTACCGCAGGCATTCACAATCGCGATGTCACGAGCTAGAGCACAAAATGTACCGATAAAGATGATCATTGTTATTATTACTGGTAACAAACCCAGCATCTCCAACCCTGTAAATCCCACGCCACCTCTGAACCCAATAACTGTCAGCTGTAATTAACGGGTTCGTTTAAACAACATCAGCAAATTATCTTACAGAAGCTGCTCTCTCTAGAGGTTAAATTGAATTTGTAACCATTTAAAAAAGAATTTCAAAGAAAACATCGAACTGTGTAACTATAGGTTATACTTAAACGGTTTCCTTGCACTAAACAGCAGTCGCATATAGTAACACACATCAGTCGACAAGATACTGCTTATAAAAACACTTTCCCTTTCAAATGTAGTGAAGCAGCAAGCGAGACTTGAAAATGTGCTGAGATCTTGTGCCTGTTTGGAAACATCTCTAAGGCTGCCCCATAGTTTCCCTACCCGGTGTCTCTGCATGCTGTACCCTTCACTGCATCGCATATCCAGGTTAATAAAATCATTGCAAAAGGTGCAATTATATTTTCCTAATGCCATGAGTGGCATTAGTGGCAAGCAGTAGAGCAGAGCAGCAGAGCCCTGTGGACACTGTCCACCTGTCAACAGCGACGCAGACAGGCCTGCACTGGGAGTGGACCATCCTGGCCTTTTCCACAAGCTCCTTCACCCAGATGAAGGTGCTCCTTATTGTCTATAATGCCTCTTCAACTACAATTCACATCATGATGCTTCAACATTTTTAAAGCATGATCTCCAAAATGTGCAAATATTTATATACAGAAAACATGCATGCATAGTGGTTACTGCCATATATAGAATCTTCCTTTTTTTTTAACCAAATTGGCTGTTATTCATAAGTGGACTGACACCTAAAGCATAATACACAAACAAATATTGCCATAAAACATTGTATTTATGTGCTTTAATAAAAATACTGCACACAAATGTTTTAGCACCAATTATAATATGCATTACTGCTAGTCCCTACTATTATTTATTGCCTATTGTTATAAAAAAATTCGATGATTTTTTTGTCCAAAATGTACATAATATACTATCTGAAGTTTCCAGATAGGCCATCCTCCTATACTGCCAATTCACTGATAACACCTTAAACGACAATATCCAATTCTAGCCCTTGCTAATAAATATTATTTTTTGCCAGTAAAAGACATTCTTTATAGTATAGCAAGAATATGTTTTGCTCTGAATACCATTTAATGCATTCATTACCTAATGCGACAACATCTGTAAGCTTCAATCTCCTACCAATTCTTGTAAAACGTACAGATGTTCAGTGAGTGAAAGACAAATACATTTCTTCACCACAATTGATAAATATCTTCAGGACTGAAATTAAACTTAACACTGGCGAGAATGATGAAAATGATATGTAAACAAGACTCACGTGGTCGGGATGGCATCAAATTAGACTGAAATATTTAAAAAGCAGTAAACCTAACTTGGCTCTTGTTTTCCATTGTGCGGGATTTAATTTCCAACCAACATTCGTGCAATTATGAATTTCAAATGGATGAGGAAAAAAAATATTCGGGTGAGGACTGCTGAAATTATTTCTGTTCATGTTTCGCTCAACATATTTGATTAAAAATCCACCTATAGAGAAAGTACTGCGACATAAACAGTTCACATAATCGACTGTACTCAAATTGTATAAATACACACTATGATTTAATATGTCCACTATCTGAGGTAAAGATCACAAAAAAAATGTATACATAGCATTCAGAGGTGGGAAAAAAGCTGGAAACACGTGATGACGTCTGATCGCCCTATTATATTACAATATAATATAAAAACAGCATGAAAAAGGCCACAAAGAGCGTCTCACGACGGGGCCGCTAATCGCGAAAACGCAGAATAGTTACAAAACTACAACCTAGAGCCCAAATGCAGTGGCTCTGTGTGCGGGTTTTCATCGGGGAAGGTCTTACCTTCGAGGTAACGGTGTGGCACCCAGCTAGCGGGTGTCCACAGCGGCCATTTGGCTGGACAGTCCACACTGCATGTGGGCTGTTTGGAAATGACCCCAAAATATTAGTTCACACATCTACTGTTAGTCATCTCTTGTAAGAGAACCGACATTACACTCATCGCCACATTTCACTGCGATCTCACAGCAAACTTAAGCAACCATCCGTTTAAAAGCAGTTCCATAAGATTTTTACCTTGTTTATCTGATTGGCCGTGTAAAGGAACCCACAGCACGATCTTATCATTTCACGTTTACCTTAAGCTACGTATAAAAGTTGTCATCAAGTGAAAAATATTCATTTTAAATACCTATTTTTCTGCACACATAGCATTTTAACTTTGATAGCTTTGTTAGTTAAATAAGTATATTGATGTGCTTCGGACTTATTTTTATCAGTATGACGTGTTTGTGTGTGAATGTATGTGTGCGGGTTTACGTGCTCCCGTCTTCAAAAATGTGATAAGCGTAGATTTTACATATAAATATATTAAACAGATTTATTCGTTTTTCTTTTAATTTGCCTCAGTTCCTCTGAAGCACGGTAAAACACTATGAAATAAGTTTTGAACAAAACGTTTTGACTGCTTACCTGTACCCTTACATGTATTTGTATTTGTCTTTAACATTTCTGTTGCATAAAATATGCCAGGTTGACAGCAGGAATTTAGTTCAAAACAAAGATGAACGGGAACCCCCAGCAACAGATGTCCAGGCACAATTCTTGGGTTTTCTATATTTTCACAAGAATTGCGTTTGGACAATCAGTTGCTAGGACTCTACAAAAATATTTATATACATATATATTAAAAAACATTCCTTTGAAGAATTTTCAGATTCCACAATCAGACAAAGCATCGGTATAAAATAAGCCTGTGTTATTTCTAAAGACCAGGTATGCGACTCAGGTGTTATTTCAGTCTTTTCTGGAAAGAAAAAACTTAATTGGTACATTGATTCTTAAGTATGTAGCCATTTATCTATGTGTACATGATATGCTTCTCAATGGATACACTTTGATGGTGAAAGGGAACAAACTTTGCCTTTCCTGCAGAAAAACACGTTTTATACCCTCATCTTTGCCAAATCAGCACTATCCCAGATTTACGTCCTTAAAATTAATCCGACTGCTTTATAACTTCCAAAAATGTATCTTAACTCATTCATTTCTGAAGCCCTACATACTCTATGCCAAAAGTTATTCATATATATTTCCATTCCCCACAATTCCATTTCGAGTGGAGGAATATGTATTTATTTTTCAAAGTGCTACCTAGGCCTGCGCATCTTTTAAAATTAATTTTACATAAAACTAACGGTAAGGCAGTAATTGTAAAATGTGCACGTTTCAAGTTTTTTTTCAGCTTGTGAGATGTCCATTTTGGCAAAGCATGTTTCCAGAAAAGACGAAACAAGCAAACATTCCAGAAGAAATGCACTACTATACTCTTCATCCTCTGAGTGGGTTTGTCCGCCGCTCGTCCTCTGGTGAATCAGTTCGAGTCAGAATTTATTCTTTTTAATTAACACTTTAAACATGAGCCAGGAAAGTGGATGCTCTTCAAAGTGCAGGTTCTTGTTCTGTCCGCATTTCGCCATTTCTGCACCTGCGAGCCGTGTAGTCCACATCGTCGCCGACACAGGGAGCCCCGCCGAATCCACACACACACAGTTACACGCACACACACACACACACACACCTCGTAACACCACAACATAACGGAGTGGCTCTTCCTCGATGCACAATGAAACGGGCTTTTATTTAAAAACCTGCCATAGGTAAAATCATGTGCTCGCCTGCCATTAGAGGGAACGCTGCGTGATCTCCTCCAGCTCCCCTCGCTGTGCTGCGAACCCTCCGTGTAGAAAAATGGTAAAACGTTTTAAAAAAGAGAGAGAGAGAGAGACGTGAGGAGCAGGTCTCAAAAACTGCGGAGTCCCGGTGCTGAGCTAACGGGACGGCTGCTGAGGAATGGCACTGGGCTCAGCTCTCTCCCCCGATGGCTTTTTCTCCGGCTTCTCTAACAATAACGGTGTTGCCGAGGAAGACGGCGAGAGGGACTGGGGATGATCTTCGCTTGGTACTGAATTTGAATAACACCACGGGGTGATAAATGTCCATTGTGCTGCTCGAGTAATGAATCTCCACTGTCTCCTATGGCACACAAGCCAGCAGCTGCGAACGAAGGACCAGCAGCCTCTTAAAGACACAACGGCCCCATTTTCCCCGCGCGACCGTCACAATTCCTGCACTGTTTATTCAGCGCCAAAACCCCACTGTCAACACTACATGACGTTAGTTTTCTTTGCTCTTTTTGTGCACTCCAAGTTGTACAACGCCGTAACAAGGCACCAAACAACAACGCATTTTACATTTCCTTAAATTCGGGATTTGCGCAAGGATTATTTTGCCTGTCAAAAAACAAAATATCATTTTTAAAGTTATTGTTCTTGATGTTAGCATCGTTGCTACTTTGTACGTTGGGCTTGCGCTCGTTGGAAACGGCTGCGTCTGATACATTTTCATGTACAAGCTGTGCTCTCAGCACCAAACAAAACCATTTGTACAAATATCAAAATAAGCAGTGCTTCAGTAGTTAAACAGCCGATTAATGAGCACATATTTATGACTGTGTTGCTGGAACACATCTGTTTATACGAATCCTTCCGCACCTTACTTTGTGTGTACAGGCATGTATGTTTGTCACACAGGTTCTACTCGGCAAAAGTGCATTTTAAATATCAATTCTTAAGGTATTGCTTTGACCGTATGTTACGTCTAATGTAGACTAAAGTATATCACACGTTGGTGGAAAGTATATTTTATATGCAGGTTTCCTTCATCAGTAACCTGAACGTGACAGTTACACAACAGTCATTACGTAAAATGTACTATTTTTTATGACAAATTACTAGTAATTTGGCCAAATGTTGGAGAATTATACATGAGCACGTATTTGGTCATTTTTTATTCCACAAAATAAAACAGAAGAGTAACTGTCTGTTAGTGAAGCATTCTGTGACGTAGTCGCTTTGACACAGACATTGTAATCGTTCTCAATACGCGATTTAACCTTTATTTACTCCCTGCGTGTATAGGGCGTGTGGGGGCTTATTGAGATCAGAATTATGATCGTACATCTGGAGATGGGGGTTACTGTGCTTTTAATGAGTCCGAATACCACATTCACTCCTTGAACAGAGGAAAAGTAAATGCATTAGATGCGAACACTCGTTTGGGGGGCGACAGCAGGTATGCAGGCTGCTGGGGGCGGGGGACATGGTGTTTGTGTGCCATCGGCTGGTGTTCCGTTTGTAACACAATCCTGATGAGGAATACACGCTGATCCGTGGAATTAGAAGCGTTTTCGTGGCTTTCCCCGGCCTTGTGGAGAGATGCTACACTCGGTCTAATAAATCATGTGGCTGCGACCGCCCTCGGTTTCGAGGCCCTCCCTCTTAAAGCACAGCTCCCTCCTTCCCTTTCATCCGTGTCCCTTTCAAGGAGGCGAGTTAACCTTTCCTTTGCTGAGGGAAAACTCCCCATTGCTCACTTTCATTGCTCATTTGCTTCTTATAGCCGCCCGCAGTTGCCTTTTAAAGGCTGGGTCACAGTGACCCAAAACGGGAGTCCCCAGGTTGAGGCCTGGTGCACCTTAGCACACACTTATCATGCTGAAAACAGGTTTCCTCGTGAGCAGCTCAACATTTTGTTAGAAAATGTAAAAAAAAAAGTTTGTCCGCGCATTGCAACCGCATCGTAGGAATAACAAGTTATCCGTAAGCGCGCCGCCAGATCCACTTATAAACTGCCGGCTCCTCTATGACCCATATTCCCCAGATACCCACTGACGGCGCGACCTTCTTTTTTGCTTCTTTATGGTTACGCAACACGGTAGTCTCTCGGTAGCAACTATGAAGCTCGCCTGGAAGCAAAACATTTTTTCATGAAATATTCAAATATTAAAATCGTTATTTAGCAAATGCCCGCAAAATACACTATAGAGTACGTTTAAGCCTAAAACATACGAACGTTGCTGGTAGACTCCGCTTGACGCGATGCTCCTGATTGGTCCACGTCATAATTGTGTCATCAGCCCATTGGTCACATTATTTTCCCTTTTTAAGCTGCACAGTAGACAGCGTGAGAGTTCAGTTCATCAGCAGATCACCGACCTGGGAGCGGTGAACCCACATAATTCGTCTTTCTGTAAGTTTCTGCTGTTGTGTCAAAGTCCTTTTGCTGCCGTGTTTGCGATTCACTTCTCCTATAATCCTTTATTTAGCTGACATTTCTCGAAGGTCACAGTAGTAGATCAGCAGCTTCACAATCATTTCCTTCTTTATACGGCACGATATTTTTACTTTACTATTTCACAGCAAGTATAATCTTGATCAAGGGTTCCACAGCACAAATGAGATTTAAACTAAAAGACCTTCAGACTGTAAGGGAACAGCCCTCATCTCTACAGTACCTGCCCCTATAAAGATAGCATGACATTTCAGGAAAATATTATTTCAAAGTATTCTAACTGAAGTAGTTTAATGAATGCTACTGTTCCTAGTCAGTTTTTTTGTAAGGTATGATTTTAATAAGGAAAAATGGCCATAACTGTGTTGAAATCATCCATCATCAAACTATTTCTTTATGAGGCCCAGTGCATTTTAAATTGTACAAAACCATTGTGTATGCAAATTAAAGCTGGGAACTTTTAGTTTTCATTTAGCTGAACTTGTGCAATTTACCATCCATTTAACCTGCATATTTACATTTACCTTGTAGCATTTATCAAATGACCCATGAAACTCATATGAATGTTAGAAAAAAATACCCAATAAATGTGAACTAAAATACAGTACGGTGTAAATAAAAACAATGACGTGTTGTCTGCACAGGGAACATATCCTTATATTTTAAGGTCTACTGATGGTAGAAAGTACAGGAAAGATTAAATCAGGCCCACAGCTTTGACAAGTTTTGTAGACCATTTTAGACACAAGTGTCTTATAACATTGTCTTATTTCAACAGGAGGCGACAGTATACTCAGAAGTCTGCTAAATAATTCAGTTGAAGGTACAGATGTGGCCTGCAAGAAAACCTATTCTGCATTAGGTATACAGCTTTGCACTACATTGTGTACACACACATGCACACACACACACACACACAAATATAAAAATACCTGCCCCAGCTATTCTAATGCGGAGGGTGACATTCTCAAGGTACCTACATCTGACAGTCACAGCACCACCTACTTAAACCTATAAAACGTGCCAGACCTGGTTTTTGCAGCAATGCCATAAGGAATACATTATTCCTTCTGAGTCCCAAATAATAATTATTGGAGAATCACACATTTCATTTTTGAATAATTCTGGTGATTGAGCACAGGCCAGTAGCCAGATTGGCACTGTCTATTTAGTGGGGTTTTTTTAAACGTCCTTTATCTGGGGACTGCTTACAGAAACAGCTTGAATCATCCTTATAGCAGTTTTCACAACGATATTATATGGAGAGGCTTAAACTTTTATTCCAAGTAGATGTTCATCAGTATCTGCATACGAAAAAGAAGCAGCACAAAGGATGCAAATGTGTCTCCACAGCTGCATGGTGCAACATTGGTTCTAAACATTACCTCACAGTGATTAAAACGTTTCGTTGTCTGCGTCTTCCTACTTTAGTGAGTGAATCGTTATTTTTATGGGGGGGACATAACTTTAAAATCAAAGGTAATATGTCTCGTGTTATTCACAGCTGTGTTCTTGTGTCCCCCAGTTCCATGACACCCCCCCCCCCCCCCCCCACACACACACACACACACACACACACACAAAAACTAAAATGTGCGCATGCGTCGTGCGGTCACTGCGCCGTGTCCGCGTTTTCAGGGAGCGAGCTGCTGGTGAACGCGCAGGTAGCTGACAGCATCTCGCGGGGGTTGACAGAATTCTCTTTGATCTTAGCCAAAAGTCAAACCCCTGTTCAAAGTGTGGGGGTATGACTTTCAAAAACATTTTAGTAATCAATAGTTTTAAGAAGTGATATTTATCTATTGCTTTTTCTATTAAAAAACAGTCTAGCGCATTTTCCTTACATTCATTACGTGCTCCAAACCTTCAGCCGTTTCCAAAATAGGACACATTAACGGTTTACACCAAGACGCTCAGTCTGTTCTGCTGTAGTTTTGCTGCAGCGCATCTTCACAATATATGAAAAGGGACATATACATTAGGCCTATGGGCGTGAATTTTGTCAAAACAGCAATACTTCCCTCCATCAGACTCCCCATAAGATTTTTCGTTAATTTACTCGTATTACGCAAAATCCTACGTAACCAGCGCAGCACGTGACCTTGGTTAACGCTGACCCACTAACTGCTTCTTGAATTTCGACCGGTTTGTCTGGAGCTAAGCAGTAGCAGTCACCACTGACATCCTGTTAAAATCATGTACGCCTGTGCACTTTGTATATGACATTCAGAAACCCCCTGCTTACCTCCGTAGTGTATCATCTACAGTATCATTTTAGATTTTGTCCTTAAAAGGTCTCGAAAAGTCGATATATGACAGGGTGTCGGGTGGCTGACTGAACACCAGTGACTGATTCGTTCGAGTCACGAGTAGGGAAGGTATTGCCCCAAAACAAATAACAGTATATATTTGTTAAATAGCACATTTCCAAATCAGCGAAGTTCACATAGTATATACAGTTCCCCGTGCCTCCGCAGTCTTTGCAGGTTTAATTTTCTGACAACTTATTTGTTACCTATAAACTGCATGGCAATATACGCAATTGAAAGACCAAATACAAATGATATGAAACAACTGAAACTTTTGCATTCAGTGAAATTTATTTTACTGATAAACTTGGAGCATCATAAAGTATTGCACGTTTCGTTCTTACACGTTTCGTTCTTACGTTCTAATTTGCATCTCTTATTTCTGTCTTTTTGTTTCTCTTTATTACTTTGCCAATTTATAGTCTTGTGCGTAATCGGATTGTTTTAAATCGAAGGCTATATTCAATTTAACCAAATAATTGTGACTTGCAATTAAATTTATATTTATTTGTATTCTGTGTAATTATGGTTATGGAAACGTATCAAAAAGTAAAGAAATGTACAGACTTCACAGCTCATTTGTTTATTTACTGGAAATGCTTTTCTCTTACCTGTTGCTGGGCCGAGCTCTGTATTCAGTACCTATTTGAGCTTTTCGGGGAGAAAAACTTATACGATACGTTTTATACGCTTATTAAGGTCGAACGTATGCGCTACAGTTCCACTGTAAAATCGGAAGGTGATTTTTAATGATACACCTTCATGAATAAACCCCAGATTAACAACATTATTTAGATTAGGCCTCGTTTTAGGACTAATACGATTCACTAATTGCGTAAACATATTAATAAACGAATATAAATACAAAAGCATTTTAAATAACTTCACTATAACCCGGGATAGCAGGTTCTGTTGTGTTGCAGCTGTAGCTTTTCGGTTCCAGCCCCCACTTAACCTTCACCACGTTTACACTGAATTTATATAGAAAGAACATTCTGCTGTATAAACTGAGAATCAGCGGGGGGACAATTATTCACAGCTTTAAATGAACTTGGACTAAGGTTTCAGATTAATTTTTTAAAAATCGTGTTAGAACACGTGTTCATCATTGAAAGTTTCATTTTTGAAAACTGGGAAACTCCGCACCAGGTGCTGTGTATCCCCTTCTTTTTAACTTAAAATGAATGCATTTGTCGCATAAGCACTTTTATTACGATTTGATTTATGGAAAATTAAAATCGACACAAGCTGGGTGGCGGGGACCACATCAGGGAACAGGGTGGAGTCACTACCCCGATTTAATCACACCTGTTTGACCGGATTCATACCCTAGTCTTTGTACCACTGACCAGTCCATTTAGACCGCTTAGCAAGCTACTGGTTGCTATAGTGATTTTTCAGCCTGATTAATTCAATAACTATTTAAATTGCCGATTTCCTCAACACCATCACAGCATCAGAATGCTTAATTCGAGTATTGAACTACCTTTGGGTGGTATCCTTTGGATTAGTAGCTTGTTAGTAAAACTGTCCACAAACTGGAGGTCTTTAAAGCACAAGTTAATGAATAAAACCCTTACGTGGATGATTAAAGGCGCTAATATTAAGTTTGAATTTAACATTTAATCCAGACGAAACAGGCATTCCTTTGCTTTGGGGGGGAAGCAGTCAGGACTTGATTAATAACGCACAATAGGCTTTATGTCTAATTTGCTTTTGCTTAGATGACGCTTTTATCGCAGGCACTTCGAGCCTCGGGTCCATTTGCACAGCAGGCTCGTTTTTACTGGAGCATTTCGGGGTAACTACTTTGCTCGAGGGTCCTACAGTTTTAGCCCGGCAACCCCATGGTTACAAATTCAGGTCTTGAAACCACTACATACTACATTAAATACTGTCCCCTGAGCGAGGACTCTTTTTAACGCCCCTCCCATTAAAATGGTCCTTTTTGAACGCCCACCCCCGCCGGTTTTCCAACGTGATATGATAAAATGTGACATACATGTTATACAAATTAAGTTTTTTACAGTAACAGGTAGTGTCCTGGCTCCAGCTTTCATATACTTCAATCTTGAGGTGTCTGGTTCGAATCCCACTTCTGTAGTATAAGGTACTTTACCCTGAACTGACACAGTAAGAACACCACGTTGTATAAAAATATAAATCAGTGTGAAGGTGCTTATTTACGATATATGTCACCACGAAATGACTTTAGTAATCGTATTACATATAATACAAATCATACAATAACCACCACAGCAGAAATAAACCAACAACAAGCTTGAAATGCCTAAAGTAAATTTACTATGATACTAGTCAACATGCTGGCTATTCATTCCTGCACTGGCCCAATAAAATGTAAATATAGTAAGTATATATGTGAAATAATGATTCCTACTTACAGGGACGTAGATCTTATCTTATTTGGTGACTAAAAACATTAGCAATAATGCAGACTGGAGTCATACACAAAATGGGCAGTAGGTGGGGTAGTGGTTAGAACCTCGGTTTGCTCCAGTAAAAACTGCCCTACTGGTAAAAGGCGAAATCATAGTAAGCGTCATCTGAATTAATAAACGTATATGTTTGGGGGGGTTTCACCTTGTCTAAACACCTTGGGGGCACACCTGTACACACAATATCTGATCCAGAGAGAAGGATGGAAGAACAGAGAGAGAAGAGTACCCAAACTTTATTTTACTTTCACGACTCAGCTCCATCTAAAAAGCCAAAGTATACGTTTATATACGTATACAAATACAAATGAAACAAAGCGTTACAAAATTACATTTCCAAATTACAGATGTGTGGCCGTGTTTCCGGTCAGTGCCGCTATTCACGTCAATTCTGCTCACTGCGTCTCTCAAAGTGCAAAGTGAATAATTATTTTGCTGAAGTAGCGGAATATAACTATAATGGTCACTGTGTTGCCATTTATTGGTTGTATTTAACTTCATCGAACAACACGCTTAATGCTTTAACTACAGCTCGAGCATGACACGGCCGTGCTATTTTTTTGCGCGCTGAGGAACATGTGCATTTCACTGAAGTTCTGTAGACCCCCCCCCCCCCCCCCCCCCCCCCCCCCCCCCCCCCCCCCCCCCCCCCCCCCCAT
>UFQX01000049.1:438922-594130 GCA_900497675.1 Arapaima gigas
CCCCCCCCCCCCCCCCCCGCAAACAGCCGCGGCTTCATACACTCCTGAATAAAGGTGCCGCTGCCTCTGCACTGCCCGCTACTGCGATCTGGGTGCCTGTCCTGTCCTGCCCTGTCTTCTTCTGCAGCAGCTCTGCAAGAAATATTATCATTTGACCACAATTAAATGTGTTACACTTTTAGGAATTTAATATTTTCCGGTGTATTATAACTCTTTATATGAATTATTTCAAGGCAAAACAAGGGATAATAATAATAATAATAATAATAATAATAATAATAATAATAAACTCTGAGATACTCTGAGCAATAAATTCAAGGGAATGCGGGTTGGAATTAAAAAAGTATTTTCTGATTTAATTTGGCGATTAAAGTGTTAGCACAGTTTCAAGCATCTTTCCCTTCAGAAAATTATGATATATTTGTGACTGATGTAACCTCACTAGTGTTTATTAAAATTTGAAAATATAAAGGGAGTTTTTTTTCAGTCATTCATTATCGAAATCCGCCTGTCCTAATGCAGGTCATTTTTTCATAAATTCATGCTGGGATCATTTGTAATGTGCTTATTTATTCTGAGGGTATTTAAGTGTCTTTACTGTCACCACGAGAACCAGTAACATGATCTTCTTAACAATATTCATAGTTGTGTGAAATCTGTAGTTTAACATCTGAATATGTAAAATTAACACAGGAATCTCGTCTCCAGTTTGGCAGCTGAGTGTGAGGAAATCTGTCAGTCAAGATTTTTTTTTTGTTGAGTAATGTCTTCTAGTGTGATGAAGTGACAATGATTTCTGCAGTATATCAAGCATTCCTCTCTTGTATATTCAAGTGTTGCAGTTTGTAGCCAAATGTTTTGAAGTACAGTACTGACACAGAAAGTCAATATTTTTCTGTATTTGTGGTATATATAAACACAGAAAAAAAAGGAAATTATCATGAAACTGTACCTGAGATAACATTTGTTACTCGTTTTTTTAACATTAGTTTTTCTATGTCACTTGACAATGCACTCTTAGCTATAGACGATTGAAATTTCTAAACTTTAAGTAAAGTCTTAGTAAAAGTGCCATGTACATAAACAAAAAGTACTGTACATAAATAAATTTACTATACATAAACAATGAATGATGATGGCTTCACTTCCCTTTTTGATTTTTATGCTGAGACACTGAAAGAATACTGCATAATATACCTGGTCATTAAACCTGGCAATACCTGATACTGTGTTTTTTTACAGTTCAATTTGTAGACAAGAAAAAGTTAAATAGAATCTCGGAAATTATTTGAAATATATACTGCAAGTACAGTATTTACTTGTGTGCAGCTGTGCGTTGAGTAAGAAGGGTTGTTGCCTTCTGATCTTTGTGTTTGCTGTTTAGACCTTCTGTTTTGAATTGTGTGTAAATAAGAAACAATTATATCATATACCCCACATCCACAAATCAGTGTTCAACTAAAAGAATGAGAAAGCCATGCTGCAGACTGAGCAAAGACAGTGTCCTACTGAGGGACAAGTAGTTGAAGACAACAATAGATACGTCCTTAAAGAAACATCCATAAAAAGGCCATTACAGCCCTGCTTTTGCATGATGGGGGTTGTAGTGTCTCCAAGGAGTAGCTCTCTGCCAAGTTCTGTTAGTCTTTTAATCACCGTCATCTAAATTAAACATCAGTAAACCATAGTCTTTGTTACACCCTCTTTGTTTCAGACTTTGCTTCAGAATCCCTGGTTCTGATAATTAAAATTTTAAACATATTTAGCCAATATCAAAAGTGGTTTTTTTAGAAATGCTGTTGAGGTTTAGAGTTTCTTTTTATTTAGCCAGGAAAAGTATCATAAAATACAAACTTATTTTTATGACAATTTGTATTAAATGTTTTTAGCCAATATTTTGGGGGAGGGGGAAACAGTACTGACCTTTACATTCTAAATGAATTTTAAAGTAGATTGTAGGTTGTATTTCTAAACATTGTCTCCTGTTTTTCCCCATTCAAAGGTTACTTTTTTAACCAACACACTCTAAACTAAATACAAGCCATTTAAAGAAAACCATGCATTATAATAAAACATGTTTTTCACATGTACAAGGCAGGGTAGTATTCCTAATCTTGCTGGAACTTGATAAGATGTATTTTTGATATTGCTAAGAGTCTCTTTTGAAAATAATTTCATTAGTAATTTCAAAAACCAAAAGTGAAAACCCTGATTGGCTCTGCGGTTGAACAAAATTCACAATCAATGAATCTGATTTTCAAAATTAAGACATAAACTCTGGAAACGTTTTTTCAATTGCTAAATGAAAACTCAGCTTTCATCAATATAATTAATTTGGTCCTCATAATTTAAGATTATAAAATGATTCTCTTTCATTCAGTTTAACATTCTTCATCCTCAACATTTCCTATCACGCAGCAATTGAATTCTCAACAATGGAACCAAAAAAATAAGTTGAACCATGATTTCCTTTTTCAGTGACATGATTTTTAATATTTCATTTATATCTTTTCAAACTGAAAAAAACTTGTAGGATTGTAAGTGCTGATATATCTTTTAAAAATATTTAATCTTTTAGTTTTTATACCTTTAAGTCACTAGGAAAAACACAGAATTGTTCTTTCTTTTTGTTTTGAAAGGCTGTTGGTTTCCCTAAGCATTAATGTAGAAATGTGTTTCAATAACATTTAATTTCAACATTTAATTTAATATTATGAATAAAAAAATGTATTTGTTTTTTGGGAAGGAAGTGAAAGGTAGTCTGAGATTACTGATATAAAGTATAATATGGTGATACTGTAAATGTATTAAAATGTAAGCATTCTTTTGAAATTAATCTCACGTATGTTACATAAAATTTGCGTAAAATGTTTGTCTAAGTTATTTATGACATTGTAGCCAAATGTTCTCAAAGAAGTTATTAGCATTGGCCTTGTTTTTCTGGTATAATTTTAAATTTCTTTTTTTTTCTTTTTTCTTTTTTTTTTAGAAATGTAATATTCCAATTATCACTACAAATTTTCTAAAGCTACAGTGATTAACCTTGTCAAAGTTAAATTTCTTATAGATTTATAGATTTAATCTTATAGATTTCTCAGCATGTCTTTCTATCAACTTGTTTTATGAACCAGGTTATTGTTTCTCTACATTGATGCAGTTACTAAATGCAGCAAAATAAAACTAACTAACTCCTTAGTTTTTGTCATAGTTCACACTCTCATTGTGAAAAAGTGTTTTCTTTTCTCCTACTCCCTTCAGAAATGCAGCATGAAGGATGTGGATTTGTTGTCAGAATTTTCTTGGTGCAAATTCAACTCCTGCTGAACTATTCTGGTAAGAATACTCTGGTAAGTAAATAGGCAGTTAGTGTACGATGCCTTGAAAAAAGTACAGGATATATAAAATTCATTTCATCTGTGTTCCTAAAAATTTGGTTCCTGTAGATTTCCACCGTGTTCATGATATTCTCACAAAAAATACAAAATACTGAACGAATTCATTTTAACTTTTCAGTTAATTTCCTTTAACTTTCAATACTTTTAGCTATTCTGTATAGTTCCAGTGTTGAAGAGGGACCACAATTTGGTACTTGCAGAAGGTATTATGAATGCCATAAAACCTGGTCAGTATTTTAGATGTGGCACAAATTGGCTACTGGGGTTTTTTTACTCTTGTGGTATTCTAGATGCAATAAAACTGAACAGAACTTGGTCAACATCTGGCGCTTGGTAGAAGCTGGTGGGCAAAACATCCATGTTAGTTGTAGAACATAATCCCTTTTTGCATGAAAGAGTTGCTTCGTATCATAGATGGGCATTTATTTTCTATTTATATTTATAAAGTTGTATCACTTCAGATGTCAAATGCTGTTACCACATGCTTAAAGGAAATTTTGTTACAGATCAGATTAGTCTAAAAGATGAAGAGTTTTTTTTTTTTACATTACACCCAGTACTCACATAATAGGGTTAATTTGTTCCGTGAAATTTCTCTGTTAAGCAAGTTCCCCTTGTGGGGTTGAATTGCCATTCTTTCTTATGGAAAGAATCAATAAAAATACCAGAATAAAAGTATTTTTATCCAGAACAATGGTAAGAAAAAAAAAGTACAATATCTATACAATTAAAATAATTGTAATTTGTAATTATTTTTTGCAATATTTGAAAAAGAAATTGTCAGTTCCTGTTCATTAATTCATCCATCCATTCAGTAACCATTTTTCCAGTGCAGAGTTACAGTGGTCCTCAGTCTACTCGGTAACCATAAGCTGTGAGACACCACACCCTAGACATGGACATTTTTATAATTTGTCTTATGGTTGATTATAATATACAGAAAAAAGTTCACAAGATCACTGACTGTGTAGATCACTGGCTCTTTCACTTGGATACTGTCTTTATATTTTTGCCCTTTGGCTGCAACTTTATAGCTTTATTTACATTAGTGAAAGGGTACTCATTCTGTACAAACTATTCAAACCCCAAGTGCTGCAGGATGGAACAAGGCATGGAATCCAGGTAAGGTGCAAATGCACATGTTTATTGCTGCTCTGCTGGACATGTTACATTGTGAGTTTTGAATTACCTGGTTTAGGTATGCTTGGGATACCCTTTCCTTCCTCCTGTTGTACTACTACTACAAACAACAACAAAAGTGCTGTTTCAATTATGAAATATTATGATACATTAATCACTGGATGTGACTGTGATTTTCATGTGATAGTAGTTATGTTTTGCCTTGAACTAGGCATAATTAAGTTACCGTATGTATTAATATGTCTTTATTATAATCTTTAGCGTTTTTATTATTCCTACGAGTGTTTATTCTATGTGGTTTTGTTGAATGACTGTTCTGAGTGGATAAATGGGGATGGGAGTTGTGGTGCTGGGGAAACACGTGTGTCGGTTCAACTGTATGAGTGTGTGGTGGTACTGTCTGGTGTAGCTTTGCTAAGAATGCACAAAGGGCATGTATGGAAATGAAATGACTGCAAAACTGGCAAAGATACTTTTGTATTGAATAATAAACCTATTGTGTGAAAAAAGGGCATATATTTTCATTAGCTTTTTCATTGTTCAGGACCCTTCTTATATGAGGTTGTATCTAGTTCCTGTTTGCACAAATATTACACTCTCTCCATTTTTGCACTGACATTCAGGTTTTCTTCAAATAATTTAAAATTTGCATTGGTCTAAACCATCTGGCTTCACTGAAGTTGTTTCCTGGAAGAAGTCTTTGAAACATACCTTTCATTGTTGTGTTAAATAAGACAAACTGCCATCTTAGTAATTTTCAACCAGTCTCCAATCACCCAGCTCAAGGCAAAGGATCTTGCATACAGCAGGACTTTCTTTCATGCAGAGAGTAAAAACAAATCCATTAAAATAATAGATAATAGGTCTTCAGTTCCCTCTCTACACCCATCTGTATGTATACTCTATTCATTAAAAATACATTATGTCTAAAATTAAACATTAAGATAGCATTGGGGAAAAAACATCTGGATGCATGTGACAGGGATCAAGAACATCATAAACCATCTATCACAAATTAGACTTTTTAAAGCTAACTGTGAGCATGGACAGACTTGGGAAATGAATTCTGGTATGATTTTATGCAAAACAGCATGACATAGCTAGAGGCAAGCCTCTCATGCTACATAGATAATGGTAGTGTTTCTATGAAACACTATGAAAAGAAATCAGAATCAAAGCAACTGAGCCCATGTAAAAAGTGTATTTTGAAACTTTTTCCTCTTTAAATAGATTATTTGAAGGCATACATAAATTATTCAGCAGACGAGCCCACATTGCTCCAGCATGAGCTGAGTTATTGGCTCCCTTTGGACAACTCTACTAGGTTACTTTTGTTCATGGGGGGTGATGATCAGGGCCTCTGTGTATTTACTTACTGGGCCAATGTGGGCTTTACTGGCATTGGCACAAATATCATATAGACAATCCCATAAAATGAAAAAAAATCACAATTTAAAATTATAATTGCTTGAACTAAGGTGATTCTGCGGTACAGCTGGCAGCACTGGGTTGTTTGTCTGAATGTGGCTCAGTGTGTGTGGAGTTTGCATCCTAATTATATATGTGACAGCAAATGACAACATCCAATGAATACTAGCAGTGGAACAAGAATTCCAGAGCTAGAGTTTTATTTTTGAAATGTATTCTGTGACACAACTTCAGGCACCCAGCTGGAAAAAAATGAAATATAACAGTCCAACTGTTGGTGCAATGTGGCCGCAGCTGCCTGCTGTGCCCCCACATTGCCAGTGTGGCCCAGTGCATATTTCTTTGCCAGGTATCATTTTGGCAGGTGAAATTCCATTGTTCTGCCTCAGTGTGAGATTTAATGTGCATAGAATGGTTGTTGGAGGAGGCGTATACTCCCTCTTTCAAAAAGACGAGATTTTTTTCACCTACCTCCACAGACACATACGCACCTTTTCAAAAAATGAGACCTCAGTGATGTTCAATTAAGAAGCTGGACAGCGGAGACCAGCAGGATTCCCTGCTCTCCTTACACCATTAGCTGGATAACCCTGTTCTATTATTTGTGTCCTGAGCTTTGATATGAGACCTACTCCACTACACATACCAGTAGATTTCTTCTTTCCATAATTGAATCAGTACATCTAAATTCGGCTTTTACTGCAGGCTCAACCTCTCATTTTTAATGCCACTTCTGCCTTCCCTGTGTTTTGCAAAAAGTGATGCTTTCACACACATTGCTGGAGGCAAGTAATCTGTGTAAGTGTCTTCTTTTAAAATCAGGCTGTGTCAAGTTAACCCAGAATAGAGCAGCGGGGGCTGAAGTGGTGTTGTGAGCAGGTGCCCTGCTGTTGCAGCAGTGAAAAAAAACTTAAACAGCTCTGGTAAAAGTTCTATGTATGAGTAAAAACAATTAATATACATAAAAATTAAAATATACGATAAGCAGTTGATGAAATTTGACAAAAAATGGTCACCTTGCCTGCGCACACTGTTACCTACAAGTGTATCTCAGGATTTTGGAAGGAAATATGTTTTCTAAATTCGTTTCATTTCCTTCATTTTCATGAATGAAAGTGTGTTCTTGAGAAAAAAACAATTGAAAGTAAGCATTAATGTTGAGCGTTTCTATTCTGAGGTGCTGAGTAAGGCGAAATAAATATACTTAGGAACTGTGAGTGACAGTTATTGACTTAATGAGGCGTGAGACGTCTGTGTGGGAATGCAGTTATTGATTATCGTTCTGGCTATGGGTCTGACGTTTTCCCAGAGTGTTGCAGCTGGCATCCCAATGGTTCAGGCTTTGGAAAGAAAAGGAGAGGAGAGTGGGATTGCTATGTGTTTGGGTGGGTGGTGCTGATTGGGGGGGGGGGGGTAGGGGAGGGTCCTCTTTTCTTTGTATCACATTTATTCGGGCACATCTGTAGGCCTGGACAGACCCCCCACCAGGCCTGGGATAGGGCGGCTCAATCTGGCTGTCCACAGAACATCGGTCCTGAACAAATGTTTGGACTCTCTCCTTCTGCCGGCCCCCTCGGCCTTGAGCCCACTCTGCTGCCCTGCGCCGGTGACCTCTGACCCAGCAGTGAAAAGTTACCAGAGCGGTGGGTGAACTCTCTCAGGATGGCAATGTGACAAGGATGGGAAAGTGCCCTTCCAGGGTGAGAAATGTCACCAGGGTTAGGGCAGGGGGTGAGGTCACAATGAGGCAAGTGTGGTATGGTTAGGTTACAGGGATTCTTCATGCTTTATTTTTAATACAGATCAATTTGGGCCAAGTCTCCTGTCCAAGTGGCGCTGATTCTATTGACACTCTGAGTGTTGACTGAAGACATGGCCCCGACCTTCCAACAGTCAACAGGACCCTCTCCTTTCCTGTGTCCTTCCTTGCTGTCGGGGCTCTCCCTGGCTCATCATCTTCATTTTCTTACTTTTTTGACTTCATCTACTAACCTCAACACTTCTTAACACTGAAGTTAAAAGGTAATGGGGACATTTATTTGGGACAATTGCCTTCTCACACTATGGGCCAAATGATGCATGCATATTTGCATGAAGGCACCAGGTGTCCAGTTTTGAATCCACAGTCCTGCTCTAAAACCCTCCAGCATGCTGCTTACTCCAAACTGCTAGAACAAACCTTAACCACCTATATAAATTAAGTACCGTGATGTACAATCCTAACATTTTAAACGGCCTTAGAGAAAGGTATCTGCTAAATGAATAAACATATAACATTCTGCAGTTCTAACAGCTCCCAGTTACACAAGACCCGAGACAAATGTAGTAGCTGCTGTTGTAAATGGTGCAGCAAACTTTTTCCGCATGTTTTCTTTTTTTCATTTCTTAGCGGGAAACTATTTCAGGACCCTTACGTGTCGGTGGGGTTCAGACGATATTGCTTTTTGAGTGGTCTCCCCCTCAGTTATACTGTGCATTTGTCACGTGCCGCTGAGGAAAGTTACTCGCACAACCTCACGTTCCTCCATGTCTGTAAGTGATTATTATGCGGCGCACACACGAGTATCTGTGGGGGGAAAATGGACGCGGAGACGTTCAACCAAACTTTATTTAAAAATAGTGTGTAGAAATGACGGGGCGGCAGAGACGGAGTTACGGAAGTTGTAGTTTGTAATTTAAAACCGGTCGGAGGGACCACGTCGGCTCCTGGAGAGCTGGCAGCCGGAGGAGGGAGCGAAGACCCTCGATCCGCAAGTGCTGACGCGTTCAACCGCCCGGGAGCGACACTTTTCAGCAGCGGAGCTGCGCAAAATCCGCTCGGGGGACCACCATGCTGTTCTGGCTCGTCGTTTTTGGGGCGTTCGCGAGGGTCCACTCGTACTTCTCTGAAGAGAAGCACCCCGAAGAGTCGAAGATGCAGGCGCCCACGGTCGTCGTAGCCATCATCGCCCGGAACGCGGCGCATTCGCTGCCCTACTATCTGGGAGCGCTGGAGCGGCTCAACTACCCGAAAGAGCGCATCTCCATATGGTGGGTGGCTTCTCGCGCTCCGTCATGCTGCGCACTTTGCGCCGGGGGCGCTCATAATTCCCCCTTTTCTTATATGCAGGCGAACAAAGGTCAGTCCACTTTAGCCCCCCCTCCACACACACACACACACACACACACACACACGGTACTTGTTAGCCGCCACTGTTTCACTGTATGCGGTTAAGAACTATGGGCTTTTGTCAAATCAGATGAAACATTTACTTTGCAATTTGTTCTTTTCCTTCGGATAACGACGACAACAAAAACAACCACCACAACGACAATTATAATAATAATGATGATTTTTTTCTCACCTCTGTCATCATCCATTATCTTACTTACACAGAGCACTATATACTGTGTGTAGAGGCAGGGGGTGTAGTAGTTAAGAACCTTTATCTCGCATTCTATTCAAACCCTGCTTTAAATCCCTGTTTTCTTGATCAAGTTACTTAACTTGAATTGCTCCAGGAAAAAATGCCCAGCTGTATAAATGTGGAAATAAGTAGTTGTACCCTGAGTTGCCAGTTTATTAGGTACAGCTATCTAGTAGTGTGTTGTGCCGCCTTTGGTTTTCAGAACAGCATGTGTTTGACTAGATGTGGTTACTTTGTGATGCTGGATGGGTCCAGGAATGCTGTACCATGTGGAATTGATTGTGTTACGTATTTGCTGTAAATTGGATGGCTGCACATCTGTGAACTGGCCTTTCCACCTCATTCCAAAGATGCTCAATAATGTTGTGCAGGCCAATGAAGCTATGAAAACTTGCTATCGTTATCTGGAACCATTTGGTGACAATATGTGTCTTGTACCATGATGCATTACCATACTGGAAGTGTAGCCATGAAGGGTTGAACTTGGTCAGCAATGATGTTCAGGTATGCCGTACCATTTAGATGTTCTTCAGTGCATATCAGAGGCTGTAGAAAACATTCCTGACAACATCACACTGCCACCACTGGTCTGCACTGATGACACTAAACTGGGCCAAATTTTGATTCTTTCATCAGCACGATGCAAAAGGAATCTGGATTCATTTTACCAGGCAGCTTTTTTCCACTTACGGTGCCCAATGGAAATATCCTTTTTGTTCTTCACTGACAATAGCGCACCTTACATAGTCTTTGAAGAACTTCTATAACTGGGTCCTGTTTCTATGTCACTTTCAGGGCAGCGACTGATCATAATTCTGACAACACCACAGCCATCCTGCGGGAGTGGCTGACTGTCATGCAGAGGTTCTATCACTATGTGGAGTGGAGGCCTATGGACAAGCCCACGTAAGTCCGTCAGCATGTTCCCATGCTTAAAGCAGGTTTGGAATTGCAGGCACACAATTGCCTGATATTAATGCTTGCGTGGTTCTTAATATATCATCTTAAAAATGTAGGAATGAGTGTGACAGGTCTGAGCTTGCTTCCTGGGTGCATACAGGGCCAGACACTGATCAGTCATGAATGTGATGTGTGTGCTATGGCCTGTGGCTGTCTGATGAGTAAGCTTTGCTCTGCAGCTCATACCCAGGAGAGATGGGGCCCAAACATTGGACCAATGGCAGGTATGAGTACGTCATGAAGCTCAAACAGGCAGCTCTCAACTTCGCAAGGAAACATTGGGCAGACTATATCTTGGTAAGACCTCTGTCAGCAGGCTCAGGTGATGGCTTATTCTTGCTGTTTACACCAGTTGTTGACAGTTTTAGACCAGATCAGGTCTTGAACATTTCTTTTACATTCTGTCAGCTGTTGTCTTCACACCAAATTTATTCACGAAATGTATGTTCTGAAATCTATAAGGGTTCAGATTCTCCATGCTATATCTGATAGTAACTTCATACAGACTTCATCACCAAGCAAGTGTAATTCATTGCTGGAGATCTGCATGCAAAATTAATTTTCAGGAAATAAACTCTTAATTGCCATTAACTGAAATGAGAAAAATAAATAATGTAACCCTGAGTGGCAAGACGTTTAGGTTTTTTGTTTCTCCAAACATGCAAAATTCTTGCTTCAACTTTTTGCACACAGATAACATCTCATTCAAACCAAGTCCAGAATATCAGAACTGTTCTGGTAACATTTAAAATGTGACTTAATACCATCTTGTTTGCGTGGTCATTTTTCTATCCCCTTTCCTTCTCATCATTTACCTTAATATTTTTTTCTTTTTTATTGTTTTGCTCTGTTGTTCAAAGGCAGGACAGTGGTTTGTGCTGTGGGTTAAAATGTGGGTTTGCATCCAGCTCAGCCTGTGTTGAGTTTTTGTGTTCTCTTGTGCTCGGGTGTCTTTCCTCTGGGTGGTTTGATTTCCTCCCACAGTTCAAAGATTTTTGTCAGGGAGTTAGTGACTCTAAAATACCTTTAGTGTGTCTTTGTATGAATGTGTCTTATTACCCTGTGATGGACTGGTGTCCCTTAGTATTCTGCCTCATGCACTGTGCTTTGCAGATAGGGTCTAGAGCCACTCGGATCTGTACTGCACAAGTTGTTATAAATAATGAATAGGTTACATTGTTTAATTCTTGTTATAATTTTTTAAAAGTTCTCATTTTTATTGTTTTAATTTTTAAAACATTTATTGAAACTTATAAAGAGCCATAACCCCGTCCCCTTTATCTTTCTTATTTTAAATGTACTATATACAATAAAAAGATTGGAATATTAAATATTCTTGTAATAACTGTAATTACTCGTAATTCCTCTCTGCTGCATGCCAAGAGGCATTTTGCCTTTTGCAGAGCTTGATGTCTCAGAAGCTCATATTTTGAAATGAAATTTCTGTTCTTGTAAGGCAGTTGTCAGTTGTATGAGTTGGTGGTGGTGTATTATATGAATTTTAGGGAGCAAATTACATTTCCTCATAAATAGAGTGTCTGTTGTATGAGAGAACACTTTTTTTACAGCCACAACAATCATTTCTAGAGTTTTTGGGTACTTTTGAGTTGAGGTAAGAGAAAGTCAATAACAAAAGCAAAACAAAAAAACGTTAATCCATGAGTACATGTGAGGAGTGCTCACCTCTGGACTGAATATTAAAAAGTATTAGTCTGCTATGATTTCCTGAAATAGTGGTTCTGGTGAAAATCTACACAGTGCATTCATTTTTGAGGTCAGCATTTTACACAGAACTGGGCTGGTTTGAGGCCTGACTGATGTATGTGTCCTACAGTATGCTGACACAGATAACATTCTGACCAACCCGGATACACTCAGGCTCATGGTGGCAGAGAACAAGTCTGTCATTACACCCATGCTGGACTCCCAGACTGGATACTCAAACTACTGGTGCGGGATCACTCCCCAGGTATGATACACACGTTGATATCATGTAATGCAGCACATCACAATGGTTGAGTTTAACAAGTTTTTTTTTAATGAATTTACTCCATAAGGGGTACTTTATGTATTATAATATGCAAGTCTAAATATTTAGCTGATCTTTGCATAAAACCATTATTTTTTACTGCTTATGTGACTCACCCCTCTGTAAAACATGGTGTGACCTGAAAAGACAAAATTCAGATTTTTTTCTACTTATCTTCTGAAGTCACTGTTTGCTTATAAAATAGGTTGTTAGAATACTGGCAGTGAACCAACATCCACTGCCAGACATACATACCCTAAACAACAACTTGTTTGTCTGTGTTTAGGGCTACTACCGCCGCACTGCTGAGTACTTTCCCACTAAGCATCGGCACCGAAAGGGCTGTTTCCCTGTCCCCATGGTTCACTCAACCATGCTACTGGACCTGCGCAAAGAAGGCATGAAGAAGCTGGCCTTCCACCCCCCTCACCAGGACTATTCATGGCCCTTTGATGACATCATTGTTTTTGCCTTCTCCTGTCGTGCTGCTGGTTAGTCTCTAGCAAAAAATTAGGGACAACTCCTGTCCCTAAGAGCTGATGTCCGGCTGATTGTAGAGGAGAAGAATATAGAGCTATTGAAGTAGGATCCTATCTATACCTGGACTGCCAGGTGAAGTGACTTACTGTCCTATTTATCAGTCCAGACTTGTTTTTGAGTGAAAACCTATACACCCTTTGGTGTTGGAGGAAGAAAACTGGGCATTCCTACTTCATTCATATTTATTTAAAAAAATGTATTTGCATATGTCTCCATGTACGACCTCTATCACTTTTATTGTACCCAGAGGTTCAGATGTACCTGTGCAACAAGGAACGCTATGGGTACATCAATGTTCCGGTTAAGCCACATCAGACCATTGAGGATGACCACATCAACTTTGTCCATCTCTTGCTTGAGTCCATGAGTGAGTGTTGGTTTTGTTTTCTTCGCACATCACAGAATGTGAACTCTGCTTTGAACTTAAGTGTGGTTTTATGAGTATATGTTATTGTACCGTAAAGTGAAGACAACATAAGATAACCTGTCTTTCAGTTGATGGGCCACCGATGTACCCCTCTCAGTATATTCATGTACCTCCTAAACAGACAGATCTCATGGGCTTCGATGAGGTGAGAGACAGAACTGGTCTGTATTCGATGATGATGATGATGATGATGATGATGATGATGAAACAGGCTTACCAGAAGAGTAACCAAAATTTCATTCAAGGAGACATACTGTTAAATATATATAACTTTAAAAAAACAAAATATTTTTGATGACTTTTGTTGTCATTGCAGCACAATGTTAAAATTTGTCCTTTTATCTAAAAATATGTCACTATATATACTGCTGCTGTGATAACTTTATTGAAACAGGGATATGAGTATGTGATGTGGCTGTAGATAAAAGAATGATGAAATGAGTATGAGTATCCTTGGGGAATTGTCCTTTTACTTATATGTCTAATTCCCATGTTGTTTTGTTTCCTCTCCACCCCACAGGTGTATCTGATTAACCTGCGCCGCCGCCCTGACCGACGTGAGAGGATGTTGTGGTCACTGTATGAGCTGGAAATTGATGTGAAAGTAGTGGACGCTGTCGACGGAGGGTAATACTGATCTGTCTCATTCCACACATGAGTCAGCTTTAGTATGAATGAAAATAGAAAATCTATTTGATTATGTAAGTGAATGTGTGTCTGTGTATGCTCTCTCCCACCTGCAGGGCTCTCAACAGCAGTGAAATCAAAATTCTGGGTGTTGACCTCCTACCAGGATATTATGACCCATTCTCTGGACGCACTCTGACCAAAGGGGAGGTGGGATGCTTCCTCAGCCATTACTACATCTGGAAAGAGGTGAGGCTACAGGGACAGGCCCTGAACAGGTGATGTGCACCTGTAAACACGTGAGCATACCACCGCAGACAGACCCAACTTTGGGCACTGAGAGATGCTGTCATTTATTATTTTTACTCAACCTTTGCTTCTCATTTCTTTCTTTATAGACATTATTGGTGTACTAAGTCAGCTCACATGCGACCTCATATGTAAATCAGGGTGTTCATTGTGAAATATTTGTAAAATCTCCCGGAGTTCAATCCCAGAGGATTTAGTTTGGACAACTGCTCTAGATTTTATTGAAGCATGCAACAAGTTAAGATATTTTCACCCAATAATTATTAGCAGGAAAGAAGTGAAAAGGGAAAACAGTTAATTAATTATTAATTAATTTTAAGATGAAGATTTGAGCTTAACATACAAAACTTTTTCACAGGAGGTGGCTTTTGGCATCACACAGGGTAAACAACTTTATATTGTTAAATTTCCTTAAAAGCTCACTTTGTATAAATGTGTAAAATATAATAAAAATATACAACCGTTAAAAAAACACAGTTTAAGAAAAATACACAAGACACTGAAGGTTATGAGCTACAGTGCTACACATTGACTCAGTACTGGTGTTCTAGAAAGTGACTTATGCCAGACAGAATGTAGTGTCAGCAGTTGAGAGTTTGATGTAGATCGCCCTGAGGCTTTCCCATGTGGGACTATGTAATGGCTCCCAGCATCACTTCTGCAAGATGTCTGCTTCTCTTCTCAGATAGTAGACATGCAGCTGGACAAGGCACTGATCTTTGAGGATGACGTCCGTTTCCAGGGAAACTTTAAGCGGCGGTTGCTCCGCCTAATGGATGAGGTACAGAAGGTGGAGCTGGACTGGGATATCATGTGAGTATGGCAGGGCGGGACTGTTGGCTGTGTGACATTGCTGTTGCCATGGAGATTGTGCACCCTTCTACCTCTGTGTGAGTGTGTTGAACTTCCATGATGCTGGGAAAGGGTTTTCCTACATGATGGCGCCCCCTTGTGGCTGACACTCTTCCACTCCTCCGTAGATACCTGGGGAGGAAGCAGGTGAAGCCAGGTGACGAGCAGCCAGTGGAGAATGTGCGAAACCTGGTGGTGGCAGACTACTCTTACTGGACACTGTCCTACGCCATCTCCCAGCAGGGGGCTCAGAAGCTCATAAATGCCGAGCCGCTCTCCAAGATGCTGCCCGTCGACGAGTTCCTGCCCATCATGTATGACAAACACCCTAAGTAAGTTCCAGTGTCTTCCCTGTTGAGTTGGTGGTGCCATACTTCTCTGTTGCCATTGCTTAAGAAATTCTATTTACCACCAAATCCACACAACATCTGCTAATGTTCATCAGCTTTCCCTCAGAGCAAATTCTCACAGTATATTTTGTTGTATTTGTTTCCTTACATAGTGGCTTGTGTAGTGTTCCCTGTGATTCCCAGTGACTTAGCTGTTCACAGTTAGCCCTCTAAGGTAGAAGCTGATGCAGTGGCTATAGCTGTGGCTATGCTGGCATGAGGTGCGCTATCATTATGTCCAGATGAGCCAGCAGTGTACGCTCTATGTCATATTTATAGTTTTGGGACGTGCCTGAAAAGGAAGGAATTTTGGGTATCGTGGTTGCAGATGTGCTCTTGGCCCAGACTGCTTCTTTCCAGAAGCTTGTGGTTTCTGCCTTGCAAGACATCTGTTTCAGCTTTCTTGCTCAGATAATATGATTCATAAATACAGCCCTCTCTACATTCCCATACTGTTGGTTCATGTCTCCTCTGAGCAGCTCAGTCATGTTTTTGGCTTTGTTCATTTGGATAAACATACGTCAGATGACAATTAGTTGTCTAAGATTATGAACCAGCTGCAGAGGAAAACTATAACGTGGAGTGTGAGAGGGTTAGAGATGAGCTCTGGCATCCAATACTTACAATGTCATGTGTTGAAAGACGGCTGGCTTTTCCAGTCCCGCTGTGGCTGTAATGTTTCCCTCACTGTCCAAAACATAAAATTCCACATTAAAAAAAAGAAGCATGGAACTCCACCAGCATGAAAGTGTAAGTAACACTCAATTTAGGCTCAAGCCTCTATCACATCAGATGTTTTTTTCTGGAAGGCCTGTCTCTTGGGGGGTATTTTCTTTACATGTGTATACAATATAATGTATATATAAATACATATTGTAGGTATATTATATGAGTCTTGATCAAAAAATACTAAGAATTTTATTCCCATCTCAGAACTGAAAAAATTCTTTGATCACCCCACATATTTCATATTTGTAGAATTCAAGTCACATAGTATAGAGGGACCCATTTTGGTTTACAGTAAGAAATTGCCTTTGACCCACTGTACTCCAACGCTGCAGGTTTTCTGTAACATAGTTAAAAACTTCGTATCTTGTTTGTCCCTTCTCAGTGAGAAGTACAAGGCACACTTCCTCAACCGAAACCTACAGGCATACTCCACACACCCACTGCTGGTACAGCCCAGCTACTATGCTGGGGATCCAGAGTGGGTGAGCGACACAGAGACATCGACCCTCTGGGACAATGATGCTGTCCGAACAGATTGGCGTGGTTCCTACAAGACATTGAAGGGTTCAACTCCACCCGCCGGACTTCAGAGTGCTTACCGTGATGAACTATAGTCTGGTCATCTTCCAGAGCCCTTGATGTTGTGGCTCCTGAGCAACAGTCTGACACTTCGCTGGCAGATAGGAGCATTCAGGTCCCTTATGTTGGATATGGTTGACATGGAACTCGGAGTTGTCTGGACCGTTTACAGGTGGCAATAGTCAAAAGACAAAACTCCGGTCTGAAACCAAGCGTGACTTTCTGTGTATGTGTGTTTGACTGAATTCATCTTGGAATATTATAAATCCTGCAATCATTTATTACTTACCTTAGCTCATTTGACCATTATTTATGACAAATGACCAAGTCAAAATGTTAAAAAAAACTTGTCAGCTAAAGATGTTTCCGTGCTTGGTGACATATCCCACAGACATTTGACTAAGGGGGTTTGGCTTTGACTGAAATGATAATCCAAAAATTTTATACTAACCATATAAAACTGTTGTTTCTGCTTCCTGGTATGAATGCTGTAAGTACTGCTTCTACTTCATACAGGTGAGTTTCAAAAGAAATGAATTTATTTTTTATTTTTTTGCCTGTTGTTTTCAGTCGTGTTTTTGTTTTTTTTGTTTTTTTTTAATTTTCCTTTGTATGTGTTGCCGAATCACATAATCAAATTTGGTCAAGCATAATTTTGTATTTCTAAATGTCATATTTTAAGGTATGATAAAAAATTAATATATTTTCAAAATACTGTAGGATTGTTGATTTACTGGCATTACTTGAAAAAAATGATGGGGGCCTGTGTTAATTTAAGAAGGTTTTTAGCAAATTTCCCTGTTTTAATTAGCTGGAGACCTGCATTTTCATTTGATGTATCTAGTCTGTAAATCAATAAATACATAACAAATTAACCAGTTTTCAGTGTCTGCTTCAAATAGTTTATTCATTTGCAAAATGAGCAATATATAAGCATGTTAATGCCTATATAATAAACTATTTGGAAATATGTAGCAGTGCTATTTTTTAAATAATATCTAGAACAATTACTTAATTTCACATCTATACATAAATAAAATGGCCACATGTTAAAGGTACGAAAAACACATCTGCAACAAATTTGTCATTTGTTTTTATGTTAGGACAGTATAATACCAGAGCAGATGCCTCACAGCTGATGGACTGTTAACTCAAATCCTGCTCAGTGTGTGTGGAATTTGCCTGTATTCCTCATGTTATTGTGGGTTTCTCCTGGCTGCTCTGGTTTCTTGCCACAGTCCAAAGATATGTGTGTCAGGTGAATTGGTGACTCAAAAATGACCATATGAATAAATGAGTGTGTGGCCTCCTACACAGTGTGTACTTCACCTCACACAGTATGCTTCAGGGATAGGCTCTCTACCACTGAGACCCTGAACAGATATAGAATGGTTTGACAGTAAGTGACAGTACATATCAAATGTCAGTGTAGAAAGTTTGTCAGAAACTAAATTGTCAGGATGCTCAGATTGTTTACTGGAATCTGATGTGTATGTGCTGTTTGTATGCTGACAGCTGGGATTCTGGCTGAAATAACTTAAAACTGAAAAATTGAATAATTTATTAATACAAAAAATACGGTGTAAAATAAATATAATTAATAATTTTTAATATAAAATGCATTTGTATACTAATGCTAATATAGCTATTAATAGTCTACATATTATGCATGGTTCAGATCTTAAGTGTATAAACATAGGGAATCCGTTCCCCAAGTGTTCTTGCAAGCAAGGTATTTGTGTATAACTCCTGACTACTATTGCTAGTAATTTTTGGTACCCTTAGATATCTGAAAAGATGTAACACCAATGATTTAAAAAATTTTACATTTTACACTTGTAATTAGACTGAGACAGACAGACATCTATCTTTTTGACCAAATAGTTTAGTGTAAAAATGAGTTTTGAGTTTCTTGTACTAAAAACATTCAGTTTCTTAATTTTGGTAATATATGAACAATTTCCAGTTTATATTTAACTGTGTTTTCTTTGCTTATCTAAATTATACAATCTCTGTCTGGTGTGCATCAGACAAGATCTGTGTTTAGGTGGCAGTAAAAACAAAAGTAGAACATAATGGAGGCGTAACACTGCTGTGCTTCAGTCGGTGTCCAGTGTTTACAGCTTGTGTCTGGTGTGTGTTAGTGTTGGTGATCAACAACAAGATGATAAACATTACACTTTTTATAAGCTCAATAGTTGTCTATATACTTTTTTAATGACTCAGTCAGATGGGAAAAAACCTAAGTCTAAAGAGATTTGCTTTTTGATCACTGCTATCCATCACTAATGAAGGAAACACACACTTGAGGTTCCTGTTCACAGAGCAAGACTGGATGAAGAATCTTGTGCTCCCAACACAAACTTCTACTTGACCTAAACACCTGTCACCTGCTTTCTTATTTGCTCCTGACGGAAAGACTTGGCCTTAACAATGCATCTGAGCCATCTCTCTCACAGTCTGCACATTTTTAGCACAGGAAAGGAAAATCACTTGTTGAACTTCAAAAAACTTTCATATGATGTCCTCCTAGCTTTCAACAATGGGGCATTTTTGGTTTTTGCCAGGCTGGTTACAGCACTGATGCTATAGTAGAACCACACGGCCAGGAGATGGTGGAGGATCCACTGATGCTTTCAGTTACTCCTGACAGTCCTAAAGGAAATACTACAGTCTAGGATACGTTAAATGCTGTTTTTCTATTACAAATAAAAATATGCTTGATTTTTTTCTACCTACAAAAATTTTGACAGTCACATCATTGTAACAGATTTGAAAGAGCAGAATACAGCACTGTTTTAAAGAAAATTAGAGGCAGCAGGTGGTTAGAATTTCTGCTTTTGTCCCAGAAGAACTCAGGTTTGCATCCCTTCTCCTGCTACAGTACTCTTGAATGTACTGTGAACTGACACTGTAGATATTACTCAGCTATAAGTCAATTTGGTGACAGGTGCCAGCTAAATAAATAAATTTAAAAAGGGGAATTACAGTGTGAGTCAGAAGTTTTTTGACATCTTTATTGATTATAAAGTTTGACCCATTTCAGTGCAGACATTAAACAACTATGCTAAGAATAGTAAAGGCAAAAACAGACCATTTCATGGCAATGTATTCAATGTGCTGTCCATTGTGAGTGAAGCACAGCAGCAGACATTGTTCCCAGTAAATCTGAACACATCAAAGAACTTTTGAGCCATTTGATGGCATGTTGTGTTTGCATCCAACTAGAAGTTCTTTGATGTCTTCAAATAAAGATATCAAAAATGACCTTCATCATTGAATGTTTTTTGAAACTTTAAATACTACTGCAGTCACATAACCTTCTTTCCATTTGGAATTACAGTATTGAGTCAAATTCAAGATGCTGTTGGGTGTTCACACATACCCCACAGATACAGCGACTGGTCTGATGCTAAATGGAATTAGATAGATCAGTTCAACATTAGGCAGCTTTAAAATATTAGATCATTCTCTAGTTTCAGTCTGACTAGAATATCAGTGGTTCCAGACTTTTGACTCACCCTGTAAAGCAACCTTCCTTGTTTGTTTTGATTTTTAAGCTGTTAGTTTGACCATTTTAGTTTTAACCTGCTGCTACACAGCATATATTTGTTGAAGAAAAGACACGTTTTATATGTACAGTATTTGTTGCGCTAGGGCTTAATAGCCCGTGTTACTGGCCTGGCAGGGTTTGTCACGGTGTTATAGTCGCTTAGTTCTACTCTGCACATGTTTGCAGCGCCCCTCAGCGGAACTTCTGCTAAATCACAATTTAATACTGTACTGTATACAGAGGGGTCTCCGCTCCCGTGAACGGAATGGAAAATGGAATGAAAAAGCGGGACCTGATAGCGAATCTACACATAGCGAAACTGTAGTTAATCTGGACCGATCGACGCCCATTGCGTCCTATATGTCGGTTTCCAAAAACGGCATTTTTATTTACACATTTAAAATATTTTGTTTCTACGTGGAAAATATATTTATGGTGCGGTAGGTACATTATAAGTCAGCAGTCGCAGGGAGTAATAAACACCGAACGTCTCCTCACTGCTGCAGAAAACATGCTGTACTGTACTGTAGTGCACAAGATATGCGCGATACAGTATCTATTTAAAATATAACTTAAAATATCGAAACTCATGTTTTGGAAGTTAAAATGTATACGGTACAGCATCATACTGCAGGGAAAGAGGGACTTTCGTACAGATCGACGTCCAGTTTGTTACTTCCTACAGATGGAGAGATACGTTTTCTGTATTTTACATACACTGACAAGGCATACAGTACAGGACGCACTCAAATCCAGCAGTTAGCAATCTGAAAACGTCAGGAAGACGTATTTCCAAAATCTATACTTTAGTCAGAAAGGCCTTAGGTATGAACCACATTCTTTTTCTGCTTAATGCGACTGACACCATTTTACACAAATTCACACAGTCACCATAACTCCAGTGTACTCTGGAGGCTGTTCATAGGTCAGCCCGAGGGGGGCGGGTGTTCAGCGATGGCTCTGATTGGCTGAGAGAGTCACAGGGCTTCTGGAGATCAGCTAAAACCAGAGGGCAGCTTTCCAAAACCCAGCAAGTATCCCGGCAAATAGGTTGTTCAAGATTAAAAAATACAACATAACAAAGAAGTTTAGAACACACAAAGATGTAGAGAAGTACAACCATGTGTTTTTCATGTGAGTTCCTCAGCACAACAATACAGTAGTACTTTGTTGTCCATGTACATATAAAATATCTAATAAATGTAACACAACAAACTATATACTATATATATTATACATATAGTGTATATATATATATATATATTCCCAGTTGCAAAGATGCATATTAAGTATAAAATATAAAATAAAATCATACTGTAAGTGAAAAAACATTTAAAAATTAGCCCATTGCGGCACTGCCTCATGCCAGTCTATTAGTTTTTGTTTCAAGTTGTTTGCTAATATGATCATTCCCAACATATCATACTTTTTTGGTTTTCTTTCTGAAATGCGCCAGAAATGCTAACAATCTGCTGATGTGTGCAGAGGAAATTTCTCCAATTTGGATGGATTATGAAAAGCAGACGGCTTGGTCATGAGGCTCTGGCTGAGAAAAAGGGCACCTGACCCCTTTGGAGATGTGTACACAGTCTTCAGAAACACCCAGCTGTGCCACAAACCCTTCCCAGAATCCATTCACAGTGCACATTGCTGCGGTGCATGAGGGACTGTGAGCAACAGTGTGAGAAATCGGTGCCTTGCTGTAGCACGTATTTGAAAGCAGAGTCCCCACTTTGTCCCAGCCTTCATGGAGGTGGGGTTTCACTGAGTTATGATCGCTACCACCGCCTTCAGCCCCACCTTGGAATCTGAGAAAACCCCTCTCACATCAGATTTGCCACTGATGCTCTGTGGGTAACTGAAACACCATAAGCAACGCTGCACATCTCATTACCCACTGCCCATCTCCGGTGAAGTGTGCACCCCCATTCTGTTCATATAAGTGTACATTTCTGCTGTAACAAGTTGGAAACATTCAAAAAGCAGAGCCACAGATGCTGCATTTCTGCTCCATTTCTCTTCTTCTTGCCAGCACTGCAGCTGTAGTGTTAACCCTTTATTTCCCTTTCATAGCAGCTTTCTATTCTGTGGGTGCTTATTCCTGTAGATCCATGTGTTTACAGTCTCTTCAAGTTACTCCAGTGTTCTTTATGAAATAACTAATTCTCTTGGCAAGACTGATACTGTTATTTCTGCTTGGTTTAGTTTTCAATGTTCTACAGATTGTCTACAAAAAGTATATTTATATATATACGTTCTCTAACCATGCTTCAAGAATATAATTGCACATGACTAGTATTAGAGTGGTTCGACTCATGGATTAGTGAATAAAAAGATTTCTATTGAGGTTAGTTGAAATCAAATGAAGTTACAGCGAAGTTCTCAGATTTCATATATTTTTTAGTCAGCTGCAGACAGATACTAAGACATTTAGTACAAGCCTGGTTTGTCCCTCTCATGTTTAAATACAATTCTTTATACAAGGTGATTCAAAAACAATTGAACACTTTCATTAATTTATTCCTCAGTAACTAATGAACACATAGTATACTGAGCATTTGCAAGAGTAAGAAAAAGCAGTGAGTTACTTTACAAATTGATTTAGATTGTGTTCATATGATACTTAGTTAATGAGTAATATATTTATGAAAATATTAAATTCTTTTTGAATCACCCTGTATAAAAGTATTGCTGCTAATGTTGTTTGTACCCCAATGACTCACAAATTTTTACACTCCTGCTACTATGAATTATTTCTTATTGTACAATATACACATACATTTAAATGAGGCAGTGCAGAAATGAATATGTATTCAATATGGAATTCAAAAAATGTTAATGCAGCAGGGTTATTTGTAGCTCTCATGTTTGTTTTGTATTATATTTAATATCATTAACCTTTTTTAGTTGATGGGATTTCCTGAGGTGAGTTACAATGTTAAGTAAGCAACTTTACAAGGATTTACGCACTTAGGCAGACGCGGCTCATCATTAGGTTGTTGCTTTGAAGTGCAGTGCAGCATCTCATTTTCAGGTAGGTGTTTATGCTTCAGACACTGCACATCAGATAGTGTGTGACTGTGTACATATGCTGCTGCGGAGCTGGTGAAATAGGGCAGTTGTGCAAGAGAGCCACAGGTAAACAGGCCCCGGGAACATCACTGTTTCCAGCTGTAGGCTTAGGTGAACAAGGTGGGCTTTATACCCGGGATCAGGTGGGCTCCTCACTGGAGAAGTCGTTCTAAAGAAAACACAGCAACTGAGATCACACTGCAGTACAGTGTAGGTTTGTGTCCACTGTGCCCCCGATATCAGTAAGTGTTACATTTCGCCTGCTTTTCAATAACAGCTTATGATTGTGGTCAAAGAGTCAGTTGTGTCGGCCTTTTCCAAAAAGTGCCTGGTAATCATTTGTAGCTTGATATGTTTGGAAATGAATAACGGTATGTTTTTTTACCCCAGTTGTCCACATATTTAGTGACCCCTTTTGTGTGTAGGTTTCACTTAGGAAATCATTTGTTAAGAGAAAGACTGTATATTCCTGACAATGTTCTCATTGACTAGTAAAGGGAACTTTATTAAAGCAGCACAAACTTCATTCTCACGTTGACTTGTGGCAAAAAGAATACGAAAATGGTCATATGCACAGGGGATTACACTGTGTAAGCTGCAGTTTCACTGCCTCTTTGTTCTGTCGATTTATCGAGATTGAATTATTTTGTGAGTTTTTTTTGGCGCGGGATGAGAAGCGAGCCAAGCGAGTGTGTGTGAGGCGGTCGCCGTGTGAGGTGTGTGTTTCAGTGAGAACACCGCTGTTCACACTCGTCTTGTTTGGACCCGATACAGGGTGAGTTTGACACTGATCTTTATTCGTGTTTATTAACGCGTGAAACTGTTTGCTGCCCGACGCGGAAATGGAACAATAAATCCATGGAAAGTTAATGGAGGCGGAGTTAATGTGTAAAGTCAGAATGTGGAGCATTGGCAGCGTTACGAGTTTGGGTTGCTGTTGTTGTTTTCGTGGAGAACAAAGCAGAAATGCGCTGTTTTTCCAGCAGCCGGACAAAATGTGTTTAGAAGCAGTCAAAGGAAAGTGTTCCGGAGTCACGTTTTATAACATGCAACGTGCAGGGCGGATTTTTTTTCACTTTTCTTAGTTTGTCCCGTGAAACATTTGTTGAATATTTGCATTGAATGCGGAGTTTAAACGCGTTTTAAAAATTCAGCGTATATTTTCTGTCAGTGTAAAGTAACACGTTGCTGGTGGTGCTACGTAAAGTGAGCTATTTTCGTGCAAGACTATACAGTTACCACAGCGGACAACGTGGCTGCCAAGCTGGACAAGGAATACGACACGTGCAGGTTTTCTCTTTAATATATCAAATATACCTTTAACATTTGCGCCCTCAAACTAGACGTTCATGCAGGAAAACACAGTACAGTACGTGCAGTGCAACGTGAGATCAACAAAAGTAAATATTACAGTATGGCTCCTCAGTGTTATCTGTTCCAAAGGATGGGCTACCAAAGTAGCAGTACTGCTGCACTGACTGCAGTACAGCGCAAAAACAGAAATAATGTATTTTTTATGAGAAGTGGGAGAAGAGGCATTACATACTATGAAGCAAATCTATAATAACCGTTTCAGAGTGACATTTATGATTATTAATCTTAGCGGAACCCGCCATCCAAATCAAGTTACGATGCGTAATACACTTTACAGTGATTTATCCATTTGTACACGTAGGTACTCTTACTGTTTTAGTTCATGGTATGTACCTTGATCAAGGGTAATACACCTGTATTGGGATTTAACCTCAAACTCTGGAGAATGTAAGGGGACGACTCTACTCACGTGGCTATAGGGTGTTTTTTGATTGGGTGATGGACATGTCACGTGGCTTGCTGTTGCCCTATCAGAAACATCAGGCCATGGTAACTGCTAACATGCCTCAGCTGTCAACTGTTACAGGGGGACAAAATGCCGTGTGTTAGAAAGATGTAACAAAATGTACTGAAAAATTATTTAAAAATTGCATTTCTCACAGTAAAGTCATATTTTGACATGAAACCCTGTCTTGCATGGTACAGTCAATAAGTTGACATGCACTAATGGTTTCCCACCACAGCAGCACCACATAGGAGTCAGTCTTAGAACTTACCTATACCACATTTTTGCTGTGTCATCTTATGGGTATACATAATGCAAGACCCCTGCTGTAATTTTTTGGCTACAGGTGCTTTTTTGACATCACCTTAGGTAGAATTGCAGTAGGCAGTAGTAGATCCTTTTGTCCCTTCAGTTTCAAATCTCCATTAATAAATGAACTTCTTGAACATGATGCACAAATGTTCTGATACTGTCAGGTTAGATGCAAATAGATTTCCAAATTAGAACGTGTTTTTGGCATTGATGGCTGATATTCACTGCTCTGATGTTCTACTCGCTGTTGATTCTCAGGTTGGCAAGGGGCCATGGCCTTTGTGGGAGCAGCAACATGGAGCCTGGCAAGGTCAGCCGTCCGAGCACTCCGCCCTTCACCCTCATGCCGATACTACAGCACCCCAGAACACACAACCAGGAAGAGTGTCCCATATGAGACTACACTGAGGCAGGAGGGAGGAGGCAGCGGCCCCACAAAGGCTCTGCCTGCGGCTGCAGATGTGGTGGTGATTGGTGGCGGCAGCCTGGGCTGCCAAACCCTGTATCATCTGGCTAAGATGGGGCTGACCAACGTGGTGCTGTTGGAGAGGGACAGATTGACATCTGGGACTACCTGGCACACAGCTGGTACAAACCAAATGGCTGTGTGTGTCTGAACCTGTGCAGTCTGGTCAACAGTTCTGTGTTGGTGAATAGAAAATAGTCCTCTTAGCTGTTTACGTACTGTATGTGTGCCTTGACCAGATCGATTTATGTGTGTGATCTCTGCATTTGCAAGTTGTCAGTGGTTCCCCGCTGTGTCAAGTTAAGTTCCCCCCCAACCACTGTCAACAGGCTTGTTGTGGCAGCTGCGTCCCAGTGATGTAGAGGTGGAGCTGCTGGCCCACACCCGGCAGGTGGTGAGCACAGACCTAGAGAAGGAGACGGGGCTGCACACAGGCTGGATCCAGAATGGGGGCCTCTTCATTGCCTCAAACAAACAGCGGTTGGATGAGTACAAGCGCCTTATGTCGGTGCGAGTTCAGTCACAACAGGCTAGTAATGGGGGGGAAACATGAACCTAGGAAGACTGAGAGTGGATGGGGTTCAACAGAGGCCACAGGTGATACTTATTTGGAAACAGACAGCGCTGTGCCACTAGAGAACCTTTGGGTATCTGGAATGTTATTAGTAAGTAATTATAATATTTAACTATATGATAGAAGATTGACTAGCTTTTGTCATGTTTTTTGCCAAACTGTATTCTAATTTTATCCTTTATCTTCGTCAGCTAGGGAAGGTGTACGGCATTGAGTCTTACGTTCTGTCACCTGCTGAGACCAAGGATTTATATCCCCTGATGAATGTTGATGACCTCTATGGCACTCTTTATGTGCCGAAGGATGGTACAATGGACCCTGCTGGTACCTGCACTTCCCTGACCAGGGCTTCCACTGCCCGGGGTGCTACGGTAAACGTTCCTCACCACTAGCATGTTCTAGCAAATGGTTATGGATTATATTTCACTCATGGATCTCAAACAGATTCATTTAGACAACTGGAAAAAATCTGCCTTAACCAAGGATGCTGTAAAAATGTGTGCTTAGTCATCTTAATGAATGGATGTTTACTTCAGATTTATTAATGGCTGACCCATCCAGATTAAACAGCCTTCATATGCTAAGCCAGTGTTCCTCAACAGCACATTATACTGTAGCGTTAGAAATATCAAGTATGATATTGATCAAAGTCTGGAGTTATAAGTTGATCTGTACAAGTTATGCATAATAACTGTATGCTGCTTTAATATATATGTTTTAAAATCATTGTACATGATACATTCACTGAGTTACCAGTTTATTATGTACATCACCCCCCCACTGTGATATGTGGTGTACATCAGGCAGACCAGCATTTCTAGCATCACTTGGTATTCAGTTGAGCTTTGGAATTGGCGAAGCAAGTAACCTAAGTGATTTTCTATGTGGCATGATAGTTGGTGCTAGGTGTGCCAGTTCTAGCATTGTCCAAATGGCTGTTTCTGAGCTCTTCACTCACAACTGTTTCAAGGGTTTATCAAGAATGCTGTGTAAAGCAAAAAAGGACTACTGAGTGGTGATCCTGTGGATGAAAACAGCTTGTGGATCAGAGAGGTGAAAAGAGAATGGTGAGAATCATGCAAGTAAGCAGATGGGCCACAGTTATGCAGATTGCATCCAAATTCAACATTTGTGTGGAGAATATTATCTCAGAACACACCACTAATTGGACTTTGACTCGAATCGCCTACAACAGCTGAAGGTTACATCATGTATCAATGTTGTCAGTGTAGAATAAGAAGGCATGTTTCCAGTGGGCACAGGACTGGGCAGTTGAGGAGTACAAAAAAGTTGCCTAGTAGTATGAATCCAGGTTCCTTTTGCATCATGCTGATGAAAGGATCAGAATTTTACACAAGCAACATGAGTCCATGCAACCATCCTGTTGTCTGTGAACAGTACAGGCTGCTGGTGGCAGTCTGGGAGTGTTGGCAATGTTTTCTTGGCACATATTGGGGCCCCCGATATGCCGTGCCATTCAGATGTTTTTCAATGGGTATAGGAACACCACTGGTAACTGAAATCATCCCTTCGTGGATAAACTTCCAGCATGATAATGCACCATATCCCAGGAATGTATTGTCACCAAATGGTTTCAGGAACGAGGGCAAGTTTTCCTAGGCCTCCACAGTCCCTGGATCTCATCCATATGCTTTGTCAATGAGGTGGAAAAGGTGGTTCACAGCAAGACAGTGCAGCCATCCAGTTTGCAGCGACTACAAAATGCAATACTTTAGACATGTTACAACATTCCTGCAGAATAAATTCAGTGCATTGAAGCAACCATGCCCAGACAAATTTATATTCTGAAGGCCAAAGGAAATGCAACACACTATTAGGTAGGTGTACCTAATAAACTGGCAACTCAGTGTATGACGATAATGATCATGGATTTACTTTTCAGTCGTTTAATTCATTTATTTATTGGTGCACATCTCGACCAGAACATTAAGATTTATTGTTATTAAATTTAACACCTAATATCACCTTTCCCTATATGATGTCAGAGTATAAATGACAGGAAAAAAGTATACAGCATATATTTTAAGTGTTTACTTATATGACATTTAGAATAAATTGTGCATGTTTATGAAGGAACTGAGTATGATGTTGGCTGCGATACATCTGTAGCCATTGCTGTCCTTTCATGTTAGCCTATAGATTGGTGTCTCTTTGAACAGATGAAATAGCAGTGCAGATTGCCTTCATTTGAACTGCATTGAAGGACAACAAAAGAAATTATTAATAGACACTATGGTAAAATATTAAATTTGGACAGTTCATTAGAAAGACACTTGTAATATTAGATTTACTGTTGTTCAATTTATTTTCAGATCATTCTGTATTTAAAAGAAGGTTTAAAAGGTTTAATATAAAAAATTGATTTGTACTAATTGGATTAAAAAATTAACTATATTGTAGCACTGCTAATCATAAGACAATTACAAATATACAGGATAAATTGACAGATATCCTGCAGCCTGGGATGTAGCATAGAGCCCTGCCATACCCATCTAACGCCCTACCTATCCACCCCCCTCCTCCCCTAATACACCACCTTGTAAGCTCTTCACCGGGGTCATCAGGTAGGCACCATCCTTCATTGGCATTTCGCTGACTTAGGCCCACGACACCTCCGGATGGCTCAGCAGTGCAGCCTGGCGTCCCGGACCCACCCCCCTCCAAGCTTACTAGGTGAAAGGTCCCCACCTAACTATACTACCTTACCTTCCCCCATTCTAGTTGTGTTCTCCTCAACCATAGCCACTGACTACCCCTCTCAGCTACCTGTGACAATTCCACTACCACTTCCCTTAACTCACGTCCTCTAATTCCCAACTCACTCAACAGTGCAGTAACAGTTCTTGCCACAAAGCCTCTGGCACCTACCTCTACCGGTTTAACATATGCCTGCCACAAGCCTCAGCGACTAGTTCGTCATACCTCAATCTCTTCCTCTCATACGCTACCTCCACGTCATCCTCAAATGGCACCGTCAACTCTATGAAATACACTATTCGCCTAGCCTCTGAGTACAACACCATATCTGATCTTAATGCAGTCACTGCAACACAGCGCGGTACCTGCAATTTCCTCCCCACGTCGACCTCTAGCTTCCAATCCCTCATTCCTAACCAACTACCTACTTCAACCCTTCGCTGCCTTTTGCACTTCCCCTGGCCCTCGCGAACAAACGCAATTTTCTTAATCCTACCCGCAGCCGGCATAGAGTTAACTTCTAGCCGCTTCCTCTCAATCACCGCCACCAAAGAACGCAGCACCTGATTATGTCTCCATGTGTACCGGCCTTGCGCTAAACTAACCTTACAAGATGACAAAACGTGTTTCAGCGTCCCGTTCCCTGCACACAACTTACAACACGAATCCTCACCTGCCCACTGTCCAAGATTCTGCGGCGTTGGAAGTACATTGTAGGTGGCCCCCAACAAGAACTTCAAACGGCTTGCCTGCATCACCCACAGCTCTCGCCAGGTGATCGTGCGCTTCTCTATTCCACTCCACCTCAGCCATTGCCCTTGCTTCATTTGCGACGTCGCCTTCACACACCGAGACTCCTCTTCCTGTTCCCGCAGGAAGCCAACAATCATTCACCTTCTTTCTGACAACATGGTCCTACTAAACGCCTTCCATTGATCACCTGATCCTAACCCCACCCTCCCCCTCTGCACTCGCCCTATTATGTCTCTATGCTCTAACGTTCTCCTCGCCACATGAACTGCCTCTCACGGCTTCCACTTTCTTCCTGCCACCGTGCTTGGTGCTACTACCCACACCAACACATCCCTCGACCCTACTATCAACATCTCCCGACTTGCCTTCATGCATTTAAACTCCTCCACCAAACCAGTTAATGGTAACTCCAATATCCCTTTACCAAGCCACGCTATACTGGTTAAACAGCCCAGCACTCCTAGCCACTTCCGAATTGATCTGTTTACTACCCTCTCGAGCCGCTCCACTTCCGTAATCAGGATGTCATATATTGTGAACGGCCACCTTACACGTGGCCTTACACCTTACACAAACCAAACTGCAAACACCACAATTTTAATTTGCCTGGCAAAAAGGACTTATCAATCGTATCTAGTGTCTTCACTATCATCTCCCTCACCTTCCCGACCTGGTCCCTATCATTTAACGCAGCACTATACCATCTCCCTAAGCTCTTCACCGGCTTCTCCAGAACTGATGGTATCAGTTCTCCTTCCATCATAAATCTCTCGCTTACTTCTTTCCCCTTCCTAATAGAAAGGCTCCTACTCTTACTCGGCTTCAGCTTAAGCCTTCCCCACCTAACATTATCACCCAGCTTCTCTAGGAGCTGCCGAGTGTCTAAGCTGGTAGTTGTAATCGTCATCATGTCATCCATGTACGCTCTAATCGGTGGAAGCCGAGTACCATCCCGCAACCTTTCCCCACTTACTACCCACTCGGATGCCCTAATTATGACCTCCATAGCCGTTGTAAAAACTAGCGGCGAAACTGTACACCCTGCCATAATCCCTACCTCCAACTGCTGCCATGATGTAGTGTACTCTGTTGTGTTAAAGCATACCTGAATGTCTTCAAAATACGCTCTAACCAGCTGTACCACCTTTCCTGGTACCTGAAAATACTCAAATGCCTTCCACAGTAAGGCATGAGGCACACTACCAAAGGCATTAGCTAAGTCTAAAAACACAACATGGAGACTCCTCCTCCCCGTCCTTGCTGCCTGAACCTGATGCCAAATCATGCTGCTATGCTCTATACAGCCTGTAAACCCTGACACTCCTGCTTTTTGCACCGAGGTATTGATAAGCCTATTCTCCTTTAAATATACCGATAACCTTCGCGCAACCACACTGAAGAAAATCTTGCCCTCCACACTGAGCAAACTAATAGCGCGGAACTGCTCGATGCCCACAGCGTTCTTCTCCTTCGGGATCAACACCCCCCTTGCTCTCCGCCACTCTTTCGGAATTACCCCTTTCTTCCACACTATAACCATTAGCTTCCATAAAAACCTCAATACTCCCGGTGAGTTTTCGTATACACGATACAACACCCCATTAGGACCTGGCGCTGCCCCTGCTCTTGCCCACTGCACCGTATCCTGTACTTCACTCTACCTAGGTGGATTAACATCCATCTGCCGCTCTATATCCCCCACTGGTGGCATGTCTGCTGGCAATTCTAACACTTCCACCCTTTCTGCACTCGAATACGCATCCCGAAAATGTTCCTCCAACTCCCTCCTTCCCATCTTCAACGTTCCTGATTTCTCCTCATTCAGCAGCGTCTTAACAAATTTAAATGGATCCCTAAAGAATGCTACTCTAGCTCTCTCCTTCTTCTTTCTCCTTTTCCTCAACGCTTCTGCTCTCCTCAACCTTGCCAGCCTTACCTTCACCTCTTCCTGCAACACCTCAATGCCTTCTCTTTCTCCCTCTCCCCCTCGCTTCCACTGCTTCCTAAGTATCCTTCTCTCCTGAACAAGTTTATCTATTTCTACCTGCCGTCTTGACTTTGTTATAACTTGCCTTTTGTCCTTCACCCTTAGAGCGCCAAACCTTGCCATTCCATACTCATAAATAATTGCACCTACTTTATTTAACCTACATTCTGCCGTTCCTTTTAACCCCTCTAATATATCTAGCAAGTCATCATTTACACTCCTCCATGCTACTTTATCTACCGTCTCTGGCCACTTAACCTTTGCTCTGTGCCCCACTCCTTTCTCTATCCTAGCACCAGTACCCTCCGCCCTTGCCCTACCTTCCTTTCCTTCCCTTTCCTCTCCCTGCACCCCCCTACTTGGCTCCGCCTCCCTTGTGTCAGAGGTATTGATATCCTGTGGGCTGTGGCACGCTGCCTGCCGCTGGAATTCAGCCGACTGACCTGAACAATTCCGTAACCAGTATTGTTCAACGCAGGTCCCCTGCACTCCTCCATCCAAGCATCGTTTCCTTCCTTGATGAATCTTTAGCCCTCTAACCGTGGTCGCCTTACTCCACCCACAACATACATATTGCCTTAAATAAAGGTCTGAACTCATATATTGTTGATTGTAAATATGAAAACAGGTTGTAGCCTCATTTTGTTCCCCATTACTATGTCTTTTGGAAGTGTATGGCCTATTAGTGTTGAGACCTAATCTTCTGCCAAGTAATGATAAAAAATAAAGTATTCTTCACTATGTACATTTTGGTATGCAAGATCTGAACCTGCAAGTAGCATGTGATCAAAGGCAGCGCTAAGTTCTGGAAGCATTTGTACAGAACAGCTATCTTCAGGAAAGGGTAACTATACATCATTAACTACTGAGGTTAAGCTGTGACCAGGACAAAACTAGATGGATTTCAGCCCTGTTTCCATAGGACCCTTTCCAACTTGTCAGCTGACATAGGATACACATTTTTTAAATGTTGTATGAATATCTTAATATTTTTATAGGTTTTTTTTTGAAAAAGATGTTAGTTATTGGTGTGAATGCATGTCTTTTGACATAATTCTGTCAAACTAAAAAAGAAAGCTACCAAACTTAGTTAAAGGTATGTAACATTTTCAGTGAGTCTAGAATATAATGGACTTGAACATAACTAACATTGATTCCTCAAAATACTGAAACTTGCCAAGGCCTTTTGAATTCAAGATGGCTGCAAGGTGGTACAGCACACCTCCAGGGCACAGTATGGTAAAAGTAAAGCTACATAGGTGAGGCTTCAAATGGCATTGCATCCTCTTTTGCTACAGTCAGATGTTGAACAGCTGTGAAGCATCAGAAACATGGGAAACACACTACAGAGCATGTCAGAATTCAGGCTCAGGCAGCCACCTCTAAGTGGTCTACAGAAGCAGGGCAACAAAATCAGAAGACAAGCGTCATTCTCAGCACTCAAGGGTTCATGGAGAGCTTAGAACAAGTGGCATCTGCTAGTTACCTGCATCTTCTCCTTTGCCTATCTAACTATGGCAACACCACAGCTTGGCTGTGTACAGGGCAGAAGGACTTGGCGTCACAGCAAACAAGTTTATTAACCAGGACTTTTCCATTGCTAAACAGTCACTAAACATCTTAAAACGGGTTGTAATTGTGATTTATGTAACCCAGAGTTAGATTTAGACAAATAATTCACTCCTATTAGGATGCAGACTATTCCTTCTGTAATAAATGAGCTGTTTCCAAAAATCTGTTGTTGATAAATGTTATGCTTTTGAATGCACTCTTAAGTAGCCGACTAAAAGGTTACATATACAATGCACAACATTTGTAATTAATATTGCCCATCTTAGTAGCAATTACATAACAGCCATAAGAAAAATGATTTGTCTTGCTAATAAATTTTAATAATTGCTATTGAGTTGAATTATGTCTATATTGTTTTACGTGGCGCTTTAACCCTGTTCTCCTCTGTTGCTATAGGTGATTGAGAACTGTCTGGTGACAGGCATACAAGTGCGGGCTGACGACCTGGGTGTCAAGAGGGTGAAGGCAGTGGAGACGCCCTTTGGCACCATTGAGACCCGCTGTGTAGTCAATTGTGCTGGTAAGGTTCACCTCACCCTGTTTGCACCTCTGCTTCAGCCCACTACAGAGCTAGTATGGAAGATTTGCAAACCACTAGAGGGCAATACAAGATGCTATGAGACATTTTTACCCTTTTTTTTTTAAAGCAACATATTCAATTTTCATATGACGCCTTTCATACAGTTAGGTACCTTGCTACTTTCACTAAAGCAATGTGAGTAAGCTCTTGCTGCTCAGTGACTTCAAAAAAGTCCCTTCTGCCATATTTCCCATTGTGTCCGGGATCTAGCCCACAATTATGAGTCAAATAAATATTAAAGTTTTTATTGACTATTCATTAGTATGTCAAATGATATACAGAAAAATTTATTACTACTACTGTGCCCCATGTTGCGTTTTTTAAATTTGTTAGAGAGAGAAAAGTATTAGTTGCTCTCTGCAGGTGCTCACTGACAGCTGCTGTGTGTCTGCAGGTGTTTGGGCAGAAAAACTTGGCCGGATGGCAGGGGTCAACGTGCCACTTGTTGCCATGCATCATGCTTATGTGGTGACAGAGAGAATTGAAGGCATCCAGGTCAAGTGCTCCTTTTCATATCCTTCCATCCCTAACCTGCACTTTTCTCACCTAACACACTGTCTCAGTTGGGGTGCCTGTTTTGCATTTTATTCCTTGTAGAAGTAACCTATCCAACTCCTGTAATGACTGAAAAAATGGTTTTAACCCATAAGATATTTTTATTTACCATGCCTATACTCATAATAAGATAACTTGCCAGGAGCTAATTTTTTATTCTTAAAAAGCAGTTGGCAGTTTTTGCTAAGAGGTTACAAATTAGGTTAGCATATTGCTGAGTCAAAGTACTATGATTGAATCAGGTTGACTGTATTAGATGGTGTGTATGTTTGTGGGGGGTGGCCAGGAATCACAAATAGAAACAAAAACAGTGTACACTGCATAATCCAATTTCTGGCATCATCTTATTATGAATAAAACATTTTTAAAAGTTATTTATTAATTAAAATTAGTCACATGTGAAAGAATTTCATCAATTAATTTCTTGAACTAGCTGACACAAAGTTACCTCGAGCAAGATGTACTTTATCATCAGTGTATTGAGTACTGTGTAATGAGCAGGACCAGCAGGAGGCACTGTGACCCTGCAGTGCAAGGCCCCCAGTGGGGGAGTGGAGGCTCAGCGAACTGTGTACGTGCAGAAGGCTGACAGATAGTAGTCAGTCTGTCTGTACATTAACCCCGGTCAGCCCTCAGTCTGCAGCCCCTGGAGCCTTTGAGCTGGCGTCACAGTCGGGCCCTCGCCTGTTTATGCTTAAAGACAGATTGTTCACAGTGCTGTGGAAAAACACAATACCACCCTTAAACTGTTCTTGGAGCTGAGGACATGTGAGGTTATGCAGCTTGCTAGGGTGAAACCTGCAGTGATACGCTGCTCTTTCAGTGATGGGGACAGCCAAGTGTCTGTGGGATACGTGATTTGGCTCAGGGTGGTGCTCCCAGGAGTAATGCACCTTTGAGCTGGTGCTTTAGCATAGGGCCTCGGTCCCGACTGGTCAAAATACAGTTGGGTTATAACACATACCTTCTTTCCATCATTGTGCAACACTAAACACACAACTACAATGGTCAGGAGCCCAATTACAGTACTCTGAAGTCTGACCCTTGTTAGAGTCCATCATACGCATTGAACTCTGTGTTAAGTGTGGGAATTTGACAGTTTGATAAACTCTTGTCTCACAGTCAAAGTTGTAAGTGCTGTAGGCTGGAGACAAATTTACAGTGTCTTTCCATCTCCTCATTAGAACATGCCCAATGTCCGAGACCATGATGCATCCGTTTACCTGCGTCTCCAAGGTGATGCCTTGTCAGTTGGCGGCTATGAGTCGAATCCTATTTTCTGGGATGAGGTAAGATGTCTGTACTTTAGTTTATGAGTGACATACATGTGTGTTGTTGCTGAGAGCTTTTCCTGTGTTCTTGGCAGCTGCAGTAGTATTTCTGGGTGTTTTTCTTTTGCTTACAGCATTATGTTTGAATGTTACAAATGTGTTTCAATTGGTGTCTTTTTAGTTTTGATGATACCAGGGGTGAGTGTGTGTTTGTATGTATGTGTGTGTGGCAGTGAGATGGATGCCAAACCCTGCAGAATCCAAATAAAACTAAATTAGACAAGTTTAAAGCACACTTAGTTACATTAACCTCTATATAAACTACACAGCAAGCTACTTTTTGTGACTTTAATTTTACCATTATTTACTGTGCTGTATATTTAATTTTAATCTGTTCACATTTTCCTGTATTTAATCTGTCAGTACAGTCTCATGTTTAATTCTCTTTTAAGAAAATGCTGATAAAACAGTAACTGTGTTCTGTCTTTCAAAAGAAAAAAATCTTTTAAACAAGTGCGTCCATTAATTGCCTTGAGAGTATAAATTTTTTAAGTGTAATTTTTTGCTATTACAATGGTATTAAGAAGAGGTATTTGCAAAAAACAGTGGTAAGTTAATCTGTTTTTATATAATATTGTTTACAGTTTGACATGTCATATTTTAAGCATTATAAAAGCATATGCGTATAGTGTCCTTCCCGTTGCATCCGAACACTAAGTGGAATATAGTACAGAAAGCACAGAGATACATTAAGTAACTATAATACAGTTAAACACAAGTTCTGGAAAAAGCCAGAATGCAACAGAATAGGGGAAACTCCTTGGCTGTTTCAGAACAACCTCAGAGGGTTCATCAGGCTGTCTGCCCAGTATGTTGACATTACAAAATTATGAAAAAATGGATTATTCAACAAGCCAAAGCATTGGTTTGCTGGTCATCTGGACTCCCTCTGGTAATGTTTAGTGGGACAGGCAGTACGAACAGTGAGGGCTTATATGTGTGATCCTGGCAAAGTTCATCCATCATGTGTTGAGTCGTTAGACATAATGACAGTTAAATAGCTTGAGATAGAAAATACATAGATGGGGGAAGTCATTTTCCAAGATGGCTGCATAAATTTTGTCTCTAGAACCCACAACTTTTCTTTATTTGCTCAATTTATATATCTTGAGTTGTTGCAATTGAGAGAATTTGAATTGTCTCATTCTAAGGATGGCAAAGATTATCCAGTTTTTACCTCAGCATGCTCTCAGAAGGTGAAAAGTTCAAAAGTAGTGTCCACTGGAAAAGGTACAACCAAAGAAGGTTATTATGGGTGGACTGAATATTTTTGATAAAAAAGAAGAAATTGGGGTAAATAGCAGAGCTGCAACAAGCAAAACTGGACAAAATGGAAATAAATTTCCACAATAATGTGAAAATTGTGGGTCTGCCTGAGAACATCAAAAGTAAGGTTTCTGTTACACAGTTTTTGTAGAATGAACTACACTCCTGGGCCAAATTGTCACCTGTCTTTGCTTCTACTGAGATTGACTTTGTATACAGATTCCCTTGCTCCACTCCTGACCTGAGCGTTTGAACATACTGACCTGGTGCCTTTTGAGCCTTTTGTGACAAAAAAGAGAAAAAGCAGCTGCCAAGAAATGCAATATTGTTTTTAAAGATTCCTTTCTGTGACTTTAACCTGATCTGCCAACCGAAATCATCTGTAAGAGATGCAGGTTCTTTTCAACAACAGAAAATGTAGTAGGGTTTTATTTTTCCAGCATGAATGATATGTCCACAGGAAGAAAAGATCCAGCTGTTTGGCTGTGTGCCATCTCCCACCACTTTCCTGGCTGCTCTGAAGGACTGACATTGAGTCCATTCATTTCATAGAAGTGCAAAACTTATTTTTGTTTTTATGATTGTTTTTTTACTGTTTCCCTGTTTCATGGGGTAGATCATATCATTGATCATCTTTTTTGTTCTTAAGGTAGGAAAGGTATAGGCAGGGATGTCTAGTTAGAAATTGTCATCTATAAATATACTTTTGGTGTTAGTGTGCAGTTGCCTTTTTCCCTCCAAACAGTAATGTGCATTTCTGCCAGAAAATTTTGTCTCATCTGCCCACGGAACATTGTCCTAGAAGTATTGCGGAACATCTAGGTGGTCTTGCAAACTTGAGATGTGCAGCCATGTTTTTTTTGGAGAGTAGTGGTTCCCTCTGTAGTGTTGTCTTGAAATGAAACTTGCTAAAGTTGCAACATCTTTTCTTAATCTTCTTGGAGGGACAGTGTTCTTGTTCAATGATTTTCTTATAGTGGACATATAAACAGAGATTTTAGCAAGTTGTACAGATTTCTGCAGGACCTTTGCTGTTACCTTTATGTTCTTTTTCACCTCCTTTAGCATTACACATTGTGCTCTTGGTTGCAGGACATCCACTCCTAGGGAGAGTAGCAACAGTACTAAATTTCCTCCATTTGTAGACAGTTTGCCTTACTGTAGCCTGATGAACACTCAGGTCTTTAGAAATGCTTTTGTAGCCCTTTACACATTAATGCATCTCTACAATTCTTCTTCTAAGGTCCTCTGAAATGAAGCACATAAACAGATCTTTCTTGAGCAGAGCAGACTGTCAGTAATCTGACTGTGAGTCTTTTTTGATAGGGCAGTGCACCTCTGCAACCCATACCTCCAGTCTCATGTCACTCGACACCTGACTCCAATTAACTTTTTGAGCCTAGACTGTAACTGTTCACACGGTGTATTCAGTATTGACAAGAAGTACAATTATTTATTTGTCATTGAAAGGGGGTTATAAAAGACATAATATAAAGCATTATATTACACAGCTTGTGTCTGTTGTGATTTATGAAGATTGGATTACATTTTATGAGTAATTAATACATAAATCCAGGTAATTGCAAAAGGTTCACAAACTTTTCTTGCAAATGTGTATTGTACAAAAATGAAACTGAATAGTTTGTTTTTTGGTATTGTAACATTCTGTAACTATTTAATAACTTTTTTGCTGTTGTGGTCTATATTTGTCTTTCCCATGTGATCCTTTTTTGTACTAAATCTATTGTACAAAAGTCTTTTTTTTTTAACTTAGGAGCACTGCTGTGGTGGCCTTTATTCCAACTTTCCTCTTTGTATGGATGAGTTCTCTATATTTGTTTGATAATTCAAAACATTATCAGTATAACTCAAGAACTGTGCACATTTCCTTAAGACTTAAGGACTTAAGCACTTGACTTATGGAGGCAGTGCAGTTGATGTAATCATTATTTATGTACTTTCTTGCACTTGCCTCTAAGTTTCTGTGGTCCAGTGTTGCACAGTTGTCGGTGCAATAAATAAACAAAAAAGAAAATGGATAAATAGACAACAATACTAATGGCTTTATTCAGAATAGAAAAGCTGTGGGGCTTACAAAGTATTTTAGCACAACATCAACTCTAGATGCTGTTCATTTAATATGCAGAGGGAAAATGAAGCTATATGGGTAAACAGTCTTCATACTGATTAGTTAGGGAAACACTGGAAATTCGGAATATCTGGCTCTGTGTTACTTGTGTTTTTATTGTAAATCTGTATTGACATTGTTTGTTTATGTGGCATTTGTGTATCTGTATGGTAGTGTTGGGTCTCTTGTGGCATCTGTGTGTTTGTTTCACATTGCTATCTGTATAACACCTATGTCTATGTAGAATATGGCAACACTGTGTATATTTTTTACCCTGTGTGTGTGTGTGGCAGTCCTGCCCGGATGCCTCATGGTCTCTCTTAGAACATGAGAACACAGCAGCATCATCAACTAAATGCCATATGAGAGATAATTACAGTGTTTCCCTTTGGCTACAGATTGCGTTTTCTCCTCTGCATTACAAAAATGTCCACAGCATCATGTTGTTGCAGCTGTGTGCCTCAAGCCAGGACATGAGCGAGGCTCTCTGCAGGGAGTTAGTGTTGTGTGTCTGAGCAGGTAGATGTGTTATTGGGTGTGTATGTGGGAGCATGCCCATCTGTACTGTATCTGCCAACCACTGTGTTGAGATGATGGGAGTTTAGCCATCCCCCTCATGGCCATGTCACCTTCTCTGCCTGACTGGGCCTGTGAAAGCATGTTTCTACAGCTCGGTCAATGTGTGCTCCCCCCGGAGCCGCAGGCTGCACACTGTCATTGTGGTGGAAGGTTTCATCTGCATTAAAGCCTTGACGTTAAAAGTTATCTTTTTTTGCAAATACAGGACTTGTTTCTTCTGGTTTCCAGCTAGACGTGGCTGGGAATACACTGTTCTGCCAAATGAAGGCATAACTAAGCCAGTGCAGTGTACCATTCAGTCTGGTTTTTAACAAAATAAAAAAAATTTACAAACACACACACATTTTAACTCATAAGTGGAGTTTGAATTTTCAATGTCAGTTAAAATGTTGTAGTTCCGTGACAAGAGTATGAAACATATAAATTAAGTGTATATTTATATTACACAGTACTGTGCAAAAGTCTTAGGCATGCAACTTCAATGTCTGTTGAGAAGTACAGGTAGATTCTTATCTACCATCAGGGAGGTTTCTGGTTGGTCCCAAATTCATTCTGCACCCTGAGAATGACCTCAAACACCCAATCTCAGTCATATACAACTATCTTGAGCAAAAAGAAGGAATCCTGCAACAGATGGTATGGTCCCCGCAGAACCCTGATCTCAGCATGATCAAGTCAGTCTGGGAGGACATGCAGAGACAGTCAAAGTCTGCAGAAGAACTGTGGCCAGTTCCTCAACATGTTTGAAAGAACCTACCAACCTCTACCTTAAACTGCATGCAAATTTGCATAAGAGAATTGATGGTGTTTTAAAGGCAAAGGGTGGTCACACCAAATATTGATTTGACTGAGGGTTTTTTTGGTTTACTGCACTTTTTAGAAGGTTTATTGATTAATAAGTATTCATGGCATTATTTTTGGAACCATCCTCACTTTATAGCATTTTTCCCCACAGGTGCCTAAGATTTTGGCACAGTACTGTATATGTGTGTGTATGTCCTGGATGAGGAGAGCGCAACATGAGTGGGGAAATGCGGTGGTGTAGGTGGTGGTGAATGTGGTACCATGGTGGTGAATGTGGCCGTAGAAGTGATGCTGTGTTAGTTAACAGGAGTGATGTGGCCTAGTAGGCTTGGAGGGGGGGTGGGTCTGGGACGCCAGGCCTCACTGCTGAGCCTTTCGGAGGTGTTGTGGGCTTGAATCAGCGAAACACCAATGAACAAAGGTGCCTACCTGATGACCTTACTGTGGGGTAGGTTGTTAGATTAGTGAAGGGCCCTATGTGTAATCCCAGTGAGTAAGTACAGGATATTTGTCGTCTTATCCTGTATATTCATAATTACTGAGAAAGCTGCGCATATCAGAATTGCATAAACTGGGATACTATTTTATGTTACAGATTGTCCTCAACACCAACAGGTTATGGATAGTCAAGTTGTAAGTTGGGCCACACTCAGGATAGAGTGATTGTTTCTAAGAGTAATGTTCACCATATGGTAACTACTTTTGAAACAGTTGTCAATGTTTTTGATGTATTTTATTTTATTTCTGGCTATAGTAGAGTAATGACTTGGTATCCAAGATATTGAAATTTCACATATTGAATGCCTGTTTTCTGTTATTTTAAATGGGGGGGGGGGTAATGCACTCTCAACCCATCTGAAAACACCTATATAACTATCAGCCTATGATTTTACCATGATAAAACATAAACACCAGTTACCTAATTAGAAAGGACATAATATTGTCATTAATCTGCATGCTTATAACGCATGGTACAGTATTTACAGTCCATACACAAAGTGAGCACGAGACTCAGAAGGAAATGAGCAGAAACAGCTGATAAGACACTTTTGCTTTGGAAGAGTGAACAACACAGTTTACTACAATATATACAGTATTTTTACAGTACACTATAGTACTGTATAGTACTGATTTTAAAAAAAATGTTTCTTTAATGGATGTTTCCGAAAAAAAATTGTATGCAGCAAAAGTTTCTTTTTAGATAATGATTATATATTAATTTTAAAAGCTATTACAGTGAAAATTCATATGTATAGAGTTTGGACACACACACACACACACACACACACACACACACACACACACTATCTTCCCAGCCACTTTATTACAAACACCATTCTAATAGTCGGTAGAACCCCCCTTTGCTCTCAAAACAGCCTCAAATCTTCATGGCGTGGATTCAACAAGGTGGTGGAAACATTCCATAGAGATTCTGGTCCATGTTAACATGATTATAACATGTAATTACTGCAGATTTGTCATGCTGCCAATCTGCCATTCTACCACATTGCAAGGTTCTCTGAGGGATTCAGATCTGGTGACTAGTGTGGCCATAGAAGTTCACTGAACTCATTGTCATGTTCATGGAACCAGTTTAAGATGACTTGTTTTGTGACCTGGCACATTATCATACTGGAAGTAGCCATTAGAAGATGGGTGAATTCTGGCCAGTTTGTGGCTGTGGCATACAAACGATGCTCAGTTGGTATTAGGGGGCCCAATATATGCCAAGAAAACAATTCCCACACCATTACACCACCAGCATCAACTACTGACACAAGGCAGGTTGGCTCCATGATTTCATGGTATTTATGCCAAATTCTGATCCTGCCATCTCGTGTCACAACAGAAATTTAGATTCATCAGACCAGGCAATGTTTTTTCAGTCTTCAGTTGACCAGTTTTGGTGAGCCAGTGCCCACTGTAGCCTTAGCCTCCAGTTCTTGGCTGATGGGAGTGGAACCAGATGTGGTCTTTTGCTCGTGTAGCCCATCCGGTTTGACACATCATGCATTACTGTAGCCTTCCTGACAGCTCAAACTAGTCTGGCCACAGAACTGCTGCTCACAGAATATTGTGTGTATCTCGCACAATTCTGTATCGACTTGGAGACTGTTATCCGTGAAAATGCCAGGAGAGCAGCAGTTTCTGAAATACTCAAACCACCCCGTCTGACACCAACAACCACGCCACAGTCAAAATCACATAGATCACATTTTTTCCTCATTCTGAAGTTTGATGTGAACTTTCACTAAAACTCATGACCTGTCTCTGTGATTGTATAAATTGTGCTGCTGCCACATAATTGGATAATGAATGAACTGGTCTACAGGTGTTAACAATAAAATGGCCGGCAAGCGCACCTTGAATCCATAATTGAAATTACCCGGCTTTATTACTGCATCAACCATTGTAAGTCTCTTTATGGGACATAGGCTGTGTAGTGGTTAAGCTGCCTTTGGATTCAAGACCCAGGTTTGATTTCCTCCTACTGTAAGCAAGGTTCTCCAATAAATGTTACCCAGCTGTATTAATGGGTAAAAACAAATAGTTTAGCATTTTAAGTTGCTTTGAAGAAGAGTGTCAGAAAAATTAATATGTTAAATAAATGCATAAGGTTCAACTCATTATTGCAACAAAGCATTTCACCTAACAAAGCACACTTACCCACAAGAATAACATTCCCCTTGTGGGGAAATGGCATGGCACTTACTGAGCTGCTGATATGTCACCAAAGAGAAGGTCACAAGTACTTGCAGTGTCCACTGTTTTTATTTTTAAACCTGACCCCTAGATTCATAAAATCCAAATTGGCATTTTTTTTATTGTTCTCTGCATTCAGCATTTTTCTGGCAGGGCAGTCAGCGTCTGTGTCGAGCTGAGTAACTGGTCCTGCTTGCCTACCCTGCCTCGTGTCTCCAGGTTCTGTTTCACTTGCTCGGGGTCAGGCACAGCGCATGATGGTTACGGAGTGGTGCCACCATCAGAACCAGCTGTGAAAAAGCATAGTGCTTGAGCAGGAAATTTAATCAGGTGGCAATCCCAGATCCTAGAGGGTCATAGAAGACCAGTTTATCTAATTGTATATATTAATACCATTTTAATGTCTCAGAACATCTAAAGCACCAAGTGAGAGAGCTGTAAATAATAAACCAATGAAGGGCAGGGGTACTGCAGAAACCTGCACGTCTTGCTTTGGGATCAAGTTTTCGCTCTGCTGTATTAAAATGTTTCACGGTGTAACATTATAAGCTAATAGTTGCACTGAAGGTTGGGAGCATACTTTGTGTTTATATAAGCTTTGAAATTTGTTTAGACAGCTGTGTAATTTTTGTACTTGCTGTTGTCAGTGTCAGTGACAGTGCTGCTATCAATTTTTGTCCAGGATCACGATGAGTTCTCTTTGGCCTCGCAGGTTTCTGACAAGTTCGCCTTTAGCCTCTTCGATCTAGATTGGGATGTCTTCATGCAGCATATCGAGGGAGCCATTAACCGCGTTCCAGTGCTGGAACAGACCGGCATCAAGTCCACAGTCTGCGGACCCGGTACTGTACCTCTTCACCACAGTTGCAAACTCAGACACCCAAGTTTTGTGATAACACATACGCTGTGGTACTGGGGGAGAACTCAGTCATGCTCTACATGTGCTCAGTGATTGCTTGATTCAAAGTTATGCATCATAAAATTCAGGTTTAAGAAATTGATAATTGCATATTGTACACAGTTAACAATACAAAATGGAACTTGCTGAATGTGGACATGCTGTCACATGAGCAAGAATGTACAACGTTACAATCAGATAAATAATAAATATAGCTTGCGTGAAATGAAATGTTTCTACTGAATAATGGATTGGGAGGCAGGGCTACATGTAAAAGAAGCCATTTTATTGGTCAATTACATAAAACTCCTGCTCAGTCAGTATTAAAAATATGTACCACCAAACTTTGATACCCTTACTAAAATGTAAAGTGCTGTGTGTTGTGTAATTTCTTATTCTTTTTTTACATTTTCATTTACTCACTAATAACAGCTACTGTTTTTTGTGCCCAAACGTACAGATGGCACTGACAGCAATGTGCACGCTGGCTGCACATAATAATAAGCGATTCACAGAACCAGTGTGTTAAGTTATTAAATTTTTACTGTGTATTGGTAAGGGAATGTTGCTTCCTTGTTGTGTTGCAGGGGTGGCACTGCAATCATATTTAAGAATCCCTGACTTATTCCTTTTATGTCATGTTAGATTAATATTTTTCTGTAAACAGATATTAAATCTGTCTTCCATCCAGTCATTTGGGAATGCCTTAAAGCCATACATTAAAAGAAAGTTATGTACTTTAAAAGAACTTGACAATTTTTGCAGATGTACAGAATTTGTAAGGACTCTCATTTTGCCCTGTTCTAATATGATTTTTATAATTACTAGAACTAATACTGTTGAAATATATTTCAATATTTTATAACCTGCATTATGTCCAAAAATGCAAAAAGGATAATGAGTAAAAGAATCTTTATCTTGTATAACATCTCCAGGATGACTATTGTCAATGTCAGTGTGTGCCAGATACACTGTGATGGGCTTTTGTAAAGTGCACTCTATTCTCAGTGTTATCTGTGTTCACAAACAATTCAACAACCTGATTTAATTCTTAGAACCTTAAAATATCTTTCAGATTTCTGGGGTTTTATTGTTTTTGTTACCGGTTTTAAAAGTGATGCAACATTTTATTAAATTGTCTATTATGCAAACTGTAGATGTAATAACAGATATGTGTATCATGTTCAAGATACTTGGAATCTCCACATTCCTTATTTTGTTTCATTGAATCTCTGTTTTTAAAATCAATTATTAAAAAGCTTAAAAGAACACTGCATTGGACTGGCATCTCATCCTGGGATAGTTCTATAACCTAGTACCTAAGGATTCTGGGATGGGCTTTGGCCTGCCGCAACCCTGACCAGGACTAAGCAGTTAATGATAATGGATAGTTGGAAAATCTTAAATGGTAACACAGCACTGGGACCCATAAATTTTTAGATGAACTTCAATAAAAACACAAACAATTTCATCTTAAAATGTGAAAAGACTTTCTGATTAACTTTCATTTTTCAGAATTGCTTAAAAGCAATTCATTAATGCACTTTGCTATATTGTATAGAAGCATCTTTGTTTCCATGGCAAAATGAATTCACAGTAAATTAGGGCTTGGAACTTCAGATCCGTTCATTTGCTTGTGTGTTTGTTACATGGTAATTGTGGTAGATTGGAACATAAAGAACAAGGCTTGTGGAGAGTCAATGGTAAATAAATTCATGTTCATAGGTGCCCCATTAATCTTGTAATGAATCCTGTTCTGTGTGCTTTTTGCCTCTGTGGAAGATGAGCAGTTCTTCAAGAGGATTAATTCTGGGAGTGTAATCTGTGTGTGGCATTTTCCTGGTAAGAGTGTCTCACTGCTACAGCTGCCTGCAGAACTAATGGGCTTACATTGTTCCTACCTGTTATCCATACTTCTTTTCTGGAAAATTATTTTTAATACCTTAGTGCTGTTCTTATTAAACAGGAGATTAATTGAAAGAGATTAACTTGAAGTTTTTCGTTCTAATACACAATGTTACTGCTTTTCTGTTTTTAAAGCATCAGTGTTTTCAGTGGCTGAGGTTGAATCTGTTTTTAGTACCCTGGTTGTGTAGTTTAGCTGTTTAGCAGCTAACTAGTGTAGTTTATTTACTTGCAAAACATAGTATATCTGATGCTTTAAGGCAGTAATCTTAGATGACCATGTTTGGTTGAATAAATAGCATACAATGGAAAATGTTGTATTTTCATTGTTTTGTAATTTTTTGGATTCCTTTAACTGTTTGCACAGATTTTTTTAGGTGATAACAATTAGAAGTGAGTAATTAAATCAGCTGCGTCGTTGACCTGTAAGTCACCGAAGGCATATTGTATACATAAAAACAGGTAATTAAATATGACAGTATTACAGTATACTAAATTCTTGATTTAACTGACACAATTTTATGGTTCATATGACAGTACTTCATTATTCTGCAGTTATCTCTGTACTTCCCTGTAATTGCCCGGTTTGATATATTGAAAATATTAATCAAAATGTATAGTTTTTTGTTTTGTGGACTTGTTTCATATTGATGCTATTTTGCAGACATCTGGATTTAAAGGACATTTGGCAGTATCAGACACCCACTCTGCGAAATAGTCCATGAAATTGAGGATAGCTAAACAGTTTACCTGTTGGACTTTAAACCCACACAATCTGTGCTTTAGCTTGGATACTAAATTCAGCTTCACAGTGCAGTTAGACTGTTTAGGTTCTGCTACACCCTTGGACTCAACAAAGGGACAAACCAAAAACTATAACGTGCTGTATTGTACATTTGGCCAAAGGGGATTTTCTGCATGGACCTTATAGAAGCTTGTAGAAGTGCCTTGATGTGGTCTGCACTGCATTCCCTGGATCACTATGTTGTGGGTTTGGAAATGTCTCGTGCAGGCGATTCCGGTGCACTTAAGTTCAAATGAATAAATGATATCCTCTGCATCCTGTGTTGCCTTCCTCAAATGAGACACGATGCTTGAGTAATTGTCTGCCATGTGGAATAATGGCAAAGGCATGTTCAGTACCTATCTTCCTCATTGATAGCATCAGTGCCTTGTCTTCACAATTACTCTTACCTCAAGTTCAAAGCTCAGATTGGCAAGACCATGATGTTGAAAATTTATTTAATCATGCAGCTGTTTGCAGTATATGAAAATCTTTCAATGTTTTTTGAATTTGCATATCTGTTTCCTCCAGTAGGTTATTTTAAATTGGATTGGATTTACTTTAAAAACAAATTATTTTTTTCTCCTAGAATCTTTCACAGCAGACCATAAGCCTCTGATGGGGGAAGCTCCAGAAGTAAGGGGTTTCTTTTTGGGCTGTGGCTTCAACAGTGCAGGTGAGTAATTTACGAAGAAGGAGATGTGTAAAGAATACATGGTATTGGACAGGTGTTACAGCGGATATAGATGGGTTTCCTGGAACAGTTGAGGATGGGGTGAAATGGTAAAAAAAAAAGTGTACTTAGGAATCTGAGGGTTGTAGTAGATGGTCATTCTCCATGACAAGGTGTTTGATCAGATGAGAGATGTTGAAAGGCCGTCATTGTGTAGAAGGTTGCTGCCTTGATCCAATACAGGGGGCCCTTTACTGCCCCAGTCCCTGTAAAGACATGGACATTAAGAGGCTCCCCATCAATAATGGAGGGTCCTGCTTCCCTGTGAGTACCACTTGGCCTGTGTAGAGGCACAGGGTTTTTCTGCCACAGGTGAATAATCTCCTCTCTCTGCCTCACAGATCAACTGCCCTGTGTGTTATTTGCACTTGAACTCCCAACTGCAATTATTAAATATCAGTGGGCTGCCCAATTTTTCTCTTGAATGGATTTCCAGGGTAATGTGAAAGGTGATGATTTATGTACATTGATTTGAATTATTGACATGTTTTTAACAGACACCCTTACTCATAACGACATACAAGGTTTAATTTTATGCCAGTGATTCAAAAAGCATTGCTTGTGAGAAAAGTCAAGTTTGACAAAAGCAGTATTTCAGCTTGAAATATTTGTAACATTTAAAAATAATACAATGCTTGCTCATGCTACTTTAGGGTTTTTTTCCCACTGAAACCGTGGATAAAAACTTATCAGCACTAGCATGTGATAAAGTGCTATATATAACTAGTTGAAATTTTAGAAAATGGCATTTTAACTTTTTTCCAAAAAACTTGCTTATGATTATTAAACTTTAAGAATGCTAATTGCAACATTGGATGGAATTAATTGTCACTAATCACATTTTTGCAGTTAAATAAAATGAACCTTTATTTCCATTTCGGTACTACCAGGTTCAAAAGGTTACATCAGATTTTCAGAGATTTTCTAAATTTATAGGAGGTGCCAAAAGAAGGAGAAAAAACATCAGCTACCTTTTTAAAATTAGCCACTTAAATCTTTTTTTAAAAAAAAAAAAACCTGAACAGTGGCCCCACTCCACAGTAATGGTAAACTCAGTAAAGTTACAGAAAAAATATTGACTCACTGGCTGTATGCACTACTGTTTGTTGCTGGGCATTGAGTTTTGTGATATGCTTAGGTCTTGTATCATCACCACAAAATATTTTTGTTTTTAATTTTTTTTTTAAGTCCTGGGCCTGTTTTTGGTCTAGTTCAACTTTTTTTTAACTTACTGAGTTTTAATTATTGATCAAATGAATCACACTAAACCCTTTTGAATCAAATATTAACCTATTAGTACCGAAACATTTTTGTAGTATTGTGTAATAACTTTGAATGCAATACTGTCAATAATTCCTAATTTTAAGGAGAAAAATTTGTTATTTTTCTGCTCCCTATTACATGTACCTTTGCCTTTAATATTTTATTAGGTTTAAGCAAATAAAAACTGACTTCAGCTGGCAGTGTTCAGTTAAGCATATGTTTAAGAGCTAATTTGGAACAAGTAACCTGTGTATGCAAAGGTTTGAAAGGAAACCACTTCTGCAGAAGATGCAGGTGAACTGACTGAATACGTCAATATCATGAAAGACAATGGAGGAGAACCGACACATACAGCATACAACAGATTATGTGGAAATGAATGAGGAAATATCACGGACCTTTAGGTTTCATTGCAGAAGTCTGTAATCGCAGCTCACTTTTGGAGTGCTCTGCTTATTCAATTGAAAGCATTCATGGCAGCTATGTATACAGTATAATGTAAATAAAATTGGTTTAAGCATTTCAAGCTAGCATAGCATCATTTACTGTTAGTGGGTGTAACGCTTTTCCTTTATTAGAGAATGTCCCATTTCTCAGTGGTGGAAACTTGCATGGAAAGGTGCTTCAAATTAATTCTTTTAATTCTTTATGTATAATTTTCATTTTTGCAGTTAGGTTTGGGCAAATGAGGAATAACTGTAGTAAGACCTGACCTGTTATGCAAATACCTGATTTTGTTATTGGCGCTTCATCCATTACTGTATTAAATGTTCATAATACAGCATAGCAAAGAAGACAGTCAGAACATTTTGCCCCTCCCCTCCTGACTGCTAGAGATAGATATCATTTGTCACCTGAAATGGGCTACCTTCCCCAAGGACAGGGTGTATTCAGATCAACTTCAGAATTCTGCCTTCTTGAATTGCGCTGACATGGCCACACAGTGCTTTTCTGGGGACTGGGCACACTTCATGGTCACCTTCCATCCCAGGACCCCATATCCACTGTCCACAGGTCACAGCACACTGGCTGATGTGTCCTGAGTGCTATTCTTTGCAAACTAAGTTAGCAGGTGAACACTAAACCTTGTACAGTAAATAAAAAATGAAAAACTGCCTCACAGGTTAACTCAGGTACCATTAGCTTGTAAGATCTGCAGTATTCTACACACAGGGTGCATATGAAGCGTACCTCCAAGAAACACTATTTGTTGCATTTTTTTCAGTGTAAGTTTGCAAAAATTTCTCAAGGGACTTTCTTGATTCCAATGTCTTCGCTTCAGACCTGGAAGCAGTTTGGTCTGCAGGATGGTTCGGCATGCAGTGCTTGGCTGGCCTTTTGTCTCTGGCTGGCGCCATGGCTCTCCAACTGCTTACTTCCCATTAACACTACACTTTGGCTGAAGTTCAAGGGCTGCAACGTGTGCAGACTAGGGATGATTGAGTTCATTGCCAGTGGGAATGTTTAAGTGGGGAATTATTAAAGTCTGGCTTGGTGTACTGTGTGTCCTGTCTAGGAAACAGAGATTTCATTAAAATATGTCATCATACAACTTAAATGTGGGTTCTTTTTGATTTGCACAAATAAACTGCTGCTTATTATACAATCATTTGCTAGGATGAGTACAATACTGCGGAAGTGGGGTGGTGAGTGTCCCTCCTGAAGGGGTTGCAGCCAATTGATTTGACCCTCTGGAGAAGAAACCATCGCCTGAGGGGAGGTGACCCAGTATAGACCCCCCTTCAACTTAGATCTCCGCTTGCAACTCCCCCCATATTTATCATCCAGAAACACTGGCAGTGACTCAGATGCTTCTTTTGAAGAGGGAGCTAAGGCAGAGGTGGGCAGCGGCGGTCTTCTTCAGCAGCGCTCTGTGGGGGTGGAAGGGAGGGGGAGGGCATGCTGAAAGACTGTACATCAGTATGGTTCTGTAGCACTGTTTGTGCTCTGGGCACACTGCTTGTCAGCTCCTTGACCGTGCAAGACAAGGTCAAGCTGCAGGCTTGCGCTACTTAGACTTTGTGCTCACAGGTCCTTTGTTGTTCTGAAGAACCTCAGTAGACTCGACAGGGAGGCTGTGAGCACAGTACAAATCATTCTGTTCCCAGCCTCTGTCGGAGAAACCACATGTCCTTCACTATAAATAGTGCTTAACGCTATTGTTTTTCTGAAGAAACTCAGACCCAAGATGCCTGGAAGTAGGACCCAGAGTACTCCTCTATCCCTCAGCACAAAGGACATAACTGTGGACTGGGATAAATACAACACAGAACTGCATATACAAGCTGATTTTAGTAATTCCTGCAGTAGCTGATCCTTAGACCTTACATTGTTCATGACAGCTGGATGAATCCATTTCTCTTGGGCAAGGCAGTGCTTCCATTTAAATAAACCTTCTCTTTTTTTCCACCATACCTCATATTACCTTCATTTAAGATGTCTGTCTTTTCTTTATTTTTCTCCTCCATCTCGTGTCCCAGCCTTTTCTGTCACAAGGAGTCACAGAAATCTATTTTTCTAGCACTCACTAAGGTGTTAAGAGCTTGGCATAGAAAAGGGTTTAAACAGATCTGGTCATGTCAGTATTTATGACAAGTGGTCTGCTGCCAGGCTGCAGCAAGCCCTTATTTTCTCCTTGTTTTCTTCCTCCCTACTTTCCCCCTTTACCTGGCCAGTCATAATCAGTAAGGGATTCCCCTTAATCTGTAGATCCTTTTATCACAGCTTGATGACCTAAGTGCGTGACCAGCGATCTCTATCTCTGCCACCCGCAGGGATGATGCTTGGCGGTGGCTGTGGCAAGGAGCTCGCACACTGGATCATTCATGGCCGTCCGGAGAAGGACATGTATGGATATGATATCAGGTGGGTTGCGCTGCATGTGTCTGTCTGTTACACTCAGCTGGCTCAGGCAATTTTCCAACCCATTATCAGCCCAGCAAGGCAAAACTTTGACTGAGAAACATTTAATTTTTCCTGTATTAGCATTTGAGCCGCGAAGAGAAAGCCATTTGGAAATGGGTGAGGAAATAGATATGGAAGGTTGGTTGTGATAATCCAGTTTTGGGACCCTGCCTTAGCATAGAATTCAATTTGTCATTCCCCACCAGCTCCATTAAGCCCCTCGTTCTGGAGGTGTTCAGGAATGTTGCTAGGTTGTCAGTACCAGCCCCACTCTCTATGGCTGAGCATCCTTCATTGTGTCTGCTGAGGAATGAGTCCTGATTGATGGAGCAGGATGCACTCAGATGGGAGGAGGTGGTGAATGCATACATCTGTCTGTGGACACACCAACCTCCTCAGCCTCTGCAGGCAGAATGGTAAAAAGGTCTGTGCAGATGAACAGCTTTCTTCCTGAGTTGGCAAGAAGCCTTATGGCTGTATTTTATCTTATTGGACATCTTATTGGTTTTTAGCTGTTGCTGAAATGTAAGTAGGTGCATGAAAATGGGAATTCTTTAATGTGCTATTGCCCTTGTGAAGAAAAAATGTAGATTTAGAGAGCAAAAATTTTCATGGTTTTGTTTCTGTTAAATATTTTACATGTTGAATTAGTGAAGAGTATGGCTGCTTCATCATAAACTGTCCTTCAGATTTCCCCTCATGTTATTTCCCAACCCTGAAACTGTGACAAAGCAGATATAGATGGATGAATAAATAAGAACTGTATTAATCCCATTTAAAATTGTGCACAATATTCAGCCTACGTAGAAAAATATAATGAGAGAACACAGACTGTATAGTGTTTAGAGCTGCTACCTTTGAACCCAAGGAACCAGATTCGCTTTACTGCTGTATAAATGGAAAATCACTATAGGCAGCTTAACATTGTAAGTTGCATCAGCTAAATGAAAAATGTGAGTGTAAGACACTGGAATACCTGGAGTAAATATGTGTGCCGATAAAGAAAGTATTACTGACAGCCAATACCACTTGGTCAATAAAAGATCAGTATTTTCCTGGCAGAGAGGACTCATAGAGCCTTATGGCTGTTGACAGGAAAGATCTCTTGCTAACAGTCATTAGAATGCATGACTGGATCAGTCTGAAGGTTTTTTACATAGTGTCATGCAGGGGGGTGAGTTTCATTGTCCAAGATGGCTACGACTTCCCCTGCATTGTTTCCTCCAGATAATCCAGTCTAATTCATGGGACACAAATCTTCCTGTCCAGTTAATTTAATCGGCTGGTTTCATCTGCAGAAATGCCACTGGTCTAACATTCAACTGCATAGAAGCCTGCACCAGCTACAGCAGACTTGTAGAACATCTGCAGCAGTGGTCTACATACTCTGAAAGACACAAGCCTCCTTATAAAGTAAAGGCAACTTTGAGCCTTGTTCAAGACCTCAGGGTTCCCACACCACACAAGCCTCTTGTCTATGTCCACTCCCAGATACTTGTGCAGACAGACAGGAATACTGTTAATGGTGCTCCATCAAAGTTCAGCAGGACTCATTTGTAGAGTCCTCCTGAAGGGCAGAGCCCACACACTCAGTATACTGTTTTCTGCACTTCAGAGACATATGTGATGGAGCAAACACCTGCAGAAATTGGTAAAATTTAAAGTGAGGAAGGCATGGACATAGCTGCATTGGCCTTATTAAAAATACATCATCTTGCTTTTATGAGTGCTTTTGTGTTCCAGGACCTCAGCAGCATCAGACAGTTTTCTCTGGTTGCATGCTTGTACCTTCGAATCTTATGCACAGAAAAAAACAGAACAAAAACAGACTCATGTGTTGAGCAGGATTCATTTAACCAGTTCTTAAATGGAAACATTCTGGTCATTAAGGTCAGCAAAAAGACAGTCCTCATGCTCTTCTTAGCCTAGTAAATGAAATTAAAGCTATCTTGTCAGATTGTTATTCACCGTCTGTTTCTCTGTACCATATATAAATGTAACTTATAAGATAGTCTGCCTTGGTGCCAGAAATTTATCAGTGTATTAATTTGAATGATCTGTATGTGACAGTATGGGATATGCAGATAAGGTGTATATTTTTTTTCTGTGTAAGTGCTGGTTATGTCATTAAGGAAGTGAAGTGTTTATCTGTGCGAGCGCACACATTTGTGGTCACCTTTGTAATAACTATACTTGCAGGAGATTCCACCACTCGCTCACTGACAACAACCGTTGGATCCGTGAGCGCAGCCATGAGTCATATGCCAAGAATTACTCTGTTGTGTTCCCTTTCGATGAACCGCTGGCTGGCCGTAACATGCGGAAGGACCCCTTACATAAGGTACATCTTCCTCTTTTACTCTTACTATTTAGTCTCCTACCCCCCCCCCCCTTATAATAGAAAAAATTAAGATTAAACTTGAAGGACTGATGAATTTAAAGTATGTGCTTAATCAAAGCCTAAGATCAATGATATGTTCATAGTAATTTTGGATTCAGTAATTCTGACGTTGTTTTTAGAAGGGGTGGGCAGCCACTGCCACTTGGACACCTAGAGGTTTATTTTAGGTTTATTTTCTCCCTCTCTTTAGTGTTTGGAGTTTATTTTCCTTTCCTCAGCAGCCAGCTGTCTTATTTTATAGCTATCATATCTGCTTCTATCATGTCTTTTATCCTTCATTCAGAACTCTGTGTAAGAAGAGTGGTCTAAAAAATCAATTGAATTTTAAGAGAAATATAAATATACCTATACCTATTAATACAGATTGTAGAAAGTCTTCAGCTATCACTTTTACATTATTTCAGTCTGAATCATCCTCCAAATTGCAGGTGTAGAGTAACACACACTGAGAAGCCTGATATATTGTACTGACACATCCCATGTTTCTCTTACAGTGTGAAGATCTTCAGTATAAAAGTACTAAAATATTCTAATATATTGGAAAGTATTGCATACTCAATTGCAATATTATGGTGCTTTGGGCTTTTTTATTCTGATACCATGTTGCAACTACAGTAATAAGAGTTACTGTTAAAAGCTTTTGGAATTTTCATACCATTTGATTTTCAAGAGTGACTGTTTTTGATGTATTCACTGAAACTGTAATTACTAGTTATTTCAGAAAAACTTTGCTTTACTTCGGAAGTTTGAAATATTTTTATGTCAAACGTGTTGCATATGTTAGATCGGTGTCTGTAAAAAAAAAAAAAAAAAAAAATATATAACTGTCTGCACTGTTCATTAGTGCAAACGGTAAGATCAGAAAAAGCAGACAGTAACAGCTTTAGACATTTTACAGATCCTGACATTCTTTAAACTGCAGTATGCTGGTGTCATTAATACTACTGTACAAATGGTGAATTTGGGTGTTGTTACCTGAGAGGTTTGATGGTTAATGGAGTATGTTAACCCCTTTTTTTCTTTCTTGTCTGAGTCTGATCAGACTAATGAACAGCACCTTATAATTTGCTTTAGGAAGAAATCACTTTGCTGTCTTTTCAGAACAGCTCACTGCTGTCATGATAAACCTGTTTTGCTATGTAACACATAAGCATATATTTAGAAAAGCTGCTTTTTAAAGGATGGAAACGTGGGTGTATTGGCATGCTCTTTTAAAATCTCAGTTGTGTAACTTTTTCTGGAAGGTAAAAAATTCCTATAAATACCACAGATTATTCTCTATTTCCATGAGCACCAAAAACAGATCTGCCATAAAAGCTACACATTTTCATTCCCTGCTGTGGACAAATGTCTGTTTTATTAATGATTTTCAGTTGTATTACAAGCACCTACTTTAGTGGCTTCAAATTTTAGTCCAATGTCCCTATTTGCTTAATCCCATACAGTTGTGTAATACTGTATGTTCTAGCAGAACATAATCCAGATCTCTTCTTCTTCATAGCTTAATAGTAAGGTTATCAGTTTTTGAATGAATATCAGCATTTGATTTATGCTGTGATCTCTCCTGATTATAATTTTCTTAAGTTGCTAGTTACCTAGTGCTGCCAGGGTCAGAAAGCGGAAAGGTAAATAGTAATAACACATTATGTACCACTGAACTGTATTACCCTTAAAGTGGTTGCATTTATTGCATAAGTATTGTTAGTGCTGTTGAACAGGCAGATGGCGCAGGGAGTGAAAAGCCAGTCATAGTCCAGTGGAAAGGTGAAAAGGAGAAGAGTAATAATATATCACTAAACTTCATTACCATTTTGGTAGTAATGTGTCCAGTACTGCGTATGTGTCATGTATTTGGATCCTTATTCCAGCACCCCCCCCCCCCCCCCCCCCCCCCCCCCCCCCCCCCCCCCCCCCCCCCCCTCCCCCCCCCCCCCCCCCCCCCCCCCCCCCCCCCCCCCCCCCCCCCCCCCCCCCCCCCNTGCCTTCCCCCCCCCCCCCCCCCCCCCGGCCCCTTTAATCTTAACAAATTAGCCGGGAACTGCCTGGAAGGACACAATCATGTGTGTAGCACCATATTCATGTGTGTGTAACCCTCATGTAGGGTGAGAGCCTGTCTGCCAACTTTTAAGTCTGTGACTTAAAAAACAAAGCCATGTACAGTACTGTGCAAAAGACTTAGGCATGTAACTTCAGTGTCTCTTGAGAAGTACAGGTAGATTCTTATCTACCATCAGGGAGGTTTCTGATTGGTCCCAAATTCATTCTGCACCCTGAGAATGACCTCAAACACCCAATCTCAGTCATACAGAACTATCTTGAGCAAAAAGAAAGAATCCTGCAACAGATGGTATGGTCCCCACAGAGCCCTGATCTCAACATGATCAAGTCAGTCTGGGAGTACATGCAGAGACAGTCAAAGTCTGCAGAAGAACTGTGGCCAGTTCCTCAAAAAGTTTGGAAGAACCTACCAACCTCTACCTTAAACTGCATGCAAATTTGCATAAGAGAATTGATACTGTTTTAAAGGCAAAGCATGGTCACATCAAATATTGATTTGACTGAGGCTTTTTTTGTCTACTGCACCTTTTAGAAGGTTTATTGATTAATAAGTATTTATGGCATTATTTTTGGAACCATCCTCACTTTATAACATTTTTCCCCACAGGTGCCTAAGACTTCTGCACAGTACTGTATAAACAACAATCGCACAAAAAGATGGATAGAGATTTGTGTGTGTGTGTGTGTGTGTGTGTGTGTGTGTGTGTGTGTGTGTGAGAGAGAGAGAGAGGGAGAGAGAGAGAATACACAATGATTAAAAGCAGCCCTAGTCAATGTCTTTGCCGTGTTCCACATTAAAGCTTCAGCTTGGTCAGCTGTTAGTTGTCATGGATAGCAGCTGACAGTATCTAATGTACTGATATAATATAAACTCACTTTAGAACAATAAAATTGCTTTTAAATTGAAAACAAGACACATTAATGTAGGTGGTGGTATAAATGGATGTGATGCACAGTGACACATCTGGCTTGAACCAAATTAGCTATTGTCACAGATCTGGATTTAGAGAAAACCCAGTAGTAGCAGTAACCACTATGTAATAACAAAACCAAGACCATAATACACACAGTAAAAATTCAACAAATCAAACCTTCAAAATCAAAACCTCAATGGCTGAAAAACTTTCTTAGTTCATATTTATAAAGAATTCAAAATTGGAGTAATCAGCTCTTTAACAGACCTTAAAAACATTGTTAATTGCCCTTCTCTTCTGATTCCATAAGATTAAAAAGCAAGTGTATTGTCAGTTTTAAGGGTACAGAGCATAGAGCAACTTTTTAAAATGAAAACTAGGGTTTCAAGGCACTGTAGTGCGAAAGGTAGAACTGATACTTCTCATTTCTAGGATTGAGTAACGCTCATTCCATGTGGAGTTTGAGTGGAGTTCAGGTGCATTGGTAACCCTAAATTGGTCATATTGTATGCATGTGAGAGTGAATGAGTTTTTGTTGTTGTCTGTTATTAATGATGAGTGGATTTGACTGTGATGTTGGCAACTATTTTTTGTTTTACTGCATTTAAGTAATTGTTTTTTTGGAAATAGAAAATTAACAGCAATTTAAGTGTTCACATTTTTCCTAAGTATACTGACTTTGAAAGATTTTTCATTGTAATTACCAGAGGATATGCCAGTAAAGTTGCAAGTGGGTACATTGGTGAGGAAGAACTTTATCACATAGACCATAAATAAAATAAACTATTCACCTTTATGTGACATTAAAAATAGCCTTCATATTGAAAGCTTGGATGGTCAGTACTTGTCATTTATAGAGTTGCCAAAGAGGATGTCAAACGTGTTCTAGAAGTGCAGTGTGAAGAGGCAGTTCTTCACTTTGCAGCTACAGATCAGCAGGGAATGTGTATTTCTGATATACAGACAGGTCCTTCCTCCCTTTTGGGAATGAGTTATTGAAAAGAAGTGTGGGTAGACAGCAAGGGGGAGAGGGTCACCACACCACACAGGAAACATGGGAAGAACCTGAAAATATGCAACATAAGTGAAGTGCAGAGCAAATGAGCTCAGCAGCCTGGAGCCTAAATTTAGTGTTGCAGTTGATCTTTTTCAGACAATTTGAGGTTCTCAAATTTGAGTCTCAATAATGAGTCACAATAAAGCTTAAAAAAAGCTTATTACAGATGTTGTCCATCACAGATATATGCACTTGCATGTCTCGTGTCTGTCTTTTTATACTCCCAGAATCCTACTATTATCCAGAACAAAGGCCGTCCAAGACCCAGTAAGTGGAATTTATCAGTAACAGAGACTGCAGGTTTGATCCACACTCAGTGTGGAGTCTGTATGTTCTGCATGTGTTTCATTAGGTTTCCTCTGAGAACTCCAGTTTCCTCCTTTAGCCTAAAGACATGCTCTAGATGGATTTGTGATTAAATTTTCCATAGTGTGTGTGTGTGTGTGTGTGTGTGTGTGTGTGTGTGTGTGTGTGTGTTACATTGCTCTGGTGTATAGACTGCAGGTGGCATACTGTACTAATATTCTAAGTAAATCATAATGCAGTAAATAATGAAAAATGAAAGAATAGCAGGGGTCATAACACACAGAATAAGCATTATATTCACTTTTAGAGGTTGACAGCCCTTCTTATGTGTTTAGTAGTGTTTTAACTCCATGACTCCTTTTGAGCTGAAGAAATACTATAATGACATTCATTCTGTGAGGAGAGGACAGTTGAGTTAAACTCTGCATATTGCATTATTATGTCACATTCTTTAAGTGTGTGTGTGTCTGTATGTGTGTGTTAGCAGCTATTGTTATGAAATAACTTTGGATGTAAAGGGAAAAGTATAGAAGATAAAGAGTTGTTGAATTAAAGATTGCCAGTAATGAGGCATTGGCTTCAGTGAAATGAGTACAGTTTCAGCTGAGCATTCTCTAAATTAGACATCCTAAATGTTTTATCTAAGTCTACACATACAACTGTCTAAGCATAGTGGTGAGCTTCAACCTTGAGATATCTGTCTACTCTTCAACAAGTCTTAAATGCTTTGATTTAGCCATGGTTGTACTGAAGTTTAAATAACATTTTCTGCACAGGAGTTACAATTTCCTTATTTTAACACATTTTCAGTATTAGGTATTGTCAGTTATAACAACACAAACCATACCATCATTATGCATCCACTTTTACTACCTTTTTGAAAGTGGAATTAGTCATTCATCAGATTCTCTAACAAATGGCTTTGCCTTCACTAGTAAGTGGCCATCAATAATATCTATACATCCTACTGCTGTAGCCTACAAAACATGAGAAAATAATGACTGAATGATATTTCATTGTAAAAGGATGTGTTTATGATGTACATTTGGCAAGTGTTACATTTAAAGATTTTTATAATTCTGGTATCCTGATCACTAGGAGGGGGATATGACATCCTAATTTATAGTATTATTGTGATCTGTGTGCCTGTGCATTCACAGTTGTAGTTGACAGAGCTGGAACAGTATGTGCAGGCATTCTGCTGCATGCTGTTTTATGCTGGTGTAACCGTATTGCAGGTCCTCCAGGATCAGGGCTGTGTCTTCCAGGAGAGACATGGGTGGGAGCGTCCAGGGTGGTTCAGCCAGGATGGCCCTGCCCCTGTGAGTGTCTTCCCTTTCTGTACTGTGCTAGAGCTGAACAGAAGAACCGCTGATGAGCCATGTTTTTTCCTTGCTAACTGTAGCCTTTTATCACTGAAGGTTCTGGATTATGATTATTATGGGGCGTATGGTGCCTCCAAAAACTACAACTACAAATACAACAGCCTGCTGGGCAAGGAGTATACCTTTGACTTTCCTCATCATCATGATATGGTGAGACTCCCTTCAATCTGCACTACACCAGTGACACCTTTTTTCTTCACATTATTTAATTAACAACCAGGAGGAAGTGCTCTGTGTGTGAGAGAAACCAAGAAGAAAGCATACCCGTGTTACAGGTGTTGTTCTACTGTGTTGCAAATTAAAGCATATTTAAATGGGATTTTTTTCCCACTCCTGTCGAAGGTAATTCTCTATAATGTTTAAACATAATCCTTTAATAGCAGTTATTGCTGTGAGTGCTCTTAGATATGTTTATTTGAGTTTTTACACATTTAGATTTGAAATTTTTACCCATTCTTCAGTTCTGTAAAATTAGATGATGAGCATCTGTGGACAGGAATTTTCAGGTGAATTTGATTGAGTAAAGGTGAAGTCTGGGCTCGGACTGGGCCATTAAAGAATATTACCTTTTGTTTCAAACCATACCTTAGTATTTTTTTCCATATGCTTTGGATCATTGTCCTGCTGGAAAATTAAGCTTTTTCCTAAATGCAGATCTCTGGCTGTCTGAAACAGGTCCTCCTCCGAGATTTGTCCATATTTGACTCGATCCATTTTGCCCTTGTTGCCAACAAGGTTTCCAGTTGCTTTAATTTTACTTTGCACAGCAGAACAAAAAGAAATCAACGTAGGGTGAATAATTTCTGAAAGTACTTTATATGTAGCATTTAAACTGAAGGTTTTGTGTGCGTGTGTGTGTGCGTGTGTGTGTGTGTGTGTGTGTGTGTGTGTGTGTGTGAGAGACAGTGAGTTTCAGTGAGGAGCAAAGAGGGTCAATATGTTGAACACACTTGGGTCATTGAGTGAGTGAGCAAGAGTTTATGGAAGTGATTTAGTAAAAGGTCATGTAATTGGTGAGGAAGTACATATTTGTGAGTGACTACATGACTAAGTGTGTGACCAACTCTCGGACATCGGTGTTCCTTTGTAGTGTGACGTGGATTTGTATGCTTCCAGATCAAGGACGAGTGTCTGGGGTGCAGGAATGACGTGGCTGTGTTTAACATGTCCTACTTCGGCAAGTTCTACTTGACTGGTCCTGATGCCAGGAAGGCAGCAGATTGGCTTTTCTCTGCTGATGTTAACAAGCCTGTGGGTGAGTCCTAATGACCAGAACCTTGCTTACAAATACACATGTGTGCACATGCATAAATATGCAGGGTAAGCACATACAGTCAGGCACAAATAAAGATTTGGCATCAAGTATGAGTTACAGTAATTAGTGAGCTATATTTTATGATGTGTGTATTGTTCCAGTGCTCTCTCTGACCTTGTTGAGAAGAATGCTATATAAAAAAAATTATTTTCACAACCCAGCAATGGCCTGGTGTCCCATTCATGGTATAGCCTCTTAGTCTTGCGCCCAGTGATCCCTGGATATGCTTTGGACTACAATGACCCTGACCAGGACAAGAGGTTAAGGATAATGGAAGGATTTGTGGATGAATGTTTATACAGTCATGTTAAGAGAGCACACATGATGTTATTTATTTCTGCAGTGAATGTGGTCAATAGTGTACAAGTGACTGCCTCTTTAACTGTGATGATTTATTGTAAGGCATTTATATTCAGGATTTCCAAGTACAGTCATCCCTCGATTTATGCACACTTGCACAATGTGATTTCACTAGAATGTATTTTGATTTTTAATGCCATTTCTCAGTTTACATGCTGATCTGCTTGATACAACATGCTTCAGAAAAAAAAGAAAAAAATTCCATTCTTGCCTTATGTATGTGGTGGGGTCTAGTGCTGTGCTACAAAAGTGAAAACAGTAACATTTTGTTCTCTTCTACATTGTTGAATATGGTAGTATATAGTGCTGTGCTACATGAATACAGTGAAGAACCTAAGTTATCACTGATTGTGAGAACAGAGTTCTAGGGGTTTCATTTGTGCAAGAAAGCTGTATGTACATGAATAAGTGTTTTGTTTCAGTTACATCACAGTGGTGAATCCTTTTAAATGCTACCATAACAGTGTATCTTGTGTTATGTCTTATATAAGCTTTTTTCATTGTTCTAGCAAAATCTGGTTTTCGGTTGGGCTTAAGTCCATTATAATTTTCCCTGTAAGAAACACTGGAATTGGTTGCCTCAATTTATGCGTTTTCAGACTATGTGGCCTTATTGTTAATCAATCAGACATGTAAATAGAGGGATTACTGTACTTGGTATAAGACGAACAGAACTATATAAGTGTGCTCCTCTGCATTGCTATGTACCTTCACCAAGAAATGTTTTCTGAAAGCAAACATTTGTGATGCACTCACCTTCGTCCAGAGAACCCGAGTTAACAGCTGTTACCCCATCCTATTTGTGTTTCAGGCTCCACTGTTTACACCTGCATGTTGAACAAGAGAGGCGGTACTGAGAGTGACCTCACAGTCAGTCGCATAGAGTCAGGATCTGTTCACTCTTCTTTGACACCTGTCTTTGAAGGTTTGTTTTAACCCTCCTGCAACCATGGACCAGCAATGTAGTATTGTGATTGTAAATCCAAGCTTAGCGGCTGGGGTACTGTTTTACCCTTGAACAGGATTGCTTCAGAAGAATTTGCAGCCATATAAATATGTAAGGTATGAATTTGGTGGCTATCGTTTTGTAAAAAGTGTGTCTTACAGAACGAATGATCAAAGATGTGGTTTGTTCATCTTGGAGCACAAAGTATGGATGTGCACAGTTCTGTAAACCTATGTCCTGCAAATTAAGTAGGAGAATTTAGTACACAAACTCACCTTCCACATTCTTATTTTTTAAAAATATCTCCCCTTCACTAACCTTTGAGTGTAAATGATATAACTAATGTTGTGGAGCAGATATACAATTGTAGTAACTAGAAAAATACATTCATTGCCTAGCTGCCCTCAGGATTAGGGTCTAAGGTGCAGCTGGTAATTGCACCTAACCATCAGCTAACCATAGGTTTGAGTTAAATTCAAATTCCTCTGAGGTTTTAAGCCTGGTACTGATTTAGTTAAACAGTTAGGAAATAGCAACATTTAATTATTTTGGTATGAAATAACACATCTTTCTATTTGCAAAGCTCAATTTCTGTTTGTCTGTCTGTTTGTTTTGTAAAGACAAATAGGCCAACACACACACACACACACAGAGTTTTTAGTAAAAAACTGTACAAGCAATGCTCACGCCTGAGCTGCATCACCTGCACTGAAGCATATATTATTGGTAGGTGACCCGGTTTAGACTAAGATGCAATTTTTGGTTATGAAGTAGTTATGAACACAGCCACTAAAGTGAACATTAGTGAATGAGGTCCAGAAATGGTACGATGTTAAGTGTGCCATCTTTGATTGTATATGACATTACCTGGGCAATAACTGCAGAAGAAGATATTGTTGCTCTAAGTCTCAGTCCATATGATGTGCTCAATGATTCTTAATGGGTTCGGATTTGTTTCACAATTTTGACAGCTGACTAGATAAAGTAGTGAGACTACTACAGCATCACAGCAATTTCTCTTGAAGCACACAATAATTTAGTTGATATTTAAAGAGGAAGATGGACCTTTATTGAGCATGTCAAACTACAGTATGTCATACGAGTATAACTAATTGATATTCAAACCCAAATTAATTAGGTTTTGTAAAAAGAAGGAACCTTTGTCTGTTAAGGTTCAACCATAAACCAGGTTTATATACATAATAGTAGATGAGGATTTTCAATTCTAACATGAAATAATGTTGATTTAAGCCCTTCTTAATAGTGCTTGTAAAAATACTCATCTGTATAAATTGAAGAAAGACATAAGCCAGCTTGCAAGTAAGTGTCAAGTAGTAGTCAACAAATTAATTATAAAAACATGGATAAATGTGTCCACTGGTGACCTCAGCCAAACTCCCCTAGCTCTCAGTGACGTTTACGGCTGCTATGTACTCTGTGTATCTGTCTTGTGAGGTAGTATTCTGTCTTCTTAAAAATGTGGAGCTGTCATTCTACTAAAATGGCAACAGCAGCCCCATAACGGGCTACTTATGGTTAACTAGTGCTCTTAAAGCAGTGGTGGGAGTGGACTCCTGTGGAGTTGAAATGCAGTGGAATCACAGCTTTTTGTGTTAGGGAGCTGCTGTTGGGGCTCTATGGTTTATTGTGTGGAGGTTGTATAAAGGTGTGGGTCCCACATAAGAACATGCAGATTGATTCTTGTGCAGTGTAGTTTTGGAGCAAGGCAGTCTTTTGCGGCATCGTGCTGCTCTTGCCCATTTAACCCCATGGCATCTGCTCAGGAATATTATGAAAGGAATGTTGTTTGTCCGAGTGCCGCCCACACAGAACGATATATTATGACTGCTTGTGAGGGTGTATATTAATTAACAATTTACTTGAGCATCTGTGGGCATGTCTTGACCTTAACAGCTGATTGGCTCAGGGATTAGATTTATTGGCAGGGTGGATGGGTAGGCATTTTGTGGGGACTGATAGTGAAGGGTGTAGAGTACCTGTAGAGTTCTCTGACTGACAATGATCTCTAGATTGTTTTGAAATATTCATTTATTACTACTTTTTTCAAATGACATTATCATTTTGAGCCATGTTTACATCACAATATTTTGCTGAAGAAGCTGATATTATTTTTACTGAAGCCTTCATATTGAGCTCTTAGAGTCAACTTTGCAAGTCTGCACCATTCGTCACGTTGCTGCCTGCTGTCCTCTCACTCTTCGTTTCTTGTTCTCCATCTTTCCCAGGAGATGGGTACTACCTGGCTGTTGGCGGGGCAGTGGCACAGCACAACTGGAGCCACATCCAGACTGTTCTGCCGGACATGGGCTTCCGCTGCACTCTGCAAGATTGTTCTGAGGACATGGGCATGATTAGCATTCAAGGGCCTAAGAGGTGGGGCTCACACTGCAGTGTTCTGTGCCTCAACAAGAAGAGTTTCCTCATCAGCACAGCGTAAATTATAACTGAGTACTAGCTTCGTCACCACATCCACTCGAATTCATAGCTGCAGGTATTACTGAGGAGATGCACTGCCACAGTTAATACTGTGCACCAGTGGAAGGTATTTGGAATCACAGTGATTGTTTGGATTTTGTTTCCTTGTGCAGAGGTGTGTTTACAGGTTTCCACTCTGTACCTACCTGTAGGAAATCAGCTTGAGCACAGTCAGTGAGTGCACCCAGTGTGACGCGTTGGTTTTGTCCACCCTTGTCATGGCCATGTGATGCCGTGGTTTCTTTGTATGTCTGGATATCAGTATTGTGCCATTTATGGCATTTCTCAAAATGCTGGCAGTTCCCTAGAATTTTCTTATGTTCTCCACTAAGGAGCAAAACAGTTTTTTGAGTCGACTGCCTTGGCAGTGGTACTCATCTTTAGCATGAACCCCGCCCCATTGCCTCTCCCAGCTATTTGTTCTCAACCCTATCTTTCTGCTGGCGTGCGTGATGAATTTTCGCCTCTGCTGTCGTCTCAGCCATTTCTAGAACCTTTTCCCATCCAGCTGCTCCCTCTGAGGCATGATTCATTGTGCTCTCTCAACACCATTGCCAGCATCAGTAAAAAAAGGCTAATCTAATGCATATTAATGAGGCAAAAGGCAGCACAAAATGCAGACGAGGTACATGGAGCTGTAGAGGTGCATAGTGATGTCAGAGAGGGATGATCTGAGAAGTTTCAGTGAAGGGTTTTAACGGAGACTGTAGTCATAACCATCAAAGTAAATGAAACATAAATGATATCTTGCAGTTGTAGTAAAGTAGCTTGACTGTTCAGATTGTTAGTTGAAGGGTTATGGAAGATGCCTGAGGGAGGGAATTATATGACAACTGTGTCTAGTTCCGCCATTAGAATCCGGTTTAATCTGTGACATTCAACTCAGTATACACAACAAATTGCACAAAATGAGCAGACCTCAGTCATATTTTATTGACAATTCTCCAAGGTTCTCTAAACTGTTTGATTGGTAAATAGCTAAGTTGGTTAGTATATGTTTATATAGCTGGGTAACTTTTACTGGAATAATTAAGAGTAAGTAGACCTACTTTGGTCAAGGATAATACTGTGGGAATAGAGGTTTAAACGTTGTCCTTTGAGTGGAAGGTGAAGACTGTAACCACTTTGCTACCTGCTGGATGCAATGAAAGTCTCAGGCAGCATACAGTTGCAAAGGTTTAAACCACTTAACACTTGATTTGATCCTTAAAGGTTTATTGGATGCAGTAGTCTTGGGGTGGCATGGTGGTGTAGCAGGTAGCACTGATACCTAATAGCACCTGGGCTGTTGAGGTGTGGGTTTGAATCCAGCATGTTTTCAGTGTAGAAATAAATTTCTCTTGGGTGCTCTGGTTGCCTCCCACAGTGTGAGCATTTAAATACATTTAGCTGTGTATTAGTTAAAATTACATTTTTATAGAGATTCTTAAAAGTTTACTGTTAATACATGTTTTTGTATATTTGCATATTTGAAAATGTATATAAAATCCTTTTTTCATTAGTATGAGGTATAAAACCCTGAACTTGAACTGAACAGCCATTATAAAATTACATAATTGCTGTGGAAGTAACATAATTACAGTAACTTTTGAACAAAGAGAATTCACTGAAGGACATGAACTTGCCTCTGAATAAGCATTTAAATTGAATAAAATATTCTACTGGCATTTTAGCCTTGCAAACCAGTGAGAGTTAATTGAAGTCATACAGAGGCATAATGTTTTAGGAGAATTTTAATTTACTCCTGGAACCATATGAATTTCCTAACATTTTCTTCTTTCTGTCAATTTTAAAATTTTGTTTTTAAGTTTGTGTTTGGGATGAAATTAGCATCATGATGCTTATTTATGGGCACATTAAGTTTTGATTAATGATAAGTTTTGAGCTATAAGTTTTTTTGTATCTGGAATAACTTGCCACATAATACTGTCACTCCTAAAATATACAAGGTGTAAATATTTAAAAGCCCACAACCTGTAGTCCTCCTGACATACCATACTGGATTAGAGCTGGTTTGTCACCAGTGGGACCCAGAAAGAGTCTATCCACAGTCCATCTGAAACCACCTTTGGGATATCAGAATGCCATTTCCACTGTTAACAGATCTAAACTAATCACGAATCCAAATCATCTGAAATATTCATGCTTCAGACTTGAAGGCTGCCCTGTTACTACTGTTTTTCAAGGTCAAGCTGTACCTCTAAATTCTTCCCATGTTCCCTTGCCTTCATCTCTGTATTTAATAAGTAAATCACATCTCCATATTGCTAACCTTTCTATGACACAACATGCTGTCTCTTGATGTTTGTATTTTCACAGGGAGTTTCCTTCAGGTGCTCCAGTTTGTTCTCACAATCCAAAGGCATGTGCTTCCATTGAAATAGTGACTATAAATTGGTGTGTTTTTGTGTTTGTGTGTGACAGCTGAGATTGGCTGGTGTTGCACCCAGGGTATAGCCTCCTAACCTTGGACACAGTGATTCTAACGTATGATACGGACCACAGCAACTCTGACCAGAACAAATGGTTAAGGATAATGGATGGACAGATTTATTTACTAGTGTGTTTATGTTCACACGCTTATATATGTGAACATAAATAATAGCACACTTTGCACCCCCTTGATAATATTTGTCATTTTTAGCTAACCCAGCTATATGCAGTATGTCACATATTATACTGCTGACACATCCTGTCTGTCGTTTTCCACAACCTACACTCTCATTTCAGTTTAGCATAACTGGACATTTAGGTGATTTTTTTTAACCTGTAAGCAAATTTCTACAGTACAATGTTACAAACTGGTATGTGCTACATAGCTATGTTGTGCTGTATTTCCTGCATCTGGTTAGGGTTAAGTGACTTTTCATCCAAATTGTTATGTTACCTTACAGTATTATGCTCTGTCTTTGACATACACCAAGTTAAACAAGGCATCTGGACCAACTTTGTTTTACATGTGAGTTATCTGGACTGAGAGAAGATGCAGACGCACATATTTCACCAATCACAGCAGTGGCACAGAGTGGTGTAACACATTGTCTGATGTACAGCTCTGTAAGTGATTTCTGCGCTCCTGGGCTTGGAATAATGCACCAACTGCAGGTAGTCATTCTGTCTTAGCATTTAAGCGCTTGATTACACTAGGCATTAAGTTCATTTTTTCCATTCGGCTCTCGATGTTGAGGTTGTCCGATGTATAAAGAGAATTGGTTACATGTTCACCCTGTGGTTGGCTGAATCAGGTTTGGAGGCCTCTTCCTTTCTGTTGTCTCTTCAGCAGCAGTTACAACATTTTCTGTACAGATTTGCCCTGTCAGCTCTGTTACTACGCACATAATTATCATTTAGAGACAAACATTGAAAGTGGTGCCTTTCTGTCCACGACCCTGGATCTGTCAGTGTTCTGCTGCATTTAAGGATGTTTCTCTGGGAGGAGCCATAACTTAGAGCATGTTTACTGTGAGGCAGTGTGCAGTGAGCAATTTACAAATGCAAAGCACATAAGCTGTTCCTGCCAAGCCAAGTAAAGGAGGGGCCCTCTCTCGACTGTTCCAACACCCCTTACAGAGATGCGCCTGTCGACTGTCTTCAGATGTACAGTGGGCCTAGAGGGGGCTGCCAAGGGAGGAGAATAATGTGGCATTGAGGGATGTGTTTAAGGAAGGTCTGAAGGAAGTTCTGTATCCACTAGCTGCAGGTGACTTTCCTAACCTTGCCCGTCGATAATCTTATCCATTTGGAGTCCAAAAAGATTTTCAAATTTCATGATTATATTGTGCCTAAACATCTTTATCTTTTATGGAATGCCCTTTTGTTATCTGAGTTGGATGTTGCTTTTGAGAAAAGCATCTGCTAAATGAATATATGTAGATATATTCATGCTGCTGCTGTGCTTCATGCAGCAATTTGTTCTTAACACCAGGATCTACACTGTTTAGCTATAATTTTACATATTCTAATTTTTTTTTGCTTTTACATGGCACTGACAGCTGATTTACATAAGATTTTTCCATAAAAACAACAATCCTTATCTTTCTATTAAGACTTGAGATATAACTTGAAATTGTTGTGAATGGAATTTTCAGTTTGTCTGAAATGTCTGTAGTTGCTGTCACCTTCCACTCAGAGTACCAGGATCAAATCCCCTTTCCTGCAGTAATATCCCCAAGCGAAGTACTTACCTGTAACTCATCTAGTAAAAGTTATCCAGCTGCATAAATTGGTTATAGTTGTATTTATTTGGTAATAGTTGTAAGTATTTGGTATAAAATCCTAACAGTGTAGATTGTTTTGAGGAAAGTGGGCGTTAAATGTCGGTACATTACCTGCTATATCATGGATCAATAAGTTCAATCAATTAAAACGCTGCTTTAGGTAACTTCTGTTCTGTTTCTCTTTTCGCAGCCGTCTCCTGCTCCAAGAGGTCCTAGACACGGACCTGAGTAATGAAGCCTTTCCTTTCTCCACTCACAAGGTGGTGCAGGCTGCAGGACACCAGGTAAGCAGGGAGGAGACGCATCTATATGTATATTCGTGTGGAGCACAGCACCACACACCCAAATGCATCCCCAGACATACATACAAATATGGCCAGGCATGCAGATTTGATATATACGTTGTCATGTTCTGCCTGACCACAAACTAAACGTATGGTACCTCCATGCACCTATACATATGCAGAGCAGAAATGACATATTTAACCTTTTTTAATTTACAAATTAATAAATAAAATTAAATATGTCATGCTGCCAGGACTTACAATGAACAGTCCCAATATAAGCAGTTTTAATTAAGAATGAATTTGTTTTCCTGACATATACTTCTTATGTAACAACTACGGTGTCTGTGTTATTGATCTTTTAGGTCCTAATAAGTGCAGCTTTTTATGTCAGCTCCCAGAAATGGCAGTTAAACAGATACACTCTGCACCTGTGTAAATTAGCTGGGTTTGTTCAATACTCTGTCTCCAGGACAGAAGCCTATTTTCTAAAAGGATAAAATGAGAGAAGTGTCACAGGGGATGATGAATGCAGTCCTGTGATGAAGTGGGCTGCAAGAAGGAGTGATGGTTTAAATGTTGATAGTCATGGGTTGTAATCTGGAGCTTTACTGTGCATGAGCAGAGCTGGTTGCCTCAGTTGCCTTGTGAATAAGTGGACTTTACACAGCGATCGAAATGCATTTCAGGCTGTGCAAGACATAAAGTACAGGAAACCATCTAATGTATGATGGTTCACCTACTGAAATAGCTTCTGTTTATCTTCTTTAGAGGCGACTCATGTAGGCAGGTACCATTTTAGCATGTATACCACCAGCTTGACTGATATAAGCTGATTATTTCACAGTAAAAAGGCAGTCATAGTGCAAATAACAGAAAGAAATACTATTCAGAAGTATCATATTGTGTATAATTTTAAGGGGTATGTTTGTACGAAGCTAGGTGGTAATCCTAATGGTTTGTTGCCTTTTTTTGGTGGGGGGACCAAATATTTCTCAGAAAATGGTTGTATTGGCAAAAAGTTGATTACTTAGGTCCAGTACCATCAGTATATACTTACTGATACAATACAAGGTTTGCTGGGGATCAGCTAAATGGTGCTTTCTCTTGATAACTAAATACTATTTACCACTGTATTTAAGAATGAATTTTAAATGAGGCAAAAGTATGAATTAAAAAATGTCAAAATGGCTATTAATGAAGACCGGTGGCATTCTGGGGCAGGTTGAATGAAATGACTGGAGGGAATTTAAAAAAGAAAATGGGGTGACTAAAACAAGTGAAAACAAACTATAATCCAGGCTCTTTCATAAATGTGCTCTTAGACACCTTAGGATTAGAGGGTCAGCATTAGCTTTCATATTTACACACATGTAGCAGAACATCTCCCATTATGCACTGTTTTTGTATATCTGTAAATAGTTGTGTCTAACTGTTATGGGAGGATATAGGGGAATGCTCAGCCCCTCATAGCTTAATGTGTCTGACAGTTTTAGGTGTAAGCAAGTTGGTGCACTCTGGTAATGGTGGTGTTTTGCTCCACAGTGTATTGGGGTGTGGAGGGCCAAAAAAGGGGTCTACCTCTGGTTCTAAATACCTTGGGTACACCCCTGATGAAGACCTTAAATTTGTGAGATCCCAGCCTAGCTGTTGGACACTGAGATGTTTGCCACATTCAGAAGGTAATGATAAAAATATTTGGTGTAGTGCTTTGGTGATCTGAACCATCTCTATGTCAAAATGAGGAACGCACTTAGTATCAGAGGAGTACACTGAGCACAGCATAGTTTGGGTACACGCCAGCACTGTGAAGATGAAGCTATGCGACCATGTGGTTTGACCCACTTCGGGTGTAAGCATGTGGCATCCTGCCACAGGCATGGGGCCTGGCCAGAGTCTGTGCTGGACAGATGGTTTCCCTGACAGGGCTTCCTCCAGAACACCAGAAGATATCTGAGCCATCCGCTGCACTGTATACTGCAATTCATCTGTTGTTATACTTTTTTCCCCACTTTTTTACACTCGTTCAGTTGCCAAATTTGGCATTTTGAATTGCCATTGAAACTACAAATATTTGTTTTATTTAGTTGAAATAAAAGTTAAAAGATCCTAATGACAAACATCTTAAAATACAGATAAAACCCCATTTTATGGCATAATATAGTTGGCTAAATTTAAAATGGTGTCTGTACCAAGAAAAAAAATATCCTGAGTAGTAATTTTTTTAGAGAGTAAGAAATCCCGGTGTTTTCCTCTTTAGTTTTTACTGTTGTGGCCCATGTCAGCTTCTATTGTTCCTTTGGTGGTAGAACTTGTTTCCTGACTTTTAGAGGGGCCAACACAAGCATATGCTGCATATACATCAATTACAGGCTGAAATGAGCTTCTTAAAGATGCTGTATATTGTGGATATAATGTAGTTTGTGTTTAACATTTGGGATAATTATTGTATATAGAGAAAACTATATTATTCTTGGGTTGCTGTACATACAGACATCAATCTGACGTTTTGTTTGCTGATTAAATTGGATGTACTACATATGCTTCTTGGTTCTGTTCACACAAATGCTTTGAAGAGTTTTTGGGGTCAACTTTGTCTTGACACAAGACTGGCAATATTCATTATTCATTAGAGTTGTCAGGAAAGTGGGCTGTTCTCAACACTAGATTATATCTTCTCATCTGAGACGCTAGCTTTTCAAGGCTGCTCTTTTTAAGTGTCCAAACTAAGATTCACTGGACATGGAAATGGATCTCTTCTCAGTTTCTTCCTCTATCATGAAGTTGACAATTGTTTATTTTTCCACTAGTTGTTACTTTGCACTGACTGGATCAAAAAGATGTAGCAGTAGAAAGCTAAAAAGTAACACATTACATAATCACCAAACTGTTTTAGCATTAAAGTGGTTGCATTTTGTACATAAGTATTGTCAGTGCTGTCAGAGAAGCGGGTGATGTATGCACCGATTGTAGTCAAGTTTAAAAGGGAGAAAAAACAAAATATGCCAAACTTTAGTACCGTTACATCTCTAATGTGTGCAGTACTGTGTGTCATGTATAATTTATGATTAATTTTTACATTTTTATTTGCACACCTCTATTTGCGCAGTTACTGGCTCCTTTGTGCAAATTATATATCACTAAACTTACCTTTCAACTTCCTCAGTGTAGTGTGTGTGTGTGTGTGTGTGTGTGTGTGTGTGTGTGTGTGTGTGTGTGTGTGTGTGTTTTTGACTATGCAGACAACTCAGTTACAGTGAGAAGTACCTGTGTGCCAAATTTCAAATTTGTAGATTGAAAAACTAAGCCATGAATAGAACAAACAGACAAATACATACAGATTCAGCTTTTTAGATATAAATTCCAGGCATTTTTCTCATAATGTTGAAGTGTTTTCCTTTCAAATGTGTCAATTTTTATTGATTTCTTAGTTTTTTATTTGTATTATGTTTTATGGTGTCAGTTACTGTCATATTGATTTTCAGAAATTGCCATGCTATACAAAGATTTTTACAGAGGTTGGCCTTCTGATATAGCTCCACAGGTTTAACACTTTTTAGCCTTTTTGTTCTCACATTTAGTTTTTAATTTTCTCCCATATTGCACTGTTATCTTTTGTTAATGCATTGTTTTGCTGGCTGGCAAGTTATTCTTGGGTGGGTAAAGAGTGGCCTAGTTGTGTAAGTGACTTGCAAGCATCCTGCTGTATGTAAGGGGACTGAGTGTATGCATGTGCGTGCACACATGCTTGCTGGGCATACAGTCCTCCTGACAAAATTTCTTCCGATGCCATTTCAGTCCCTTACATTCCTTCTGCACAGACAGGAAAAGGAGAACAGGGCCAAGAGATCCAGAGTAGGCGTGTGAAATCAATAGATGCTGGATTTACGCTGGGTGGCTTCCAGTGGCAGGTTGTTAATCACTGTAGGACTTGTCAGCTTGGCCTGACACCCAAAGACAGTCTCACTTTTTCAGTATGCATCCCACCTCGTCCTCTCCTAGGTACAGGGCTAATGCTAGGGCCACCCATACGGGCTGCCGTGACAACGGGCCCATTAGTTGCGGAGCAAGCAAAACCAAAAGGCAAAATTGGCAGTAATCTTGGTGTGTGTTGGGCTGTGGGTAAAGATGAGCAATTCCTTTTAAAAAAAAAGCAGTATTTGAATCAGTGAAAACAATATGTTCTTCACTGTTGTTAGGCATTCATCAATTACATCATTTGAATTGATTAAGAATTTTTCTGTTTTAACTTATTTTTAAACTTAGTAGGTAATCAGATCCAGTGAGTGTTCTATTAACACAAAAACTGTAGCATTGTTACACTAACTGTGTCAGATTTTCTTAACATCAGTTCCGTATAATGCAAGGGAAAACTTCTGAAATAGTCCTCATCATTAGCTTTCAGAAATGATTAAGGGAGCAAAATAGTTTAATAATACTCTAATAACGCACTCTGTTTAATGTGATTTGAATTGTGTGATTTATGCAATGCTCAATCAAGACGCCTTAATCAAGACTCATTAATTAACAGTTCAGCTGGAACAGAATCCAGCGCAAACTCCCGCAGGGGGCACCCAGGCCCGGGACTGATGAATATGCAGTGAAAATGAGTCTTACACCTGATTTCATGCAGCTGATCATACAGCCCAGCTTTGCCATTTCCTGCCTCTTCCTCTAGTGTACACCTCTGTCTACTCTCACCACAGTGTTCCTCCTGCAGGTGCGCGCCATGCGCCTCTCCTTCGTCGGCGAAATGGGCTGGGAGCTTCACATTCCGCGTGAGTCCTGTGTTCCGGTGTACAAGGCCGTCATGGCTGCCGGGGCCAAACACAGAGTCAGAAACGCTGGTTACCGAGCCATCGACTCCCTCAGCATTGAGAAAGGTTGGCCATCTTCTAAAGCTCTTCACACAGACCCCTCAGTATGTTGCAGCTGAGAGTGTCTCACCTTGGATTACTTTAAAATATCATGAAGGCCATGGTTTGGTATTCAGTGCACAACACACAAAACTAAGAAATGTGTTCTTTCTAAGTAACATGTCATTTCATGAAAATCTCTGGAATGCAGTCAGATCAAATAATTGATTATTGCAATTAAAGTGCACGGTGTCGTATCCCGTCAATTTATTGTATGTTAAAAGGAAATTTGTATAATATGACACATCAACCACAAAATCAATACAATGCAGCAAACGTTAGTATAGCAGGGTAGCCACATAGGCATAGCTGTCAGGCTCTATAGAGACACACAGTATAGAGTGTAAGATGGTCATCTGAAGGGCTCTAAGTAACAAGAACTCTAGGATATGCAATGCAATTGTTGTTCTCTGCAGTAAGTGAAATACACAAAGGCTGAACAAAAGTGGTTTCATGCATCAGCGTGTTTTACCCCTGTGAGTCCGTGTCCAAACATAGGTCTTGGAGGTCCTTACTCAGTAACTACCTCTGTTTACTGTGTCAGAGGACACAGCTTCAGAGGCTGTGCTGTTTTGTGTGTGTTTCCTCCCTTGTTCATGCTTGCACATGTCTCTATTTTTACTACGCAGGTTACAGACATTGGCATGCTGACCTACGGCCTGACGACACACCCCTGGAGGCAGGGTTGACTTTCACTTGCAAGTTGAAGAGCTCAATCCCATTCCTGGGCCGAGAAGCACTGGAGGTCCAACGGGAGCAGGGGCTCCGGCGTCGCCTTGTGTGCTTTACCGTTGATGAGTGAGTGTTGGCATCAGCTGCTACTTTGGCTCTGAGCATTTCCACTAAGTGACACAACTGATATCCTCATGCTTTACAGGAAGGTGCCCATGTTTGGCCTGGAGGCAATCTTCAGGGATGGGCAGCCAGTGGGCCATCTGCGCCGGGCAGAACACGGCTTTGCCATCAATAAGACCATTGGCTATGGCTACATCCGCAATCCCGATGGGGGTGTTGTGAGTACAGTGGTTCCGATTGCAGATCTTGATAACTGGATTCAGTTAGGTGAGCCTCAGTCACAAATATGCCCCAACTTGAAATAGCAAAAGAGTGAGAAGAGTGGCAGGAGTACATTTAGGGCAAATATCATTTAGTAGAATGTAGCCAAATAGTTTTTTTCTCTAATTTCCCAAATGCAAATATGACTTCCAGCAAAAGATGTTTATAAAATGAAGGGATTTAACATTTGCCTTAGACCTCTTTGCAATTCCCTGTTCTTTAAACTGTTCGCCCTGACTATGCCCGCTGAGACCCCATACAAGTTTTGTTTTGTTTGTCAGAGCTCTTGCTGTGTGTTTTGAGGTTAATGGAGGTGAGTCTCCTGGGATGCTGTCACCACGGCAGCAGGACAAGATGTAAAGGGATACGTGCTTCATGAAAAGTGACAGGGGAGAGGATGCTCTGGGACAGGGATGACACAAAGATGTAGCATCTTAGGCCAGCCCAGTGTCTCTGTAAAGGGGCCTTATCTGATTGTGTTGCTCCCTCGCTCGCTCGCTCACTCACTCACTCCCACTGCCTGAAATCCAAATTACTGAAAAACAAGCAAAACTGGTGCTTGGCTTTCTCTCTGTCTCTCTTTTTGTCTCTATTACTAAGAGAGGAAGAAATGGAAAAAGCCGAACATTCCCGTGGTTCAAATCCATTTTTACATTTGGCATACCTGTTTTGCATATTCATTGTGCTTTCCATTGTGTTCCCCTGCTGGAATGCACCTTTCAGCAATTAATTTGTTTATATGAATTCTTTCTTTCTTTCTTTCTTTCTTTCTTTCTTTCTTTCTTTCTCTCTCTCTCTCTCTCTCTCTCTCTCTCTCTCGCTCTCTCTCTCTCACACACACACAGTGTGGGGCTGAAAGCTAAGTGTGGTCCCCTTTGGTGTGGTGTTTGCACTGTGCAGAGTGGATGACAGGTGAAGAGGTAGTGTCAGCCCAAGTGAGAGCCAGTTCCATTTCTCTCTTCTCATTTTGTTCTCACTCTTAATTCCAGCTGTGTCTCTAAACTTTTAACACAAATCCATTAGAGCTACATCCGGTCCCGGGGTTATTCAGCTGATGCATCTTCCTCCCGAGTTGCTGTTGGCCTGAGGCCGGCTCACCAAGATTTAATTAGACAAACCGGAGCCGGGGGCCACAAGCAGGGGGACTCGATTTCATTTGATTTGTTTGACATTGAGACAGGAATGAACTGGTTTAAATGTTTCATAACCATAAGGGGAAGCGAGCGGCACCTCCGAAGACACAGGCCCACGTCTTTAATGGCCAGTCATTTCTGTGGTGAGATGTGAAAGGGAGCAATTAGTCACAACATAATTGCAGGAGGACAAAAAATATAGAGGGGGAAAAGGTACTGTTCCCCTTAAAAAATGAATTCCGCCTACAGTAAGTTATTTTTCTGCGTAGAGGACACATCTGACATGAACACTTGTTTTAGTTGCTTTGCCATGTAGTTAGACACACAAGGCTAATGACCACTGCAGCAGAATGGGTACTATGGTAAAACTGAGTGGTGTTTTTTTTTTTTTTTAGGTAAGCCCAGATTTTATCAAAAGTGGGAAGTTTACCTTGGAGAGGATGGGCGTGACGTATAAAGCCAAAGCCCACCTGAAATCACCCTTTGATCCTGAAAACAAACGAGTGAAGGGGATCTACTGATTCCTCTCAAGGATGAAGATGGAATCAATAGCACAATAACCAGGTCCAACCAGTTCCATTCATAAGAACATGTAGAGACTTGGCATGGTACACAAGCTGGATCTATTTATCTGTCAGGTTAATTTATAAACTAAGTGCATTTAAAAAGAAAAATAATATGCAAGTCTCGTGTGATGCTTACAATTGTCCCAGTCCTCAGCACGACTTATTTTATATAATGCACCTCAGTCAGTATTATTTTTATAGTATTATTTTTAATTTTTAGAAGTAATCAAATAGCTCATACAGTAAAACTTATTTTGCCACTTAAAGCTCAGTTTAACAAACTCTTAATAAACATTTGTACAAGACTTTTACCTTTAAGGCTATTAGAGGATGGATCACATTAACTTTGTATTTAGACTTATTTTCTTAATTATATGGATGATTGGTAGAGAAAAAAAGTATCTCAGGAAAATTTCCTTGTTTACATTGGAATATGGAATCACATCTTCAAATACTGATTACACATTTCAGATTTTTTTTACTCTGTTTTAGTTTTTACTTAATCTTAAAAGTATGTAACTGGCATGTAAAAGGCTAGCAAAGAATAGTAATATGTACCAAATCCATAATTTCATGAACTCCATGACTTAATAATAGTTTAATAATTTAATAATACCACACAGAATCACAATTTGATTACTGTAAGGCATTAATGGTAATTTCATATAAAATTTTCCGTCTTCAGGAATCATATTCCAGCTCAGTGACTTTGCAAAGGCATTTGTATTGTCTGTTGTAAGTAATCACAAGCATTATGGAGCTAATATGCAACATTTCTGTTTTGGAAGCTTTCTTATTTTGGTGTGAAATAGCAAAAAAAGTAATGATACTGTAATTATGAATAAAACATTTTGAAAAATATAGTATTTGTTTTGTTAGCTAGCTCCGCAGTTGATGTCTGTCTGTATGTACTCTAACCATGTACTGTTGATGAAAATGATAAAGAATTCAAGTAATATTCATTAAAATTCAATTTAAAATAAAAGGCAACTTCAGAATTATTTACTCAAAATACAATGCAGTATATGGTAAACATATGGCTTCAACATTTTTCAAGTTTTGACAATTTAACATGTTTAATTTAGTCCCACTGCAGTTATATTTGAAAACCATAGTTGAGATGTGATCAATATTGTTGCGAATTTAATAATAATTATATATTGAAACATAAAGCATAATAGAAGTTCTGGATTTGGCAATTTTAATACTTTGAAGACTTTTATTGTTGCTATGTTTTGGAAAGTGATTCTACGTCAGTGATTTGATGGTCTGCCCTATGGGACTCTCAGCCGAAGGTGGATTTGCAGTTACTGGAGGTGCTGGATGGAACACATGTGGTCCACTTCAGGGAAGGATGCAGGTGCTCTGAGGCCTTAGTCTCCGTGTGGTTGGACAACAGTGGGAGAGCCAGAGTGGCCGTCAGTCCATGGGCAGCTTTCACACAGGTATTGGTGCTTCGGGAGGAATGTGGTTATCTGTGGCAGCTCCTGTTTCTCCCAGTCTCCCTGCCAAGGAAAGGTGGTGAGATGTAGCTGTGTTGTCAACAAACATGCGTGTGTGCGCTGCTTAATGTGACAACTCCCATCCCATGAACCACAGACTTCATTGTAAGCAGGGATGTTTCTGAAGGATATCGTAGCACTGTATGAAACGTTCAGTTGATGCTCTCTGCTTTCACATTTCTCTAAGCAAGTAGGAGGTAGATTCCAGTTAAAGAGATCAATCATTTCAGGCTCTAGTTGAGAACACCTTCAGGTGTTTCAGAACTCTGTTTAAATGCTTATTGGGATCAAACAATTGTTAAATTTACATACAGTTAAAGAGTTAGCGCCAGTGTGTGAAGAGCTGCTCCAGGTTCTGCTGAGCTGAAGCCCTGCTGGGCACTGAATAGATTGCATGGTAACAGCAGGGTAAAAAGCCGTGAGAATATTGGGAATGAACCTCTATGGGTTCTTTTATGAGGAAAGTTTGTTTGGGAGCTGAGATCGTACACATACTTTGGCCATTTGGGTTTTCATGACATCCATCAGGAAGTAAATCATGAGTCCATCAGTAGTTTTTCTAATATTGTTAGATACGCAGAAGAGCCCCTGAGAGGTAGAGCAAGCCTGGTTCTGCTACTCACAGGGAAGAGTTCTGCAGTGGACTGATTGCAGTGCATAGAGATGGGGGCGGTGCTGTACAGGGAACTGAGCACCTGGCTGCTGAAGCTGTCCCAGGCCATTGACATAAACTGTTCTGTCACGCTGGGCTGTCCACAGTTGCAAGAGTCCCCACCTTGGAATCTGATGAAGAGGAATTTCATTACAATTTTCATTATACCAATGATAGGGTGGTATGTCCAGCAGGTAACTTAACTTCTCATTGTATTGTGTTGGTGGGAGAGCAAAGTACAGATTTGCTTGCAGTTGTTTTACATATGAGTGGTATGGTGGCACAGTGGGTAGTGGTGAAATCTCACAGCTCCTGGACTGTGGGTTTGGACACTCATTCTCCCATGTCTGGAGTTTGCATGTTCTTCCCTTATTTGCTTGGATTTCCTCCCATATTTGCAAAACAGATCTGGTTTCATCCAAGTCATTCTTACAGGTTTGTCTGTTAATGAGGCAGGTTGATTGTGATGGGCCACTGGTGCCTGTGTAAGTCGGTACAGGTCTCGTCTACATCTGGATGAAATTGAAAGCATAGAGCTGTACCTACCTGTTGATGAAAGTAAAGTACTTCTGCAGATATCCTGGGTCGACATGGCTCTTACAAAGCTCCAGCTGGGTGCGGGGGTAGTAGTGCACGTAATTGACACACATCTCCTCCATGATCCCAAAGCCTCCCTGCAAACCAGAGGCAAAGAGATGCCTGAGCCTCAGAAAAGGAACTTCAGACCCCATAAAGCACAATGCTCCTGGCAAACATCCCCCAGTTTATAAACAAGTAGTTCCAGAACAACTCCAGCATTCTTGCTCTTGCTTCAAACTGTGGGAGCCTTAGCAACCCGAGACCTACCTCACTTTAAGCTGTCAGATCGGTGTCCTGTATGTCAGCCTGTTCAGTAAGCATATGTTCTGTAAATAAGCCTACAGGGCTCAAAACGGTTCCGGCCTGTCTACAGAATTCAGTTTGATTTGATTTGAATAGACTTATTAGCATAATAAATATCCATTTGGCACACAATGTAAAGTTCAATAAAAATAGACAACAGGAGAAAAAGGTGAAATGTATTAAACGTTCGTTCACAAAATGATGTGATGGCTTTAGATGCTTTTTTCCAGGTAAAGGTTTGGAATAGACTGCTATGGATGGCATAACATAATATATTTAATACACAACTTTTACTAGAAATAATAGTTTTTCAAACATTTTTTAAGCAAGTAATTTGAGTAGCCTGCTTCACCTGAAAGAACAGGTTTAGTTTGTCATTTTTCAATGCCTAGTTAATCCAGTTTTCTTCCAGTGTTACTCATCGCACTGTCATCTTTCCAGTCACACCGAAGTCAACTGACACTGTAAGACACCTTAAAGTACATTGTATTGTCATGATACTTCTGTTTCTCACGAAGTAATATTCATATTTTTTTGCCAATTTATTTGCTTTTATGTTATGATTATGCAGTATTTTTCCATGATTAGTAAGAGGCAATGCCAAGGTTTTCCACTGATGGGTTATAAGCTGCAATGTTGAGGTTGGTTCTACCCCACTGCAGAAAGTCAATGTGATGGGGGATGGGAGGTGGGGTTACTGCAATGCTTTCCCTACACTGTTATAAATGTGTTTTGGTTTATGATGAAAATGTCAGCCTGCTCTTTTGTGATAGCCTACAGATCCAAGGCTTTCAGACTGCTGGGAGATGGAAGTCATGGCCCAATATGCAGCTTTCCCTACTGTGCTCCTTTAGCTGTGTGTGTGTGTGTGTGTGTGTGTGTGTGTGTGTGTGTGTGTGTGTGTGTGTGTCGGCTAAAGGAGCTCACCACTGTAGCCAGATTCCTGTCCTCGGTGTTGTACACACACTGCGTCAGTAGTAGGTCTCCCTTTGTTGGACAGAAAAATGAATGATAAAGAACATTCAGGGCAGAATTTGAAGATACTACAGTCCGTCATTGGTTGTGCATAACATGCAAGTGGCTGAACAGTGCAGTACAGATTCTGTGTTTGCCCTTTAAAATTGATGTCATGAACACAGAGCCTGGGTCTTTTGTTTGAAGCTAAATTGTATACCTGTCTTTGTCACTTTGTGTAGGCAGGCATTTATCACTTCTCTACAAAAGTTGGAACAGATACTTACAGGTAGCACTTTCACCATTTTCTTTAACATCCTGATTATCTGAGGGATGAAAGCACAGAGATGTTTGAGAAACTCATCAAGACCTCATTCATGACTACAATGGTGACCCAATGGTTACTAAGCTAATGATTGATTTTACTTAAGAAATTAGGTCTAAATAAACATTTATGTAAGATGCTTGAAATGAATGGAAGGCAGGGCAGTAAATGAGGTCTTTTAGTATCCCTTTTCTTGAGAGCATGCACCACCAAGCAAAACATTTTGCTTTCATTTAGGTAATCCAAGTAGAGTCCTTCTGTTTGATAGGAGTTCATCAGAGGTGAACGAAAGAGTGAATAAATGAGATAAAGTTTTTGGGTGTGTTTTTGAAAGTTTTTTACCAGGTAGCAAGAATATTTTGCAGACAGTGCTATGTAGCAAGACACTGGTGCTTTATCCTAGCTGAAGACTCCTGTGTGTGTACCTGATAATGGGCGCTGTAGTGTTTGTCCTCCTGCACAATCTCCATCTCCCGGCCTCCTCTCACCAGCACAGTCCTCACCTTGTGACCAGCCAAGTGTGTGTGCAGCTGGGAGGCAAAGATATTGATCCCACCTGGGGGCAGAGCCTGGGGGTTGGACACAAAGCAGTCAGACTCACAGATGGCAGTCTGTGTTGGGGCAGGGGTTGGGAGATGCAAACCCTAATACTTATCAAGCTCTTAATAGTTTTCCACCATCTCCTGTCTGGTGCTTACTGTTTGGGTGCACTTGGAGGTGCAGTATCCAGTCAGTAGGAAGTCTTTTTCTGCAGGTGGAATGGCCATTACTGGGGTGTAGACCAGGCCAAGCTCCATGATGCCAGCATCATATTTTCTCAACGTTGGGGTATAAAAGAGACGGATCCCAGAGGAGTCCCTCCGACCTGAAACCCAGCAGCATAGAAAAAGGGTCATGCATTAGGAAAAGGAAGTCTGTAATTTGTGTATGGAGGGAAGGGGGGTCATAGTACCTGAGATAAGGAGAGGATTGTGATAGTGCACCTCTAAGCGAAGGAATCTGGAAGACCCTGGTCCTCCCAGAGCAAGGCCAGCATCTGGGGGGTAGTAGAAGGCCTGCAATCAGAGAGGGCTTCTATGAAATTGATGTTGATGTTCTCAATGAAATTGTCTATGATCACCCTAAGACATGAGTCATCAGCAGCAATGCAGAGGAGTGTCAGCTCACACAGAAATGCCTGCACATATATAGAAGAAAACAGCAATTCTCATCTCTGCTTTATGAAAAAAATAAGTAGTGATCTCATGGTGGTTTGCTTCCAGCCGTTTGCACAAAGTAATGAAAAACCTGTCTGCAGCTGTCCAAGAGTACCAAATTTTGCGTTATTCTTTTTAAAGTTAGAACAGCAAGCAGCACAGTGGTTAAAAAAAAAATTATAAACTTGTTTGGGTTTTCAGAGGGACTATGCTGTTCTGCCTTTTACCATCACACTTAAAATGCTCATGAAAAAATACTCAGTGTATATACAATCAAAATTATTCCTTTCTTTGGGGGGATTTTCAGCTAAGAAACCTAATAATAATGGTTAAATTGCTCTGTCAAGACATTCTGGGTTTGTCAGACATGTCAGCAATTGCTTTGTGTTCAGTTTATAAAGGTCTTTGTTGAAATGTACCAGAAATGAATGGATGCCAGTTTTAAATTAATGGATAGTATAACCTTCTGGGCTTTATATTTAATACTGGTTGAGAACCAGTCAAAAAACTGGTGCTTTTAAATGATTAGGACTGGTTTATGTAACTGTTCTTCTTCCACCTCCATACTCAGTACAGTTTTAGAATACCAGCGATTCTTGACACACATAAACACAAAAAAACTCCTGAAAAGGGCTTCAGCGTTTTCCATCTAATCTCATCGCTCCAGCTCTGTTTACCACACAGCAAAACATGATTTGCATTTATTTAGCTCTTTAATAATCTAATTGGAGTCGTCCTGTTTGTTACCGGTTCTTGGCTCTGATCCTTATCCATCAAGACGCCTCTGCCTGGTACAGGCTGGCATCACCCTTGTTAAAAATAGGCTGCTTCCAAACATGTCTTATCTTCATGTCTTCAGGTGCTTCACGCGTTTACCCCTCTTTGTTGTTTTACTGCCATAAAGGATTTAAAGGATATATTTATTACCTCTTTTGTGTGTTTTGCTTGACTGAGGCTGCGGTGGGTGCTGCCTTGAATGCGCATATATTCTGGCTGAGAGGCAGCCTGGCACTTCTGTGGGGCTACTTCCTATCAGTAAATTCATTCATTCGTTCGTTCATTTGTTCTTTCATTTATTTGTTCATTCTCTCACTAAGACGAAATGATTCATCAGATTTTTAGTGGTTACAACTTTCACATAGGTGTTGTGTAAAGCTGTTATAGGTATGTCCATGTTGTCTGTCAAGATCACGTTATCAACTTGCAGCCCTTGTAGCTGAAAGAAACCAGCAATTGTGAAGAAACAGCAAAGACACATGCTCCTTATTTTAATAAGTACAACCCTGGACATTTCAATTGCACCTGATTCCTGTCTCATGAACTCTTGAGTCTTTGTTGAACTTTAAAATGGCACTAAATGTTCAAGGGAAATGCCATGGGGACTGGCTTTATCTTGTTTGGAAGTTAATCATCATTATTATTATAGTCATTGTTATTGTAGTTGCTCAGCTTTGGTCCAAAGAAAAGTATAATTTATACATTTTGAATACTTTTGCTCTAGTATCTCAGTACCTTGCAAGTGTTCATCTCCAAAGATTTTTAGCAGCAACATATCTATGGCTTTAGCTCCAACTGCCTTATACACTGTGTTTACCTCTGCTCCCAGTGCCCAGGCTGCAAGCACATGTCTGCAGTAGTTCAGTTTCTTGGGTTTCATCTTGGACTCGCAGGAACCGCTATACTGGGGTATGTTCTCCATTTGCGGGGCACACTCAAAAACCTCCATGTGGTGGACAATGGCCTCATTTCCTGGGGTGATCACTGCTTCGTACTGAAAAGAACACAGTTCACTTATCACATCTTAACACTTTTCTTACCTAAGCAGATCACTCTACTTTCTAAAGCTGTTAAATTGGAGAGGGTGGGGCTATATCAATGTTGGGAACTGAAGGATTAAAGCTGATGCTAGTCTGAAGTGGAGGTAAGAAGAAGATGAAGACATGTGAAATATAGGGCAGGTGGCAAAAACATTTTGATGCAAGAGGTATTTACCATAACAATGTGGTTTTTGGGTATGTCAGGTGGCAGCTGGTACATGTAGCACCAGTACGTGGTCTCCTGGTCAGGGATGGTAATGCCAGGTGCCAAAACCTCCAGTGTGCGGACATCATGGGGTAACGGCGGGGTAGGGCTTTCTGGCCGGAGCAGGAGCACACGTTGCACTCCAGGATGGAGCAGGGACAGGTTGAGCTGTTGGACGGAGCGAAGTGGCTCCTCCAGCATGGCATAAATGAAATGAACAGTGCCCTCCTGCCCAACACACACACAGAAGGAGGGATGGAGACAAAGTGCTCACAGACTTCATCGAAATGCATCAAGCTAAATAAATGTTTGACATAATGTTACTTATATCTGCAGGGCTTTATGTAAAAGTCACTTAAGCTTCCTTGTTTTTTGAGCTAAATACTGTAACAATAACATGAGTAAACAAGTGCTAGTGTGTGCTCAAAGTGTATGGTTGTGAACACTCATGTACCTCAATGAGGTAGTCTCTGGAATCACAGGTGCTGAAGGGTCTTTTGAACAGTAAATAGAATCCATCCGTTGTGTGTCGTGTCTCTATCAGCTGATAGTCTTGCTGGCTGTCTAGAGTCACATGACCATTGCTGTCGCTCCACGCGTCCTAAAAAAACAAAGACATACCAGACACATTAAACCCACACCCTGGAGTGATGTCGCTCAAAGTTTATCTAGTTAAGTAACATCCTTCCACTCACAAGTAGTCTGAAGTCAAAAGCTCACCAGTTCTAAAACTTGATCCTGATGTGATGGGAAGAATGCTCTCTGCCCCTCAGAACTCCTGAACCTCTTCCAGCATTCGAGAAAGGTCTCAAAACATATTTCTTTTGGTCCCATTTCCCTACTGAGTTCCTGACAGCCTTGGAAGTTGTCTTCACCATTTGTTACTTTTTAGTAACATACAGTTCTGGTCAACATTACTGGCAGCCCTAAATTTTAGGTATATCGTGCAATATCTTCAGAAGTAATTGGAAAAGCACAGATAACAATATTTTAATAGGCTGACTGAAATCATACAACAAAAAAGATTCAACTTACATGTATTTTTTTCACAGAAGAAAAAGAAAATATGATCTGGACAGTATTAAAGCTACTCAAGGGTTGTGCAGTGATGGCAACCTCGAGAGCCTTGAGATCAGGACTCATTGCTGGCCAGTTTAACGCCCTCCATTTTTCCTTTTGTAACCATTTCTTTGTGGTTTTGGGTGTGTCTTTTAGATCACTGTCTTGCTGGGTGATCTTTGACCCAAACCTAGTTTTCTAACACTGGATACCATATTTCTCTCTAATACGCCTTGGTAATCCTCTGATTTCATGATTCCCTTAATATGTTCAAGTCCTCCAACCAGATGCATCAAAGCAGCCCCAGAACATTATGGAACCTCCACCATATTTAACTGTAAATAGGGTGTTCTTTTCTTCATAAGCTTCATTTTGTCCCCTATAAACAATTTGCTGGTCTGCATTGTCAGAGCTCTATTTTGGAATCATCAGTCCACAGAACATTTTCCCAGAAGGATGCTGGTTTCTCTAGGCAGGTTTGGGCAAAGATCAGTTTTCTCTTTTTATGTTTGTCTATCAACAGCAGGGTCCTCCTTGGCCTTCGCCCATAAAGCTCTTCTCAGTTTAGTGTGTGGCATTTTGTGCTGGTTAAAACCATCACTCCAAATCACTCCAGGTCAGCTTTAAGCTCTTTGGATGTTTTATGTGGCATTTTTTCAAAAGTTCACCTCAACCTTTGAAGATTTCTTTTATCAATTTTCCTCTTCCCACCAGGTCCTGGGAGATTCTTGACATCAGAAATGTCTTAACATTACAAACTGTGGAAACGGGGATAACAAGGTCTGGTGATGTTTCATTTGGTGTTAATAGTTTTTCTGATGGTCTTGTTGTCGCCATCGTAAAAAAGGACCAGGGAATGAAGTGACCTTTTTTAAGCACTGAATCCATCATTCTTTGCTTAATCATATGGTTAATTCATGTGAGTTCTGGTGAATTTATTGCAGGTGAGTCAAATTTCACTGCAATGTTTCACTGCAGCTTTTAAGTTTTTATACTATTTCCACACATATACTTTGTTATTGTTTTATCATATGCTGCTCCATGTCAGATAAAAGAGTATATATAGTAATAAGCTGTTTCACTGCCCACATCATGCAGGGGATACTGTAAATGATGTAGCTAAAATGCAAGGGTGCCAATAATGCTGACCAGAAATGTATTTTGCTATTTGTATGTTGCTCATTTAGACAGCTACTTCAATATGTGTGCTAGGAAAATGGTGGCATCAACCCAAAAAAACTATACTAGTAATCTGTCTTACTTTCATTAACCACTTGTCAGGGTCACAGGAGTCCAGACCCATGAAAAGGATGCCAGGTAGCCATCCACTGGCACATACCTCCACACACAGTTTAGGGTCACTGATTCACCTGAACCAGGTCTTTGGGCTGTGAGGGGAGAAGCACACAGATGCAGAGAGAACATGCAAATACCGCACAGACAGCAGGAACCGAACCTGTGCTGTGAGGCAGCAGCACTACCTACTGTGTCACTAGAATGCCCCTTACTTTGATAATCCTTTGTTTGCCTCCAGTTTCTCTGTTTGCTAAATGTATAAATGTAAGTTTAAAGTCATTGTGACGGCAGTGCTCACGATAGGGGAAAAAGCTGGCTGCTTTTGTCAGCTTTAATCAAAGGGAATTAATTTGCACTGGTTTACCTGCAGAAGACTTGTGGCAAGCAACCAGCAATGTGATCACTTGTTAGACCTCCATATTGGAGGGTTTGAGTTCCAGGCTCACTGGCAGATTAGCTAGATGTAGTTGAAGCTGCTAGGATGTGTGTTCTCAGGGGAGCATTCTTGGGAGTTACTGCAACAGCTGAGCCTGTCTCATCTAATCATGAGGCCCATGAGCACCATATCATAAATGTAATTACACATTACTTTCTAGTTTCTTCTAGTAACTGTTTGGGGCAAAGTGTTAAAGCTATCATGCCGCACGCCTGACACTGTAAGGTTGTCGAGAGCAACTGTTTGTCGCGATGCATTTGCTTTGCTCTCTTTTATCTGAATTATGGTAAAAGGCAATTTTTACTGGATGGTGTCAGGTTTTTGAAGGCATTCTTTCCTCTACTCATAGATGTTTTATATGATCAGGAAGCTGCTAATGGCCAATTTTGAGGGAATTGTTGGGGGGAAAAAAACATTCTGCTGAATTTATTTTTGTATAGGGATTTTCTCACAGCGCTGAACAAAGAACCAAGGGATAAGCAACAGAGAACTGAATGAAATGAATGCAGATTATCCATTGTTAAGCAACAAATTCAGCTGTTTAGATAAGCCAGCTGGCAAGTGAAGAGAGGAAAGCAAATTAAAAAAAAAAAATCCCAACAGCGAAAAGGGAAGAATAAGTACTGATGGTTGCCCACTCCTCCTGGACATTCTGTTGTGGTGATATGTACGGTAGGCCTATCAAAATACAGCTAAAGACTGGAGACCCAAATATCCATATCCACACCCGTGGTTACTGATTTGTTTAATAGTGGCAGGCAGTCGAGGGCCTCTGACCACAGAAACAGTGGTGTAAAAATCTGGGGAAATTGTATGTCATATTTGAACAGCTACATACACATTAAAAGATGTAGCAAATCACAAAATAATGAAGAGCACAGACTGGTAGCTTTTTCCAATTCCCAGAAAGGGCCCTGTTGTCATACTCTTTAGCAAGGTATTTAACATATCTGTGGATAACATTGTTGACTAAGCAATGAAGTACAGTAATACACTAATAACCATGGCCAAAACATCCTGTTAAAATGACTTTATTTTGGTGTAGCGCTGGTCTTCGCTCTCAGGGGGTTGGCAAAGGTTTGCACATGTAGCTTCAACACGCAGAGTGGGTGAGCTGGGCGGTTCTTATCAGGACTGTCTCTGCTGGGTTCATCTCTTTTGTTTTCTACAGCTGAATGTATGCGGAGCGCTTCTGTGCTGGATGGTGTATATATATATATCGTGTGTCCTGTCAGTCTGGACAGGATAATAATATATCAGCTTAAAAAAACTCCATCACAAAGGCAGTCAACTGAAAAAAGAACATTTGTAAGTAATGTCAATTTGGTGACAGAATTCCTTGCAGTCTTGTCTCAAGGGAAGGCTCTGCATCCTGTTACTTCTCTAGTTTTTGCTTTTAAATTACAATTATGTGTTATGACTTTTTGTCTGTAATCGGCCGAGTTAGCTGCTGCTCCTTACATCACTAATGCGCATAGCATTTTGTGTGTGTGTGCGGGGGGGGTATAATTTCTTATTAACTTTTACATTTTTGTTTGCTCACATATAACAACTACAGACCAAACATGTGGATGGCACTGATAGCAATGTGGGTACTGGCTGTAGTAACTTGCACACAGTAACAACAAAATATACATCGGCAATCTTGATTACCTTTAAACTTGTAAAATGTAGTGCATTTTGTGTGCATGTGTGTGGAGCAAGGAAATCTGCCTGTGTGTCTTAAGCATGTGACATCCTCCATATGTGTGGGGAGCAGGAAAATTTGTCAGGATCAGGTATGTATACTCTGTATGAAACATTACTTCTTACCGTGTGTGACATTACTACTCCTGCTTCTCCAAGAGAAGACTGAATTATACATTTTCAAACCATTGAAAAGCCTTTTTGGAGTTTAATGACCTTAACTACACAAAAACCTCACTTGATGAGAAGTACCAGTGTAGCAAATTTCAAGTTTGTCGCTTGAAAAACAAAGCTGTGTGTAAACAAGCAGAGATTGAGCTTTATAGAGAAACTTTTACAATTACTTGTAAAAGTGAGTTCCCATAAATTGGGATATATAAATCTTATAAATGAGGGTAAAGATGTATGGGGATTTTCTTTCCATCATATTCCCTCATGTTATTTTTATGGTCAAAACATTTTTGTAAAAGTGAAAAAATACAGGTTCTTCTAATAGGATGTATTTTTTGTCCATAAAACCTGCTGCTATTTAAGTATTTTATTTGTCTGTTAAATATTACTATTTAACGCATGTTAAAGAATTGAAATGAATAGCAATAGTACCTGTAGTGTTTTCAGTCATTATGATTTATTACATTTTAGGTAAACCTGTAAATTCAAAATTTCTAAAATCTTTAATGTCAGCACTCCCAAATTTCTATACCCATGGTTTTTCTAGAAGTTGCAGGCTGCAACCACAGTAATATCCTTATTTAAGTGTAAGGCTCATGTTTTTTTTAGATGGCACAAACTTTTATTACTTAATTAATTACGGTACTTAAATAAAAGATACTAATAGATGCCTCTGAAATGTTATTTAACAGAATGTTACTGAATCTTTTATATACTGGTGATAAGTGTGTAGCTGTTTACATTGTGAAGCTATCAAAAATAAAACTCTGAACTAACACAGATTTCAGCTTTTTTGAGAGGGACAGTATAATACACATGATGCCTTTCATGCCATTTTTCTTCACCAATGCTGCTGCTTCATTAAATTTGGCAACAGTCCTAAGAATGTCCTTATTAGTTTCAATAATTTTAGACGGTAGGCAAATTAAAACAAATAATTTTCAATGTGCATTGTCTTTTCGGCTTGAAGTCAGGCACTGTGCAAGGCATTCGGCATTTGTTTGTCTTTTAAGAAAGATAATGAAAGGGTCATTTTTGCATTGTCTAATTTCCGAAAATCTGAATTTAACAACCATTAAATCGTCTTCGTACATGTTGCATTTGTATCTGCCCATACAGTTAATAAGTGAATATTAATGTAGCATAACTATCTAGTTTCCTTAAGGGGCTGGATATTTTGAATCAAAGTGCTATCTGATCATGAAGGGAAATAACGTTATGTCCAGCAAACATTTTCCTTTTCATCATAGTGTCAGACGTAGAAAAGTAGCCCCTCATTAGTGTGAATCAGGCTGACATATTTCTACCAATATTTTCCATTTTAAGGGATGAGAAATCATTATATCATAAACTATGGAGAATCCATAAGTATTACTGGGATAGGAAGGGTGTTGTCACTTGGGGATTCAGCTCTGATGTACATGTTCTCACCTCGTTCTTTTATTGTTGATGTTTTTTCAGGTTTCCCCCAATACATTCTGGACATGCACCATATGGGTGAACTGTGGGGTCGAATTATGACTGAGTGTGTATGATAGATTAGCACACTGTCAGTAGTGTATCCTGCCTCCCAGCCAGAGCTCTGCAAAATCGGGTGGGAAATGCATGATCTATTACTGAGGGCTGACTGATGTTTGGATTAGCTGGTAACAACTGTTTACTCCCCTTTGAAGTGTTCACTGTAAATGTAAAAGTTGATGGAGAATTTTTGGAAATGGTTGCTTCTTACTTGCACGGGTGTTTGTATTTCCAAAATATTCTGACAAATTTCATTACGACTGGAAGTTTGTATGAGTTGGATTTTTAGTTACCGCATTTTACTAGAACTTGCTTTTCTTGTGGCTGTCACAGATGTGACAAGCAGTTTGTCATTTTTTTTTTTTTACCATTTCTTACTCCTCAAAATTTTAGAATTAATAAGAGAAGCCTTGCAATCGGTGAAAATCTGGATACATCCAGATGTTCACAAGATTATCTGCCGTCACCATTAATTGGTGGCAATTAACCGTTACAACAGAACAAATGCCTACAGCATATTGTAATCAAAGAATCATTGTGCAAAAAGTACAACAAATTTAACTTTGTAGAATTATCAGTTAACACTGTTTTACTCCACAAATGTCCTTTGATTCCTCCAGCATTTTTGAAGAAGAAACTTTGTAATGAGGAGATGCAATATAGACGGCAATTTATGGCACGCGCAGTGAGCTAACATATGGAACTGGTTTCAGACAGAAAGATAAGATTTTGACATTTACGGCACACTTCGTAAGCAGGCTTAAAGGCGAGCAGATTAGCCCTTACCCCGAAGTAGGACTTTTGTCCATCGTTCCAGAGGATGATCAGGTCGGCATTAAAGACCTCCCCTCGGTCCGACATCCCAAGGACCACTCCATAACGCAGGTGGCTCACCCTCAGCTCCAAGTAGAGCTCCTGTTGGGGGTAACTTACGTTCCAGGAGAGCATTAGGTCTCCCCTGGGGTCCAGCAGTATGCGGTAGGGAAAGCGAGAATCTGCAGCACTACCCGCCTGGTATGATGCCATGAGGATCACCACCAAGGTGGCCAGCGTGGTTAGGTACATCAGTGTCATGTCCTGTAAGCTGAGGCTTCTACTCAGAAATCTCATCCCCTTGTTGAGGTTTGTGTCTCCTGCTAGGTCCAGGTGGTCCTCTGTCGCTGTCTACTTGGCTGTTTTCCTATTGTCTGCACTCTCAGAGGTGCTCCGTGTCGTCGTCTGTTTTCCGTCCCTTCTCCTGGTCGTCCCCCTCACTGCCGGACTTTAAGAGCTATGGCTTGTGGCAACAAGTTCTCTGCCTGGCCTAATTGTGTTATTTTGGTTGAAATTTTAAATTTGATTGTTTCTTCAGCCCTCTGGTCAGGCAGTTTTTCGACATCTGCCAGTCTCTAATTGATCCTAATTGACCATGGACATTATCAGTGGCAATACAACTGGACTAAGTGAGGTTTATTGCCTATTTAATCTTTTCTGGATTTGGATTGGTGAGACACTGTGACTAGATTAAACAAAGCACTTTGTGTGCAGCACATGTGGTTCTTGAAGTGTCTCTTCCCATCTCACAATAACTGGTAGTCATATTAGTGGTACAAAGACTAGTCTTTTTGGACAGTGTTTTAGGCAGGGTAAGGGTGGATTGGATAAGAAAGTGAGAAAAGCCAAGCATAAGATTATCAGAAGAACCAATGAGGCATTCTGCAGGGAGCCAAATCAACCTTTCCACCGAGTTGCAAAGGGATGCCAAACTTGCCGCTTCCTTTCCCAGAATGAAAAAGGCAGTTCCCCAAGCAACGTGCAAATATTGTAATCCATTTTTCTGAAGAAAGAAAACAGTGACGAGCAAAGTTACTCATTAGTTATTTTTATTATCTTGTCTGTGTATCTTTTGTTACGGTCAGTGTGTTGATGATCTGGAGACAGCAGTAAAAAGTAGGGTTGAAACTCCATATTGAGGAAAGTGTTAATTGCCTTAATAAGGGGGCGGGGGGTGCTGGGTTCCAGGCTGACCTTAGAGCTGTTAATATTTATTCAAATATGTTCAATTGTAAATCATATTTTCCCACTAATGCAATTCCCCCAGAATTACAGAAATAGATGCATGTATATCCTATTGAATATCAAGAAAAATAAGTGAGATCTTGAACTGAACTTAATATTTTAGGACATTTCTTAAGGGTAAAAGTATGCAGCTGGTTAAGAAACTGAAGCAAGAGCCTGGAGCTAAAGTCTTTATATTCGTGGCTGCATTGCCACCTATTTCTGCTCCTGATGGCTGCGTGCACAGGTTTGTGTGGGTGTGTGCCGGAGTGCATTCTATTCTAGTGTGCCTTCAATAAAAGGTAAGCAGTGTGCAAAATGCTGTTTTTATACTTCCAGTTTGAATATGGTGTATCATGCATATATAATATAAATACAGTGTGCTTATTTACAACGAAGGCCTGGCCACCATGTATGTGTCCAGGTGAACACCACAGAGTAAGACTGAAGATTGACTGATAAACACTGTTTCCCTGGCTTTTAAAGTACTGGCTGGTGGAAGAAACAGAAGAAGGAAGCTGCCCATCTTGTGGCCTGAACAAAGGAAGATGGGTGGTGTCCTCATTGTTTGAAAGGTTAGCTCAAGCCTTACAGCCATGAGGGTGAAAGTTTTAGAGTGGGAGGGAGGGATGCACAGATGAAGGCCAGGTTAAAGAAGGACCAGCTGCCGATTTAGACGTGCAAGTGGGACCGCTAATGAAATGATGGTGATCCCTGGGGGCAAGCAAATTTATACCTCATCCAATATACTGTGTTTTACTACCTGCCCTCGGGCTTTTGACACTTTGACAGCTACTGCACTAATGCACCACAAACACAAAGTGATCTGCAAAAAGAGACAATGAGGAAGAAGCAACAGCATAACTTTGAAGACGAGAGGGAGGCTATGGCAAAGGAAGAGATAAAGGAAAATCCACAACGAAAGGCAAGTAATCTGCGAATGGCAGGGCGTTGAGGTGTGTGCCCTGTGTGCAAGGGGACATGCAATCTGTAATATGGACAAATAGGCAAAGTGCAGGCACACAGGCCACACCGCCTTGGGCCTTTACTGACATTCTGCAGCACATAACATTCAGCCGTGCTTAATGTCTTGCCTTCCCATCATGCACGGCTCCGCCAGTAAATGAGAGGCAATGAGAAACTAACACTTCCTCCCTCCTCCTCTATGTGCTCCATCTGTTTTTCCATCTGACTCAGTCTCCTTGCCCTCCTCCTCTCTTTTCGTTATAACTCAGTAAATACAAAGATAAATATAGCTATTAAAGACATGAAAAGCTCTTATGTTTTATCTTTTAGGACCTTTGTGATACTGCTAGTTTGCCAAATGTATGTGTTTTCTTGTGTATTTTTTCCCGTTTTGGAAAAAATATTGTATGTATAAACGTCCTTTACTGGTGATATTTGAATTTATCCACCACCCCCAGCTTCCCCCAAAACTCCCCCATCTTGTGTACCTGCAATGTCTGTGCTGACACGTGAGACAATGATTAGATGTTATTTCCATGATGTGACTGGACAGATCCTGTTTATTCCTTTATGGCTGTGAGCTCAGATTGATGGTGATGTGTGTGTATGAATCTGTGTGTATGCTGTTTGCCCCCCATTCTGTGTTGCAGACAGTCATGATGTTTTGGGAAGGGTGAGATTTTGACAGCCTTTTGAATTGTTCTTTTCTGATGGGACTAGTTGTGCTCTTTCTGTGATGCAGGTGATGGACAGTCCCTGCCTGAGGTGCTTTTCAGGACACTGTAATCATGCTTATTTGGCGCCCTGTGTTTTCCGTGAAAAATCCACTGCAGCAGGAATGTACATAGTTGATGCACCATCTACTGCCTTTGTTCTTTTTTCCTGTTCTAAATGCTTGTGGATCTCAAAAAGGGTCTACACACTTAGCCAGGAGTGGAAGGGGCACAGGACCAAAGAAAAAAAATAGCTTCAGCCCTCTTTCCATGTATGTATATTTCAAGATCCACAATATACTGGAGCTGCACTGCCCTTCATTATTTGCTGATTTAATAATTCATAAAATAAAAATATGGTTTTTGCTTGTTTTCCACATTGCACTTTTTGAGTGGGTCAACAGGGATGCACTGGAGAGTGATGCATCCTTTCCAATTTGGCACCGGCAACAGACAGGAAAAACCTATGTGGCCATTAACAATGCATTAATCTTTCACCTTTTTTATTTATTGGCATGTACAATCCGTCACGTTTTCTATATACTGTATTAATGTATTTCTTATGGGCATTATTAACGATCTGCTGTATGTTTGGTACTAAAACTTGTGACGAATGTTACACATACAATTTACCAATATGATCAGCTGCAATATAAAAATGTGTTATATTAGTTATAGTATATAGCATAGTAACTTTTAAGGATGCAACAGTCCACAGTGTTATATTAGTTATAGTATAGTAACTTTTAAGGATGTAACAGTTATTGGGGGGACCAGAAAATATTGGCAATAATATTCACTGTGGTTATCCAAAAAACTACTGGGTACATTGAGTGGACTTGCCACCCTTATATAGCCAATGATTTTTTTGCTCACAGGCCTCATGCTTTCTGAGTTTCTTGCTGCTGTGTTCCATTATGAAGAGTAGTGTTCTTCTGGGGGGTCCAGCTTTGGCATGCAGCCTGTTATTGTACACTACACTGTAAAACAGTATGTAATCATTTTTTTAAGTCCGCTTTAAAATTGGTACACACAGATGTTTTACTTCCTCCACACTCGAACCCCCACTGCGATGACAGCGCCACGCGCGGGGAAGCACCACGCGCGGCGATCGTATGTGGCCGAACTGCACGCGTTTGCTTTCCTCCCGTTTACCTTTTGTTAACCGTGAGCCGTGGGTGAGTGATCTTCCACAGGACGATGACTGCCGCTGAGTCCTCCTCACTGAGGTCCGCTGTGGACGGGGGTCGCGAGGAGGAATAGACGAACAGGTAGTGAACATCCCGCGCACAGGCACGAGCACATCAGCGTCCACGCGCACCAAGAGCCGCGCGCGACCGTCCGCGACCGCACGCTTTACCTGCGGGATCGCTAAGAAGACCCCCCTCTGGTGACTGGTGGACCCCCTGCGGACTCCTGGACAGCGAAGGACTCTGTTCTCACTCTCAGTCTCGCGCCTGCAACGGGTGGATGTGCGCTCGTTCCCCAGCTCTGTCCTGGCGTGCCCAGTGCACGCGCTCCTCCTTTTGTCCTTCCTCTGGAGGACGTGTCCAACTCGGCTCGAACAGACCCTGAACATGGTAGCCTCGCTAGGGGACCGCCTGCGTGCAGCTGCTCATTTTTGACACCAGTCCGGAGATGCTTCCCTTTTTTTTGCAATCGGCACAACACTTCGGTATGTATTCATAAGCTCAGACAAGATAGTTTATGGAGAATTAAATATCGCGGTCTCTGATACTACTGCAACTTTTAAACCTATTTTTTTTTTGTATTCGGCACGTCTGCAGGCAGGAATAAAGCAGAAGATTTTTTTTTACAACTACCTGGAATAAGAGGAGGAGAATGGACTTCTGCAGCGAGCCGTTATATAACGTTTAAATTGGTCTTTCTGAACTTAGAGATGAACTCGCCGTGCCGAGTCCAAGACATAGCAGCATATTGCTATTGTTTCTAATAATTCTCCACCAGAACTTATTGCTTACCGCTGCTGTAATAATAATAATAATAATAATAATAATAATAATAATAGATGCGTACAAGCAAACGAAAACTCTTGTAATTAAGGCTTCCATCGAGGAAAAAATCGGGGTAAAGAAACAAAGGGTGTGAAGAAAGAACTGGTCGTGTTACTTCCTCCCGTGGGAAACCTCCCAGACAGCCGTTACCAGTGTGGACCTGCACGACCCCCTCCCCAGCGGACAGGATCCTCTACATTTCTAATGTTTGTTAAGGTACATTCTCTGTGCTACTCTATGTAATGTGTGTCGTGTTTAGGCTTTTTTTTATATCCACCATCCATTATGAGCAAACATGACATTTCTTTGTTAAAGCTTTCAACTGTGTAGAGAAACACCACAATTTGCGGCACTTGGAGAAAAGTGGGTAGTCAAGGACTGGACCACCAGTGAGATGTTTAACAAATGGCATCGGAAAAGAATGAATATTACGTGTCTGTGATACTTTTTCCCGCTTTGCCCTCTTCTCTAAATAATAGAAGTAAAAGTTTGATATGTAGCATCCTTTTGACGACCAACGTCTCATGGTGCACCATGCAGTAGGTCCTGTAAGTAACTGCTGAATTGCTGCCTGTGTAATAAACTGTGGGATCTTCTCTCAGCTTGGATGCTGTATGCAATACAGTTTATTTAACTTGTTTGTTACAAAAGCTGAAACTGGACTATGGCCTGAGATGGGTTACTTACTGACAGATAGTTTGGCCCTGTGCTGGAAGGAATGGGTGTCAGTGTGTGGTTGACTTTTGTCAAGGCTGAGGCACGACAGTTGGCAATGGGAATGCAAATAACACAGTTGTGAGAATGCCTCATTCTTGGTAGGAGGGCCTTTCCATTACCTGAGTATCTTTAGTGGAATGAATGAATGTGAACTATTCATCAGACAGGAGAAAGGCTGCTGAACAGTGTTATGTTGTCATTCCCCACCCCTGCACCTCCAGTCCTTCAGGATGCCAGGGCTATCCTGAATGATCCATCTTCTTGCAATTTTGCCAGCTCAGATCTTTTCCATCTAAAACTTCCTACTCAATGTTCCTCAGAAGTTGATCTTCCTCATGAGTGTGTACTGTAGCCACCATAGTGTGTGAACCACAATTTTTGCTACTCCCCTTCTCCGTGCTTCCCTGGTGAATAGAACCCTAATTAAAGTGCCTTTACTGGCCATTTTTAAGTGGTTCTGCCTTTACCGTTCATGTATTGACTGTTCGTGACAACCAAGCTGAAACTGATACCATAACCTAAAGTAAATAGCTGTTTTGTGTTTAAATATTTCATTGCTGCAGTCTCTCCATTTCAGACTAAAAGCTGTTATGGGGTGGATGGCTAATTGCCACCTTGAGGGTCATGGTCACACGGGTTTTAGAGGTATCTCACAATTATTGGCTGATTTACACCTGTAGCACCCCTTGAGATGGTATCGATGAGGTCTGTGAGCACTGCGATTAAAGAAAAGCCTGCATACTTTGTGGCCCTGAATGAGTAAGACTGCTTGCTCTTGAGTTTGTCTGTTTACATCTCACAAGGCGCTGGTTTATGTGGATTTTACTAGTGTGAAACAGCCAGTGTGAGCACAGAGGCTGGCTAATGCAGAGCTGATTCTAATGCAATTGTGCCCAAAGTGAAGGACCACATTCTGCAGAATAAAGGATTTCAGTACCATTTTAATAGTATTTAGAGAGGTTTCCATTTCAACCGTATGCTGTCAGGTGGAACAGCCAGTGGGCAGATTTTGGGTAGTAAAAATAGCATGTATAATTGCACGAAAGGCCAAATGACTAATTTCAGACAAATAAATGTATTGTTTGGAACCATTCTGATATGCTTTTATGGCTGACATTTGGTTTACGTCCAAATCCAAATGCACCCCCGTCCCCTGAGAAATGAACAGCATGCTGTAAACAGGGCCTCACAGGCCACCATTAATTCTGCCCCTCTGCATTCACCCTCCCCCACGTAGTGCTTCTCTTACTGTCCCTTGATCAGTCAATCATCCTGTTGACAAATGCCCCTTGCCATTTCTCTCTTTTTCACTTTCCACTCACCCCATTTGCCAGTCTCCTGTGACATCCAAGCATCTAGTCCCAAGTCTTAGTAACCAAGCTGTTTCATTAACATCTAATTCCGCTAACATGGCTCACATTTAGAGGAAACCCTGCTGACCAGCACAAGACAGGAGTGAGATCAATTCCACTGGGAAATTATATAGAGTTAGTTATTTATCAAACATGTCACATGACCCACCAGGTTTCCAGTACACACAGCAAGAAATACTACACTACGTAAACACATAGCATGTGTAATATTTTTCTGCTGTTTGCTCTGATTGGAAAACATCAAAACTCAAACTCTTTCATCTATTATACCAAAGAAGACAGTTAAGGTTTTTATTGGAGTAGAAGATGAAGACAAGAGTTTCACTATGTACTATTTTACTGGTTTTGCAAAGAAAATTGTCTTCTGGAGGTGGGTACAATAACTGGTTCAAGTTAAAGCTGCAACAAGCAATAGCTAATGTGCACTTTTCAAGTGCATCATGTTCTAGTTAATCTATCTTCCCACAGAGGGGTGAATTTCACTGCTGTAATGTAACATCATTGGGGCTGGGCAACAAGTTCCGTAGCTGTTTCACTGTCTTCTGTGTCTTAACACAACTGAAGCTGACTTATTTCCAGGTATTTAGATGGTGTGGATGTGATATCACTTACTGGCACATTTTAGCTAGACGCACACTTCACACAGTGCTATGAGGCTGAGGGAAGCAGAATAGGGCACAGCACCTGTACTCTACTCCTGCTCCAGAAATGGGTCTTATACTTAGCAAGTCAGACCTGCAAAAAGGCAGCTGTAGACTTTTATGCCCACCATGGTGCATTTCCTTGTGACGGTGGTATATTTTGCCTTAATACTAATGCACTCTTAATTATTTCAGTCAGGTTCAGCACTTCAGTAGCTGATAGCCCTCAGAGAGACGAGGCTGTTGGGAACACATTCACTTCTGCAGTTCCTGCGCTGCATCTGAGTGACCCTGTCATGACAGGCATCCATTGACTGTTTTATTGTAAGTTCCTGTGTAGAAGATGTTGTCATGGTCATACGGTGGCTTTTCTGGACTTCTGTGAAGAATTAGTTTAGTGAGTTTTTGTGTATTACAGGTGAGCCACTCTAGCTGTTCAGCCTGGCCTAGTAAACAGCTTTCCTCTGTCTCTAACCTTTTTCTTTGTTTCTAAGTTAGATCTCTTTTGCACACTTGTGTCATTAACAATCAAACAGGCGGTAATTATTTTACGTCTTTCTCGTACCTCTGGCTGTAGAATCCTGCATGGTAGTGATGTTCTCACCGACCTGCAACTGACCAGTTCTTGCAGATGTTGTTCTGAATGTTCCAAAAGCTGTATGTCAAGCACACGTATCTTCAGACATTGTAGATCACCCTGTCTGCTGTTCTTCATGTTCCCCACAAAATCACCTGGTATGCCAAGAATAAACAGGTTCCTAATGGATCTTATGTTGGAATCTGGTGGAGCCAAACCCCTGACGGACTAATTGTAACTGTCCGATTTAAACAATTTTTGACTTTTCAGTTTGCTCTGGGATTTTACTTTGTGGTAAATCATAGTAGACGGAGAGTGTGGGTGTAAATGGCTGTCTACCAGATAAAAAGATGTCCATTTGCTGTTGCTGTGGGAGCTGTGTATAAATTTGCATGTTGCGGCTGAATCTTACGTGACAGTGTAAAAAAGTAGCCGTTGCTACAGAGCACAATATTCTTATGCTCAATAAACATTAGAAATTTTTGTGAGCAGTGCAGTCCTTGTTCTGAAATTAGAGGTGTGTATAGAACTTAATTAACCAGATTTTTAGAGGAAGCAAAATTGATGGTACACATAACTCCATTTTTCTTAAGTATTTGAGTACATGTCTAAAAGAAGCTTTTATGAAAATGTATGCACTAATGTATTTATCTTTTACACGTTTATCCACTGGCACCCACAGCCCAAAGGATTTTTAACCTTCCTTATATTTGCCGCTGACCTATACACATTATTTTTAAAGGCTGAAGCCACTCCACCACCAAAAGAAGGAACCTTAAAAAATAATTCCATCAAACATTCATTAACAAGTATATTAAGTGAGACAAAAAATTAAATTGACAACAATTGTTACCCAGTTACAGTTAAGTAAATAGACCTTACGTTGGCCTATTTAAAATATATTCTCATGCTACCGAGACTATGAAAGGCTTGAACTTGTGGAATATAAATACCAGTGATGGCTTCTGCACTTTTGTGCTGTATTATCTTATGGTAATACATCTAGTTAACAGGCGAATGCTACAAATAGAACGGAACCCAGTAGTTTATTGCATCTATTCCTTAAGCTAGTTGTTGTCAGAGCTGTTCAGCAGACAATAAAATAGACATGTATGCCAATGTATTCTATCAAATTATACGGAAAAAATAAAAAAGCTTAATTTGCTATGGCACGCCGTGTGACATAAATGCAATCTAACAGGAAAGAATCTGCACATTGATTTGCATGAATACAAATATATTCCTGTCATTTACATTCAGCAGTGCTTGGAGATAGGCCTCCTTTTTATGTGTTTCTGATTCAGCTTCAGGAGGAGTTGGCTCTCAGGTTTTTTCACCTATTCTGTATGATGCGTTCATTTTCACATTGTTCTGTGAATTTAAATGATAATATGTTGGTAACGTTTTTCAGCAGGAAATTTGCTTTTTGCATAATTTGAACCCTTCTTACCTAATTTGGTGATACTGATTATAGCCTAACTGAAGAATAAACACTCCAGCAATGTCTTGGAGAGGAGAGAGACAGAAGCCTGATGCATGTTCAGATCTGTGGTTGAGAACTTAGCAACACCAAGGCCTTAAGCCTTGTCCATCTTGTGAGCACATTGCTCCGGGCATGTCACTCAAACTGCGCATTTTGTATTTGCATCTTGACATTTCTCCTGTTAATCTTGGGGCTGTGAGTGACAAACATGGATATTGTTCTATGAAGACATAGCTACAATGGAGAAACATTACCAAGGTAAGTGAAACCCATTGATGTTGGCCAATTATTGCTGGTCAATCAAAAACTTCACTACAGAACTTATTTATTATTTAACTTATATAAATGTAAAGTATGTAAACACAAGACTATGCTATTTGAAGTGTTTTGCTTTCGCATGAATTGTGTTATTTGCCATATTTTTAGTTCACAGCTTATATCATAACAACTGAAGCCAACCCAGCATTTTCATTCGCATTCTCAAAATACCAAATTAGTTCAGAAACAATGATCTTCTGTAAGGAAGCAAAATAAAAGTTGAAATTTGTTGACCATTGTTATACATATTGTACAAAAGTACTAACAATATAGTACAGTACCAATAATAGTTTTGTAATTATCAAGGGGACATAAATGTAACTCTCATAAATTGATTTGTTGCTTTCTAAAAGGGAAAACTGTGATCCCACTGTTTGGATTTGTTGGAAACACTAGACAATCATAACACGATCGAAACCCTCACAGGAGACATTTCCATACAATATGTGACTGGAATGAATCCATTGTATTATTGTGTCTGGTTGATCTCTGAGGTTGTTGGGAATTCTCATACTCTGCGCAAGGGGTCTGTCGCAAACACTGAGAGAAAGAAGACCCTTCTCATGGCTGTCCGGTGAAAGCTCAATGGTCACTTAATTGTTTCTGAAGATCCTCGCTAAATGGTCACCCTTCAAGTGGGAAAGTTAGTTCCTGCTGTATAAAACACATAAAATATACCTTAGCTTACAGTGTTATATCTTATGTAGGTGGAACAACTTGCTTGCACTCTATGTGTATTGAATATGCTGAAATTCTAGGGAAGTGTGCTGACTAGCATTGTCAGCAGTGTATTAAAAGCTAAACCTTTCCAACAAATATGGATATCACAGACTTTCCTGCGCTTATATTTAATAGGGCGATGATGGGATTGAGAGAGTATCCCAGTGCCTGTGATAAAGAAGTGTGTCAGACACCTGTCATGGTAAGTGTATTACTGCATTATAGCATCTCTCTGGAATTAAACAAAGCCTTGTGGTATTTTGGGGATTAACAGCTATCAAACAGTCATCGTAGAAGAAACATTACTTTGAAGGTGGGAGGTTGGAACTGCACATAGGTCTTAAATAAATTTTTGTTTTATTTATCTGCTTTATTTATCACAACCTGCCTATACCTTTTATGTGCAAGAAATTAGGAGTCCATTTTGAAAACCTCGGTTCTCTGTGTGATGGATAATTACCTAATTGGAATTCATGGAGATTCTTGCTATTAATTTATTGGAATAGGCTACATACTGTTTTCAGGGAGCCACGTTTCCCTGAACACCCTGGCAAAACCTCTCTCTGCTTTAGCAGTGCAGCACTGACGAAAAAGGTACAGAAAATTTGTGTCCTGAAGGCATACGTACTCATTTTACGTTGGGATGCTCAGTCGGGTTTTCATAATTTAACATGGAAGCTGTTAATGGGGAAGCCTGCAGGACTTTGTCTGTCTAAATATTTATTGATGAAGGCCAATGGACACGCTTTTTACGACACACGCCCCACAGACCCGAGAGCAAACAACCTTGCTGATGCTGAGTGGAATGAGTTTCAGAGTCTGTTTCTCTGTCTGCAGTATTGATCAGCGTGAAGAAATCTCTGGAATAATACCTAGAGTCATACCAGGATAATTAGTTCTAAAGGCTGAAAAATGTGATCTTTACATTTTTTACAAAAACCGGAACAACATAAGGTATAAGGTATAGAATTGGCTATGAATTTTTGAGTTGGCACAGACAAGTTCTTAAGTAGTAAATAAGATAAAATGCAGTATCATTCACAAGTTCATTCTTATTTTATTTTTTTTACTAAAATATATATATATATTGAATTGCATTTCAGCTGATCAGAATTGTGTAAAACTTTCAAACTGAACGATAGACCTGGGTAACAGCTCAGAGATGTGAACTAAATGGATGACTGTTAGAATTGAAAGGTATGATATAAAAAATTACTTACAGAAGCATATTTGTAGTATTATAGCCTCCTAAATGTGAGCAGAAGCTTTTACGTGTTAAGCATAGGCCTCACAGTGTTCCCTTACCCAGATGTCCTTTGTGAGAGGTCAGTTTGCTCTGCAAACGTGGTGGCTAGATTTTTTTTTTTTTATAAGACTGTGCAGTAGAGTGACAGTCTTGCATTCTCTTTGCCTTGAACAAAATGCATTTATGTCAATAGTTAAAACAAGGGAGTGATGGATTGGTCAGGCTCCATTGGCCTTCTATTCAGCCAACACAATGGGTTTTTTTTTTATGACCACAGGAAGGCTGCGTAATGACATAGTTTTTGAAAATACTGTGTGCTACCCTATATTTGCTTTCACTTGTAAAAATGTAATTGTGTGGCATTGCTGTTCAACTTTGGATCCTGCAGTTTAGTGTTGATTTGATTTTTTTTTTTCTTTTCCCCCCATCATGTCTGCCTTTAAGTTAACTTAGACTTAGTATGAGTGTCGCAGAGCTTTGATTCTCACCATGACTCAGTGGGTTCAAGCTCTTTTTAGGGAACTGTTACAGCTGCATGTTATTCATAAAATAATAAATATTTTCAATGTCCTGTTCATCATTGGCACTATATATGCAGAGCAAAATTATTCTGCTTAATGAAAATGATGAGATTAGCTGTCGTAATGAAGGCAGTTTAATTAACATCCGTTACTATCATGAAATCTCACTAGAAACATTTGGGCGACACCCCTGGCCATGTGTTCTGTTTGTCATGGCCTCAACTATGCAATTAATTCAGTCAAGACTAATCAGTCAATCCAGGTCAGACAAGACTAATCAATTAAGAGCTGATTGTGAGGAAACGCAGAACCACAGTGTGCCTGCAGGACCAGCACATATCGCTGTAATCTGGCTTTTCCAAGACCTTTCTTACCTTGGAGCTGATCGCATTTCACACTGTGTTGTGAATAATTAATCGGTGGTCAGAACAAAAAAATATCTTTACAGTAACACTGAGGTCTTAATAGAAACAAAGCCTTGCTGATTCCACGTCTGGCTTAAACTAGGTTGCAATCCGAAAAGGTGGCATTTAGAAATTGTCGGGGGTTATTTAAACAATCCAGTTTTGAGGGTGTGTTAAATCAGAGACAGAACGCTAAAGACTGATGATTTTTGTTTCTGTTTTGCTTTACGTTTCTTATTCATGTTTTCACCTGTGTCTTAATGGGGAAGAAATATGTGGCTTTTGCCTGTTGTTCTTTCTACGGACTGTATATTCCAGGATTCCTGCAGGATTTTTGCATGATCTGAGTAAAACCAGTTCAAGCTGTCAGAGGTTAAGCCATCTGAAATCTCAGGAAATTTCTTTTGCTAGGTCTGTTGAAAATAATCATTACTTTGCTCACATGCTGAATAAGTTTAAAGGTTTGTTTGGAAAAAAATATACTTTCAATCTGTATTTTTTTCCATTTAACATTAATCATATATTTATTGGTGAATGAACATCTATAATAGTTTTTTTTTAGTAGAAAACTACTGCCAGTCATAAACAAATGAGGACTGTCAGTAAGAAGCAATCTGCTCCCCGCCCTGTATTAGTATATGAGCAGGTCATTCTTTTTGACAAGATTCAACTGTAGGGCCTGCAAAAATACTGCCTGACTTAATGTGCTGTTGTTGAATTTCTAAGAAAGTGATGCAAAATTGAATTTTTGTGCATGGCTTTGAGGGGAAAAAGATACAGTAAACAAAATTCAATTTTTGTCAAAACCAGAGTATATTAAGGGCTAAATTATGTTCTGTTCTCCATCTGGAAAAACATATTTAAGCTGTGTACTGTATTAAAACTACATTCTCAGGCACTCTCATTTGCAGTGAAAGAAATGGTCATTTATTAATGCTGTGTTTCATGAACTTTCCCTGTTGGGGGGTAGAGTTAAAGACGCTTCCTACCCAAAGAGTTACGGGGCCACTCCATGATTGCATGGTGTGCATGTTTTTCTCATTCACAAAGTGACAAGTACGTAAGACCTCTGGGGGCCATGTGTGCTTTACAGTTTCTGTGTGTGTAACAGAAAACACACCCTTACACTGGGGTCTCAAAAAGCATTTTGTTTCCACTGCTATTTATTTTTTAGAAACTCATGAGAACAAATCTGTGGCCTTGCTATTAGAAAACAATGACAACTGAATTATTAAGTGTGCAGTTTACTTCTGCAGTCCTAACACTGAATACACACAGTACATTAAAGATGAACATTGACCGCCATTGTTTCCTCCTGGGAAGAAATTGGTATTAAGCAATTTTTCATATTTTGGTTACTATCTCCTAATATACAATGTGTGCGACAGAGCAGGTCTGCCACAGTTCATTGTCTACAGGAAACTTGAACTGTTAAGCTAAGATAGCGGGTACACACTTAGTTGGCTTCATTTCCATATCTTACCCAAACACTTGGCACATACAGACACTCAACTATTCCCTCTGTTTAATTTGCCAGGCATAGTGGTCACTTATGTTCCTTACCTATATTCACAGTTTACATTTAGGTTTCAGGCAGCCTTATATACTGCCTGTATTTCAGTTGCAGCAGAGTTGGACAACTCATGGCTGGGGAAGTTAGTAGTTAGCTAAGATGTATTAATCGCTGCATTTCATGATGGATTGTGGATTGAATGTAGGGGGTACAAGATATTCATATGTAAATCATATGCTAAACTATCTTCACGAGAGACTTGTCGTATGTTATGCTGTAGTCCATGCTTACTTGGTGCTGATCTGTGGTTTTGCATGAAGTGGTTTGGTCCTTCCTAAAAGCAAAAGGGAGGGTATGTTGAGGTCATTTGCACTTCTCAGAGGGGCTGCCTGCTGATGGGTCTTTGCTTATGGCAGATAAAAGTAAACTGAAGTAGGGTCCATTTGCAAATTTTCTACGTAGTATCTGTTCATTTTTCTTTCATTTGTTTTGTCACTTTAATAAACACCTTTGGCACAGATTGACAGCCAAAAGTTGAGAACCCTTAAAGACAAACCCTGAAGGAAGCAGGCTCAACCCTCAACCAGAAACAAGGTGTGAAAATGGGCTACTTACTTGAACAAAATTTACATCATTAACTGTAAAAGGAAGTTGATTCTTTTTGATATGTTTGTAAGTCAGTGTGAACAAGGATATTGCCTAAACCTTGCCATAACAATGTCTCCAGTACCTCAAGCATTGTCCATGTTCAGTGCTTGTAATCCGTACATTTTCTTCCTTAGGATTTAGTTACCTGCTGTCTCAAACTATTAGCAGATTTTTCAGGTGTCTTTTAGGAAAACATGCCTCAAAAGGCATTTTGTGCAGTTGTCCAGAGGTTAGAGGTTTTGTTCCCACCTGTGTTATGTAAGAGGTGAGGTTCAGTGATATGAGCGTCCTCTGTGGCTGTCACTTTTGTACACCGTTTACAGCACAGCACTCTTTTTTGTCTCTTTCACAAGAAGCAGTCTCATTTTCCCCAAAAATATCCCAGTCGCTGAATCTGTAGCAATAAAATAATGCGACATGTCTTGTTGCATCAACGGTTATTTCATCAAACGTCTAAATGAGACGACTCTGTGGGGGAAACAAGAGATGCAAATGGTGTCTCCTTGGACAACATCAATGAATGACTTGTCCTCGTTCTCACCTCTGTGTGCCCGTATATGTGTGCAGATGTGCAATGTAGCAGATCTAATGACCCTTCTGACTGCAATGAGACTAACATGACTGGGCTCTGCAGCCTGTGTTTTTCATCTGTCACCACTAACATTTTTGTTACTGTGTCAGTTCAATTAGTACGTTTCTTACAATCAGTCATTGTGTTATTGTTACATTATAAAGTGCAAATAAATTAAAGGACAACAGGGGAAAATAAAGAAAATGCATTTAATATTTATTGAACAAGGATGTCTTTTGAAGATTAAATTCTCCTTTGTGATGCCTGCTGGAAAATGCCTAAAAGTTTTGCTTTAATTAATTAGTAATTAAATCTGGAAATCAAAAGGTTTACTAAATCCTTGTACTGAACTGAATAGGCTCACATCCACCTGAAATATCAGTATTGTAGTATATTTCATTACAGTGTTTTCTTTTAACTCCTCCCCGTGATTAGTACCATTATTTTGTTGTTTTCCATCAGACGAGATATATACTGTATAATCAGGAAATATGTGTATTGCTTGTATTTAGGAAAAATGCTTGGTATAAACACTAGACAGAATTAACACATAACTGGACTGGTAAATCCATGGGGTTGTGTGGGCTGTACTGGACTGAAAAAATCCAAACCATCTGTAAGGAGTTGAATTTGATGGTCCTGATTTATACTGTCATTGCAAGAGTCATGATGCCCTGAGCAGAAAAGCATCTTTTTTATACACACTAAAAGTATCTTTCAAAGAAATCGTGATCATATGCATTTCAAACAAGGCAAATGTCTTTTTAATGCAGAATTGCATTATTTCTGGCATTTTGTGTTCTTAGGTACCATGATGAAACAGTATGCTGGTGTGCATCATGTGCCACGTCTATGGAAGAACACAGTAAAGTGTGACAGACCGGGTGCTGATTATTAACCACACCACATGCTATTTACTGCACTCCAGCACAGTGGAGAGATAGGCGTCAGCGCAGCTCGAGACCGGGCTAAAATGAGAGCCTTGACAGTGTGTGAACGTGGTGTGAGCTTAAAAGCTTCTAGTGAGTTTTGGCGTCCTGGTGATCTCAACTGTGACACAGTGACTGTCAACTTCACAGAACGTAGACTGTAAAGCTGCTGACACGCTGAGCACTGATTTCCTTCCACACCTTCATTTTTCCGTTTACATACACATCATTACAATCCAAGTTTGTATTTAATGGAATTATGTTTTAAAGTGCTTTTTGACATAACTCAACTGTTTGTTAGTTTCCAGTAGCGTAGAAACTGTCTAATCAGATGTTTTGTGATTTATGCTTTAAAATGTCATAAATTGCTAGTGTCAAACTGATGTTCATAGACTGTGCTGCCTGCTGACAGTAAATGTGTGCGCACCTGCCTTTAGCCTTTCTTTTTTCTGTAGGGTGTTGATGGGGAAGATTTCGAATGACAGCCGGTACAGTGGTCATCACTGGTGGAATTTTAGCTACAGTAATCTTACTGTGCATCATTGCAGTACTTTGTTACTGTAGGCTGCAGGTAAGTAATTTTCTAAGACTAACTATTACCATAACAGAGTACATCAAATTCACCCAGACTTGCTGGTAATAGAAATATGTTTGAAATGTCACAAAAATGTACATAATTGTATCACATTTATATAGCGGGCTGGTTGTCTTAAAATTTTGTGAATCTTCATATTGTCTGCTTCAGCACTTTAAAAGTAGTACATGCTAAAAGCATTTTTTGATTTATTTCAATTCGTTTGCTAGCATTCCTTCATAGGTGGCCCTAAAAGCAAAGTTACAAAACTGAGGTGTACCTTAATTCACCAAACACCTACTGTATCTTCTGTCCACCAATTGCGCAACCTTAAAGGCCCCACAAATGTAGAAGTGTTTCTGTAATGTTGGTCTTTCTTTCTCAGTTGGATTTTCCTGGTAGCTGCACTCAGTACGAAGACTTTGCATGACATGTATTGTGAGTCATTTTGGCCCTTCCTGGACAGTGTTCTGGTAACCACTGAACCCCAGTAACAACTCACTAGCCAGTCTTCTCCACATTAAAAAACTGTCAATAGTCTAAAGTCAAGAGTACACCTAGTTGAAGCCAGACTTGGCTTGAGCCAAAAACCCAAGAACTGGACATTTGATGAGTGGAAGGTGGCCTTATTGACCAAAGAGTCAAACAAATAACCTGGATATAAAATGTTTTGTATAAAAAAGTAGTTCACAAAAAAAAACTAGCAAGACAAAAACAAATACTAGTTTGGTGAATGCATAGGTGGAGGGCTGAGATTTATACTATGTATTTCTGCACCGATCTGGTACATATACAGACTGCACACCTGCCAATCTCAGAGTAAAGTGTATGCCGAAAGATAAGACAGCAGTACATTTTCAGTCATTCAATATTAACTAAATTTCAGCTTTTTAACAAGTTAGTGTGACTATACCTAACAATGATACACGAACATTAACCTGTCTAGTTGCATTATGGTTTATGTAATAAATATTTAATCAAATATTTAACTGTTTGCTTATAACTTGTGATGGACTGGCATCCCATCCACAGGCAGTTTCGTAGCCTAGCACACTCTGGGGACTTCCGGGATAGGCTCTGGACTGCCGCAACCCTCCTTTGGAGAAGTGGTTAATGAAAATGGATTTAGTGGATGGTCAGATTATTTGCTTATGCATTTTTTGTGTCATCTAAGAATTTCTCTCATTTTCCTTCCTGCCCTGATTCTCAGTATTATTGCTGTAAGAAGGAGGAATCCGAGTCGGAGGAGGAGGAGCCTGATTTTGCTGTCACTTCCCACATTCCTCCCGTGCACTCCAACCACAACATTGTTGCAGCAACAGCGTCCACCACAGCCAACGGCCCCACCCTCTTCACACCGCCACCGGCCCGCAAGCTGACACGCTCGCAGACCTTCTGCCCCTCCTGCACCCACTACGAGCTGCCCTTCTACTTGCAGCACCCAGAAGGCCTGCGCAACGGGGGCGAGCGCATCGGCTACCGGGCCGCCCCACAGCATCTGCAGCATCGGCAGCTGCAGGACCTAGAGCTACCTGTGGACCTCCCAAACTACCACAAGCTCAACCTGACCCGGTCTGTCACCATGCGTGACATGTTCACACGCAGCTGTAGTATCAGCACAGATGTGTAGCACCACATAACTGCAAAGAGGACAATGACAGCAGGAATGGGGGCATGTTCTGTTCTCCTCAGAGACATACAGATATGTCAGCCTGCAGTTACCATTGTACCTACAGAGCTGGCTGCCCTGGTCAGTATTTTCTACTACATTTCATCTGCTGGTTAATTCATTATGTGCTCCTGAATGGCCTCCCTTAGAATGGATCCTAACTGGCAGCTCCTTGTTTGCCCCTGTCCACTATTTGCTGCCAAATGGTCATGGGGGCAATGGGGATAGGGGCAGAAGGTGTTTCCATTCAGCTAACCCCACTGGCCCATCCCCTAGCCCAGCTTTTCCTCTTTCATAGGATGCGCACTGCTACTTACCAGTTACCACAGCAACACAGTCTGTATTTTTTTTTTTTTTTTGCAAGTTCTGATTTGTTTCAGAAGACCTGTGTGTTAGTTCCATGGTCTGATGCTATGTGTAAAATGAAGAGCAGTTTTAGCGCTGTGCTGCAAATTAGTGACCGTGTAGGGAAAGACTATCAGTTTGTAATATCTCATGGTATAGGTACCAGCTCTGTTGGAGCATAAAATCTGTCACATTTGGGCTAAAGAACTGAGATGTGCTTTCAGGATGACATTTGAGGACAAGGATGAAGCTGCTTCTGGGGTGTGAGGAACATTCCTTGCACTGGAAAGGATGTTCTCCACTTTTTTACCCTTTTACATGTCAATGGCATATACCTGCAGGCTGCTGTGCACATACCAATGACATAAGGCATCAGACCACCGGAAATGTTCTCTTTGATTTCAAATGTATGTGAAAAATAGTTTTGCCAAATACAAGTACAGTATATGTAGAGTGAATTTGTGGCCTAAAAATGTGAGTTGATTTACTCTTTTACTTGTTTTAAATTATATAAAGGTTGTATGGTGTGATATCTTTTTAACAAATTGTTGTTATAAAGCTGTAAAAAGTTGTTTTTTACTATTAATGTTTTTCAAGTACAGTTCTGAGGTTCCTTCTGCCTACTGCACTTCCCTTTTGTTCTCGCAATGTGTTAGAGCGGATAATCCAGGCTACCTCTCTGAGCCCATTGTGCCCAGCGTGACTTGGCTGGAGGACTTTGTCATGACCAGCTTTGTGGGCTGGGAGTGTTTCCTCATTACTTGAATAATGGAATTGGGATAACTTTCATTAAAACTTGTCACAGGGCTAGGACCTCTTCCATCTTGCTTGACCGGGAAGGAGTTCCATGTTTTTTTCAGTTGCCCAGATTGGAGAAGATGCTTGCACTGAGAGCTGGCTACACCCAGGATGCATGAAGGTGGCTTTCTGTCATACGTCATGGTTTTGGAAATGAAATGAAGACTCAGCCTGTGGTTCTCCTGACTCTTCTCAGCCTGTTGATTCTTAACATAATTCCTGTATGCAATTTAGGAAGCAACTATTTTGCCAAGGTGTGTTTCTGTGGTGTAAAGATGGTTTTTAGAAAAGAACGTTGAAAAAAAGTTGATGTTCATTTGTTTAGAAATTAACATTACCAACTGTTAGAGGTCCTTGATGATCAAATGACAAATTGTTTCTTCTTAATTTGAAATTCTGGTAGGAAAAGAAATGAGATTTTCTCATTCTTTAAACCTAAGCTCCCCCTCTTCCTCTCCATCAGATGGAGCGATGTGTGAGTACGACATCAGGGGCTGTGCAAGAGAAACATTGGTGACTTGGGCTGTGTATATCTTCCTGGGAGGAGTGAGGCCACTGTGAAGTCGAGTGTGAGAGGGTTCAGCTGTGTGCTGTGTCTGCACCTGTTCACCAGTTTACCTACAATCCTATTCACCTAGTCCATGCACCACACTTACACACACATGCATGCACACACAATGGTCACACAGCGCCATTCCTCTACAGCGTGCTGCTCTTTGACAATTTTATCATTTACTTTTGTCACATCAAACCTGATGTTTCAGGTGACAATTGCAGTACCAGCAAAAGGATTGTATAAGATACATTATTACCATTATTATTATTGGTATTGGTATGATTAATTCTAATTATACACTTATTATTTGATGTTATCAATTCTTGCCGGGGTGTTGCTTTATCTCAGTATTTGTATATTCAGGTCATTGTGCTCAAGTTTTCAAAGCTTTATGTTTGCAGTATCAACAGTATTCAGTAATACTAACATGGAACAGATGTGGTTAATAATGTAAGGCTAACACATGGTTGTTAATAAAATACATTTGAAATCTTTTGTGCCTGGTCTTGAGCCTTCTGTGTTGTTCTTTCATGTGAGAACTTTAATGTTGCGATCTCTGCAATCTGCATTTTTTAGTACTACTGGGAGACACTGAACTAATAAATGTGCCTCTGTCATTTTGTAACATGAATACATTTACTTGTACATTAGAAATTATAGATTTGGAATGAGTGATGTTAAATTTGCAACTACTGTTGAAAATAAAACCATATTTAATTAATTAGATGTGACTAACACAAATTATTATTACTATAAACATTTTTCTGCTACACTCTGAAACGTCACCAACTTTATGTATATAAAATGTAATACATAGGACATGAGTAATTTGGTTTATAATAAAACAAATCAGCTGAGCTCTGCTATAAATTCTGGACAATTATTTGTTGTCATGGAAACCCATTCCATTGTTCCAGATTGTCCTCACTTTTATCATAGGTCATGTGACTGACTATAACAGTAATAGCTTTCATTTCATGACTATTTTGAGGATGGAAAAATGATTCCACTCTTCTTCACGTGGTTACACTAAAATGTTAATTTTGTTTTTACAGTAGAGGTTATTGATTGTATGTGACTTTCTTAAAGTGAATTATTTTGTCATTTACTGCTCCTCTACAAACTGTTTTTAGTGATTAAATGAGTGTAACCCAGCAATCTTCCAATCACCCACCATCCCAAAACACCATCTGCACTGAAGCTTCTAGAAACTATTTTCATTTGGAAATTAATTTGTTCATTTCACATTTAATCAAGTGAAATGCATTCAGTGTGGAAACAACAGTAACAGAGCTGCATGTGTAACACTGAATATTACATTTTTAATAATACTGTTTTATGTGAAATAAAAAATATGATGCCATAAAACAATACAGTTGTAATTAACATGTAACATTGTTTGTATTATGATGTGCAAGCAATAATATAGCATGCAATTCTTCATTGCACCAGAGAGAGGCTAAAATGCACAGAATGCTTTTTACAAAAAGCCGTACATTGTATGGAACAATAATTTATCATATCTTTCCACAGCCCTGGAAGTTCGTCTGAATTTACTGTTCAAACCAAAACAAATGGTTTCATGATAGAAGAAACAGAATTATAGCAAGAAACCATTTCTCAGTGGCAAAAATAGACTACTTATATTAAAGTAAGGCAATTCTTAGTTAAGGTCTTATCTCTTAAGGTATCTCAATTTTTCTGGCCTTTAAAAAACGTTATAGAGGCTAGACAATGCTGTATGGTGAGGAAGGTATGACTGTTATTTAGGAAATTAGTATAAGGCCAGATCCTTCCTTCACATTACACTTACACTTTCCAAAGATATATGACCAACATAAACATTTAAAGTCAATAATTTCATGTGAACTTTGTTTGAACTTTAAATGACCAGTAAAGTGAATACTCACTGCTGCTGGAAACATTACACAGACATCAGACCAGGGCCTGGAGGATTCTGTTGAGAAGCTGGGGATCTAGTCAATGGGGGTGTCCGGGAGGTGGAAACATTATCCCAATCCCCTCCTGGCCACTTGCTGCGTCACCACAGGAGATCAGAAGGTGGTGTGCATCTCAGATCAGGGTGTGCATGAGTGACAACACGCCTTACTGTAGTACCAGTGGCTGCACAGGTTCACCCTCAGGGCCAGGGAGCAGTTGGTGCTTGGTTCGTCCTTGCAGTTTTCATCTTGAACAAAAGACATCAAAGCACCAATTATTTTCTTTCATCCCCCGTAAGGCTAACCTCCCTTCGAGTGATGCAGTACTGAGCTGGCTCATACCTGGAGGCTCTGTTGGGCAGGGCTCCAGTGGACATGCCTGTTTAGCAGCAGGCTTAGTTAGAGGATCACAGCCCTTCACTATCTCCCTGTCTTGGTAGCACTTTACATCTCTCGAGCGGGTTCCTGCCCCACAAGTCTTGGTGCACTGTTGGACAAGAAGTAAGGAGCATGCAGTTTCAGGAAAGAGTGTGGCTCCAATAAGGCTATGGCGAACGGAGGTTGACTCACCCCCGACCAAGGAGTGGTGTACCACTTGAAGCATGGCCTCTCAAAGCAGGTGCTTTCATCTTCCAGCCGCTCTTCTGGGGCACAGTCCTCATCCTTGTGGACTTGAAATGTTCCTTCAGTGATGCCAACACACAATATGGTTCTCCACCTCACACCTCGCCCACATGTAGTGTTGCACTGTGGAAACAAAGATGTCACCAAAATTTTATTCTACTGCAACCTGTTTCTTGACTTTAACACCTGCACTAGATGGCCATAAGATAATACTTTTAAATTCTCCCAGACCCTTTAAGCCACATTTTAGAATTACAGTACTAACCCACTTAAAAATACCATGTTTAGCACTGTTTCCATAGCAGGTTCAGCACTGAATATTTCCTTTCTTTTTCCTTGCTTGTACCACATGCTCTGGCCCTCTCCACCTGGGACCAGGAGGAGGAGGAGGAGGAAGAGGAAGAGAACTCCCATCTTACTCTCTTCTGTCTTTTCAGCATTTCTCATACCTCCCTACACGTCTTCCTGGACGTGCACAATATAGTTACAAAGAAAGAACTATTTATGTGATTCTGATGGAATCCTTTCAATAAAATATCAGTGCTATTCTAATGTACTTGTATTTCTACCCATCTAATAAGATACTGGAATGTTATAATGACCCTATTTACTACTGTTTTGGCCAGTGCTCAGGAATTCATCTTGAATGCAAACCATTACTGTATACAGTATTACTGCATAGGCTTTCAAATAATTACCCTTTTCTCTTGTTTCTGATTCTTGTGAGAACCTGACAGTTCTTGCAAAATAGCACACAGTTAAATCATGTTTCAAACAAAGGACCATTAAAAACAGCACTCGCTGTCAATCATTTGTCCTAAGAAACACAATAGCCTGAAAAGATACCCAAGTGACAGTGTCACTCGGAGCTTGAAAGAGGCAATTTAAACTAACAACACCCATAATATGCTTGACTCTTTTCTTTGTCAGTTGTCTTGGATGGTGTTAACACCCCCATGCACTCCTCCATTTCCCAGTTCTCTCACCCTTTCTTAGCCCATCCGCCATGCAACCATGAGTGTTTGCCTTCTCACTGTTTGTGCTACTGTCACCCGTTCTCACCCTGTCCCAGTCTTGTGCCAGCCAGTGTGGGGAACAGTCCATCGCTCCACAGGGATGGATGGCAAGTGGCCTGCTCTCAGTCGGGCACTGGGACTCAGGCACCACACGCCCTTCTGGGGTCTTACAATAAACATGTCGTACCATCCTCCCCTGTCCACATGGTCCAGAGCACTGTGTGAGGAAGGCAGTACTTAATATCACAGCAATAAGCAAGAAATACAATGAAACAATGTGTGATAATTTAAAATACTCAGAAAATTGTATGAACTGCCACTGAAAAAGACTTTTAATTTCAAACAGAGTCATTGCAAAGGTTATTAGTAACACATAAAATCATGTCTTTTGCATCCTGTCAATTAAGATGCTTCTACTTAAAAATCTGTTCATAAAGGGGAATATTTGTAAGTATTCATGCACTTATTTTCTCTCCTGCTTATGTAGTTCTGAGCCACTGCCAGCTTTAGCTATCCGCAGAGTTATTTAATATTATACAAAGATTTTGTCATGGGCTATCATTGTACAGTTGTACAACAGTTAATTTACAAGTATAACCGTGAACCCATTTATGATACTTACTGGCTCCCACTCAGACACAGCCCACTGCCTCTCACAAGGTGGACCAGTGCAGTTCTTCACAGATGGAGGACGGGTGGATGGATCACATGACTTCTCCTCCTCTGAACACCTGACATCCCTGGTAACCAGACTTTGTTGGCCGCACTTCGCTGTACACTGGACAAGAGTTGGTTTAATGTCCCGCTAGTGTTACTTTAAACAATTAAGTTGTTATCTGCACAATCCAGGAGTGAGACTGATATCACTGTCTAAAAGATATCTTCAACCAAGGTAACTTCAATATCACGTCGGTTAATGTCACACTCTGCTTAAAGTCACAAGATTTTTTATACCTGGCCAGCTTCCATAGGAAATAACAAGGCTGAACTCCGGGTATTGTCATCCCAGATAATGTCACAACTCGGTTAATGTCAACAAGTTTGGCTGGTGGTTTCACACCTCACCAACTGATTTCATCAGCCCACCTTAGCCACTGCATCTGGGAAATGAATCCAGTGTATAATGTCGTTGCACAGACTACTATAAAAACTGTAAAAACTGTAACAGGTAGACCACCTGCAGTTCGACTCGAAGTTGTGGCGACGATTGTACGATTGTTGATTCGCTGCAGTCATCATAGTCTGCAATGAGCCATACAGTGCAACTCTGGGTGTTGTCAACTTTGCCTAATGTCACACAACTGGAACAGTCCCACGAATGTGATATTAAGCGTGTTTGACTGTATATTCCAGCAATGTCACTGATATGAGTTTGTTTCTATCTACACACTGATTTGAGACAAAAGAATCAAAGACCCCCACCTCAGACCACTGGGCCACTTCCCACTGGGGGCCACAGGCAGGACCCCTGCAGCTGCGTTGCTCTAGTGGGCGCTCCAAATTTGCCAGGATACAGAGGTCACTGTATACAGAGCTGTCCAACCCTGGGGACAGCATTTTCCAACAGCGAACCTGGCGGAACTGGAAGCCACCTCCACAGGTACGTGAGCATTCACTCCAGCTGCTGGCCTCCCACCTACAAGGAACATCCACAAAACCATCATTTTCAGTTCTATCCCACTACAACCACACTATACAATTACCTTATGATCAGCTCACCATCCATTCCTATGGCTTCATCACCCCATCATCATTCAGTCTACATGTAGCATATCTTACCTATTTGTTCAAATGAATACCTTCAGAGTTTTTTTAAACATACCAATTTTACTATACAGGTCCACACTAAATTATCAGGAGAATAAGGGAGGCTGTTTTATTAATTATTTATTATTATTTTAGATACTAACCCCCCCCGACTTTGTTCTGTTTGAGTTTTGAACCACTAGCGCAGATTACCGACCCCCACAACTGATGAGGCCAGACAAGGCCAGTAGTGAGACCAACAATCCATGTTGCCAGGAGTTGAGGACCCCCTGTCTTGATGATTTTTCTTCCTCACCCCCTATTTGGGACTTTTTTGTTTTCAGCTCCTCGTTTGCTGGCAGGCTTGCTTATACCCTGTATAGTTCTCAATAACATTTACCCTTTATCTATAGCTTCACTATATACTTGTTTTCTGTTCCGTTATCCTAATCTACTGTTCAGCACTCTGAATCACTGTATGAAAAGAAGCGCTCTATAAAAACAGTTTCAACTGAATTGAATTGAATTGAATGTATAGAACTTCTGAGGCCATGTAGGAATGGCATGTGCATTTTTGAAGTATACCTGGGTTGACATTCTCTTCCAATGCAGAAGTCATGTATGGGTTCTGGACGAACCAAGCCATCACAGTGACTGTCATCCACCTCTGATCCATCATAGCGCACACACACCACAAAAGATCTTGCCACACCTATCACCAAAACAGAACCAGAAAATCAGAGGAATCATATACCACAATGGGAACCACAATACCACAATTTAAAGAAAGAATGGGAAGCCTATGTCTGCAGAAATATGTCTATCAGTGCATTTTGTGTCTACTTGGGGTACCTATAGAGCAGGAAATGCTGCATGGTTCCTTTGAGGACAGCTTCCAGCGGTACAAGTCTGCTGCACTCAGCCCAAAGTTCTTCTGGAGGACACTGTGATGATTTTTGTTGAAAGTAAGAGTCAAGTTGCTGCAACAAATCCATTCATTGTGCAGAGAACAGTGACTGCACCCAATCTACGAAGTGCACAGAAACCAATGAGCACACCAAACCCACAGAGTTTAGAGTGTAAATGAAGTGTTGACTACACCAGACCCAGGGAGGATGCATTAACTGACACCAATACCAAACCCAGTGAGTGTATGTTAAATGATAATCAGATCAAAGCTAGGTGTGAAGAGCTCTGAGAACACACCAAACCAAGTGAACCACAGTGCCAGGTGACCATTCCTTTGCATGACTGCAAATTAATATCCTACCACCACATGCTCTGCCTAATGTTCCATAAAATGAAAACCATCTTTCCCTGCACAAATCCTGATAATGTCAAAAACTGGGAATTCAAAATGGAAAAACTATTGGTGTTAAATGTGGTCTTAGGTCACAGGTCCTGTGATACTATTAGTGTTAGAATAAAGACTGAATGTGAAGATTGTTTCTACCCTCAAAGTTGTTTGGAAAAGGGTGAATCGTGAAAATGCTATCAGCATTCCAGTTAGAAATGGAAAAAAAGAAATGGAGAGCAATGCATAACTGTCATATAACCTAATTATAAACCATCAAAGGAAACTTTTCTTGTGTTTGACATAGGTATGATAGGTGAGTGTCCACCAGAATACAATAGAAAAACACCAAAACCAGTTAATATCTCCAAATTTGAAGATTATGATTTCAATAATTAGCAGACCTTTTTTCTCCAAGAGTTTTTACCTATTTGAACAGCTAGATTTTAATTTTCAAGAATTAAGCAACACTTGAACCAATAATTTTCAGCTTACAAATGGTGTCATCACCTAACCATTCACTCCCTTACTCACTTGATCACTCTATCCCAGAGTCTATTCAGGAAGCATAAGGCAACTGCCTAGACAGAGTACACCTAAAATGGAATGCAAGTCTGTCACAGGGGTGTCATCATATATCTTAATTTCTTATTAAACAGATTCAAAAGGAAGTTGCTCAACCAGTGAAGCTATTCATGTCAGAAACTTGCTTTTACAGCTAAAATATGCTGGCTCTGGTCCCAAGGTTTTACAGATTCCTTCTCCAAACTTGTGATCACACCTAAAACAAAAATTAATTACATGCTGCAAATGTTCATTTTCTCCCTTGAAGTTTGACATTTTTTCTGTAAATTCATGTAGAAGTAAATATCTACTACTATTTTATGACAAGAACTGAATATGATTTCTTTTTAAGAGTCATTCTTTTCCCTTATTTAAAAACTTTGTTGTGCTGGAAAGTGGCAACTATATCCCTGACTACCATCATCAATTATGAAGAGCATTAATTCTGATGATGTGTTCGGTCATTACGTTGAAAAGCTAAGAAGAATTATGAATATGATAGCAGGAAAAATTAGTTTGTAGCTCGTCTCCCTCCTTGGTTACCATTATCTCCAAATCTGTTCAAGACATTAAAAATGCAACGTACAGTGCTGTCTAGCCTCTTTTCTAGAAATTTTCCCCCTTATAAACAGTGTGTACCTGTCTCCAGGTACAGTACAGTTCAAAATCTCCATGTGAATCATGATTTAAGTACTAGAATGTGAATAGATTTTGTACCTGGTATGGTTGGTTTGATTGTTGCTCCAAAAGTCAGGAACCAGGGTCTGGTTAAGGAGCACTTGATTTCTGCTCATGTTACTGTGGAGAATCCCACTGCGTTCCTGCAGGGAGCTGTTGATAAAGCTGGAGGGGACATCATGGTCTGGACCGACTTCATCTGGCTCCAGAAGACCTGCCTGCACTGGGTACAACCCGGTCCTTTAAGTAGGTGGTTTTTTGGTGGAGAAGTTGATGTGCATTTCCCCCAAACTAACTGGCCTCCCCAGCTGCACTGTTCAGATTAAATTATTCTAATCTTGTTCCCTTTAAGAAGGCTCTCTGGCCTCTGGGAACTTAAAAGAATACATATTATTAGCCTGGTTGTTGTTTTCCCCTACACCACCATAATAAAAAAAGATTAGAGAAAGGAAAAAGAGGCCCAGGAATGCTTCATGTGTCAATGAATGCAGAAAATATATTTGTCAAAGTACTTATAAGGATTATTTTTTGTCAGTGTTGTACTTTATTGCATTGTTTAGATAGAGGCCTTACAAAAGGGTAAATTATACTTTTAAGTTGTAAATACTGTAATTTGTTTTAAACTATAGAATTTTACAAAAAAATAATGTGGAAAAAACAACCACACAAAAGCAGTGCCTTGAGAAATCACTCGACCACCAGGTTGTGGAAACCTCCATTCTAACTTCTTTACATTCTTCAACACATTCTGCGCTTGTTTCTGCTTTTACGGAAAGGCCAGTACTAACTATCTGTTCTGCAAGCTTTGAGTGAATCAGGTCGCTCTGTAGGACCAACATTTTACTTTTGCAAGGCATGGGTAGGAATCGGTTAAGATAAGGACCATGCTGGGGTAAAGTGTATTGAAACACCATGTAAAAGTGCATTGTGGGGGACAGAAGCCTGGGGGCTGCTGTCCTCCCTTGGACTGGAGCACTACACACTCACCTCCTGCATAAACATAGTAGTGTTGAACCCAGAGAGCCTGCTGTGTGACCATTACTGCATATGTTTGAAACCCACCGATTACCGAAGAACAAAATGCTATGCCTCTTTGAATTTTTCATCATTCTTCATCTCCACATTCTGCTTCGTAAAGCCACCCATGAATAAAGCATAGCTCCAGGGGGCCAGCCGAGTGGGTTCTTTACACAAAAAAGCCTCTGAATTCTGACTACTGAAGCATGGTCAAATTGTGCTTTCTTCCCAATGTGCTTGAAAATTGCAGTGTCCAGCTGTGCAATGATTGTAACAAATGTGGAAACATCAAACTTAATGTGGCCCACTGGTTACAGGGGTGGAATGTTGGCCAGTCCCAGATGGGGAAGAACTGTTGTAACATAAACTAGGTACTGTAATTTCCATCAAAAACCAAATTGCAAAAGCCCATTTTCAGCTTCCTAGAAGGTACAGCTTTAAAAAAACAGCCTGTGTAGGTGATCCTACTCAAAACAGTAGGCAATGGTGAGTGAGGGCGACCGTTGGTAGGGGTGGTCACGACTGAGCTTATGTAAAGCTCTGTGCATTGGTAACTTAGTCTAAGTTTAGGGTAATATGAATCTATGAGAGACTGTGATATATGCAAACGCTTGGGAGGGAGAGGACAAGAATGGAAAGGAGAACAGCATGAAGGAGGAAATGGCAGGAGAATCACCTGCATTTGAAGATAGTGTCATAGCGTTCTGTTTGGAGTGGACTGCTATCGTCTCTGCATACACATCATTGGTCTCCTGGCCTTTGTGTCCCTTTGTTGCTTCTGCACTGGTTTCTGGCTCCAGGAGGTGATTCTGCTCAGTCTCAAATGGAACCTTGTCTGTCATGTGTCCATTATGAGGTAATGGTCCATCCTCAAAAATAAGAGCATCCCTACTGTCTGCTACAGGGTGCAGGAGGTTGCGTCGCAACATTGTGTACTCATAGGTAATGTAAGGGTTTCCAGCATTCTGGATCCACAGCTAGAGGACATGCAAAATAAGGCAATGATCAAGGTTGGTGAATTCTGAGCTCTTAAGGCCAAGGTGTCTACAACTACAAAAAACTATTAATTTACAACTTAATTGAAGTTTAAAATGTAATTTTGGGAAGGAAGTATTAGACCAGTAAATTACGAGCATACACATAATAGCACGCACCTACATGTGTTCCACTGTTTTCTTAAACCCACCCCCCACCTCTATTTTGTTCAAAGAGTCTCAACAGGAAGGCTCATCAACTTCACCGGATGGCAAATGCGAACCCTCAGGGGGACTCCAAGCCCCAATGGACAGTACACCAAGCACCCATGCAAGTCAACAATCTGTCTAATACTTCCAACTCTTGAAAGATCAGGTTAGGATAGTTCATATCCACATAAAGACTGAAATGAAGAACGCACATGTGACCATGTGGCTCTCGGTGGTCACTGGCTCCCTAACCTCTGTTAAACCCTATAGAGGCAGTTCATACTAAATTCATACTACATTCACACATCAGAGTGAACTTTTGAAAGATTATTAAGGAAATGATAATTAATGGAGTGGTTTTGCTCTGTGTAGTAAATATAGCTCAGTATAAGACTAATAGGTTACCACCATGTCCTGTGATGCTACACTTAGTCATTGCATACCAAACCATGCTATTACTGATACAGAGTTTGTCAGTCACTGGAGCTGGCAAAAAGTGAAATTCTAAGTTGCAATGGAAAATGGTGCTTCAACAACAGTACCAGAATGTTGACAGGCTGGTCAATGGGTCCTTTGGCCACAATGTACTCAATCCCAGTCTCATGCACATCCATGGGACGTCGATACTTGAAGATGGTACCAGCAACATGGAAATTCTGTGGGGCGTCTATCTTGTAGGCTCCATTGAAGAAGAAGTTCCCAGCTTGGTCAGTAACAGCTATACGACAGGCACACAAAATTGGTACAGCAACTTGTAGGGAGATAGATAACAATGGGGTGACAATACACGCATACTCACACAAATGAACAGTAAAACAAAACAAAGAAGATTTCTTTTCTGTTATCATGCTCACATTAAATGCTGGATTCCCACACTATCAATATTCACCGAAAATCTTCCGTAGTGGTTACATAACAGTTTTGTTTAAATATAAATGTACAAGATGTCTGAATTTCACCATTATTATGTGATATATTATGTCGTGTGCAGCACCCAAAATGACCAGCAGGGGTCCTTGCCTGTGCACCCAACACAGCCCAGCACATCTGAACTCAACCAACTATTTAATAGTTTATTCCGGCCACGCAGTCATTAAATGAGAGATACTGGCAGTAGTCAGATAGTGGGTTCTTAACCAGCTCCTTCAGTGTCAGCACTGCACTTTGGACCCCACCCAGTTCCTGCCTCTGTTTTTCTGACAGATTGATATATTTTCCATAACAAAGATTAATTTAAAAAGCAAGTGATGCACGGCAATTCTGTACAAAAGAATATAAGTGAAACTGAGAAAAACAAAGGTAATTCAGGAAACTTCTCTCAAGTTTCCTGTTGAAATGAGTTTAAGGTGAAAAATAAGTCCCACCTTTGCAAATGATATCAAGCAGGAGATACTCACCCAAAATATTTGCTGAATTCTTCCTCTCAATGACTTGGATATCCCAGGAACCCTCTGGGATCTGAGTGATGAAGGCATAGCCTTAAGGGAAAAAAAACACTCTCATTCATGTCTTTTCCACTCCAGATCTATTATTAATCTGTTACACCCCAAACCAACCTCTATTCCTCTTAAAATTGTGGTCCAATATAACATTTATGTATAATGCCTATACAGAGACTTAAACTCATACCGAGACTAGTAGTTCCACAGCGGAAGTTTCCAGTGATTTTTTTGCAACTGGTTCCATCTCCTTGACAGACTCCACATCTATCCAGTGTGTGGGATGAGAAGAGCACCCCATCACACCCGATTGGCTGCAAAGACAGCACATCAAACTGAGAGCTTCTGTCTCCACAGGTTCTATGGCATTTTCATGCTACCTTTTAGTTCCAGCTGTAATGGGAATCTACAATAATGGTGTATCTCTAACCTAATCCCAAAAAATGTCATTAAGCCAATTTTTTTGCAGGAAAAAAATGTCCCCATCTCCATAAGTTTTTCTAATCATTGGCAGTTATTGCATTCAGCATCAGTTTCTTAACTGGAAGATAAGCACAACATCTATTTCCTTTCCAGACACCAACCTCACACCTGCCACTGATACAGACACCTCTGTAGTCATTGTACTTGCACGAAGTCCCATCACGAGCAGTTACCATGACCTGCCTCTGTCCATCAAGTGTGGTGCAGTGCAGGTCACATGGATTGCTGGAGATATGTGCATAGTCGTCTATGGGGCAACATGAGTCAGGGGTCAGATTCCTCTGCCTAAAATAAAAAATGCTACATATACATCGGTCTACCGTAACTGTTAATATTTAGTAATATGGGAACGTCACAGCACTGGAGGCAGGCTGGTTACCAGGATAGATAGGCTTCCAACGGTAGCTTCTGCCATTGTAGACCCGAGAGTTAAAAGACCAGCACTGCTCCTCTCTGAAGCTCCACCCTTGGGAAGGGCACTCCTGTATGCAGAGCCCAGACAAAAAGGCAGCATGTACATGTACATAACTTGTATACATGATATCATTTGCAACTCAATTATTCCATTTCCAGAGAAATATCAAGAACACAAATCCAGTCCAACCCTTTCACTATGTAATAGTGGAACACAGATTTAAAACATCTTTAACCCAAACAAAGTTGAAGATGGAGCAGTTTATGACTATGCTTATAAATATACTGTATACACACAGCAAATGTCCTGGTGCATGAACACAGGACATAAAGTATTTGACTTCAGAAATCTCATTTCTAGATGATTTTGCCCACATACGCTGAGTTTACCTTAATGTTGCATAGACGATATTGTTTTGTGTTCCCTACACAGGTCATATTTCCTGTTGTAGCTGTTGTTTTCTTCCTTTTGATCAAAATTAGACAAAATAGGCAATTTTTAGCTGACATGGCACTAAATGATAACACTGGTAAATATTACTCAGTTTATTAAGTGTTAGGCAGATCTGAGAAAAAGCCAACATAACCAATGTTATCCACAATAAAAACAACCACAATCCCTTCTGACCTCTGGTTTAAACAATGCCTGTCTTGCGACATGACCCCCCCACCGCAGGTGCGAGTGCAAGGTGTCCATTTGGTCCACTCCCCCCACCAGTATGTGGTCACCTCTGAAACCTCATCCACACTGTTGGAAGCCACGCCTTGTTCCTTGTACACAAATACATTTGTGCTTATATAGATGACATAGGTACAAAACAAAAACATAGTGTTCCTTTGATTACTTTCCCTTGGTTATCTGAAGTGGAAAACATGACACAGTTAAACATTTTGTAGCGATTATTGAAACTGTTCCCAGAATGTGTGTGTGAAAGTTAAGAAGCCACTTCATGTTATAACTGTTACAAAAAGAATCATGGTGTATATGTGTATGCCCACTATGTGGTGTAAATGTTATAGTTTGTAGGGGAAAACAGTGATAGTCTGAGTTACAAGGCAGAGTGGTCAGTGGCACTCTAAGCTCAATTACTGTATATTGAAAAAATGAGCATTCTTGTCACATAAGTGAACATCCCAAACCTGTCTGCTTGTTGTGAGACTCCCCAGACCGGGCATCATGGTCAGGACAAACAGCAGCATCAGGTTGCCCTTCCCACACCATGTCCCCTGTGCAACCTGCATCCTTCACAAAGCAAAAGGCACAGAGCACAGATGTAGACTTAACCACCTGGGCAGTTTCGTATGACATAATCCTGGCAGATAATGTCTACCTGCAGTGAGACTCAGTGGATCGGCTCATGGGGAGCTGGTTAATACCTCCAAATACTCCTGTAACTGTGCTTCAGCATCTGTCACTAGGATGAAGAGCTCTTGAGTTTGTTGTAACACCCCATTTCTCAGTGAAGTGAACAGTTCTCAGTGGTAGGTTGGAGCATTCAGTTTTAATTTAGATATCTAGTGGGTCAGCCTGAACTTTTGAACTGCATTATTTAAGGTAGCACCTCCTTTGTCATGATCAGTAACTTCTGACTTCAATTAGTGTTGAAATAAACTTAATATTTCAATAGAAATGTTGATGTGAATAACTATCAAATAAATTTATTAATGCATTTTTTTAAAGGATGTTTTACTAAAATTTCATTGATTCCTGTTAACAATTTAATAGTGTGGTAGTATGGATTAGTAATTATATAGTAAATTAGTTTAACGTTTAAAATCATCTTGTTCAAATATAAATGTTTACTTTTTCTCAATTCACTAGACTATATTTTTCATTTTCTATTTGTAAAAAGGGATCAGCTGACATTAAACATGTAAACTTTGCATATATTCAACTACCCTTGAGGCAGGGCTTCCTGATCTTGGCTGCTCTACGCTGTCCCCAACTCTTCTGGGAGATAAAGTGAGGGGGGGCAAATTAATTCACTTAAGGACCTCTGAACTCAGCAACTGAGGTACAGTTAAAACGTCAGTGTAAACTGACCCACCAGACTAATCTGTATATAGGCTGACTGCAGCTTACCTGCATAAAATGTCAACAGATTTTTTTTAAATTAGTATTTAAAACATTTTAAAATCTATAAAAGTATAAAACCACAGAGAAACAAGAAAATATCAAAGGTTAGCATCAGCTCCCTAAATACTGTAAATAACAAAAACTTTGTCATAATTAAACTATGTCTAACCTTTTACTTTAAATCTGCATTCTTTATTTTTTATTATTCATGAATTTGTGTTGACTATTTTACATTTTGCTTTGACTCTTGCCACTGCATAAATAAGGTCCGTTTTTTTTTTTTTTAAATATGTTTTAAGTCTTTAGTAGTTTCCCAAATAAAATCTTATCACACTCCAAACTCCAGTGCAGGTCTTAGATTCAGCCATGTGCTACAGAAAGTCTGCTTCTGTGCCTTGGATGATTGTTGTTGTTTTGGTTTTGCCTGATTCCGTTTGCTTTGTTTTGGTTTTCATTTTGCTCCAGGACACAGAGTCACATTGGCCGACATCTCTGCACAGTTCACAGAATGCTGCCGTCCACAGAAACACGCTTTGAACCAAGAGCACAACGTGGATGTAGCAGCACTCACCCAGCTTTGGTCCTGCACATCTGGGGTCACTCGACTTGGGGCTGGCTGGTTTCGGCAACAGCATCTAAGGGCAACTCGGTGTCTACATCACTGTTCTGCTCCCTCCCCAGCAGCCAGTTCTCAGCAGGAAGAGAGTGGCAAGAGCTGGAGCGGCTCTGAGAACAAGGATCCCCAGCCACTCGTCTCAAGTGTTGGGCTCCTGCCGTTGAACTTTGTATGTCCCAGCTAAGCTTGCAGCATTCACATCGATGGGGAGGAAGTGATTGTTTCCTAGGAAGCAACCCTCCCAATCTCTCTCCTTTTCCCACACACACACACACACACACACACACACACACACAAAACTGCCTTTACTTAAACCTCCTGGGCCCAAGTGCCCTTTCACTAGCCCTACCATCTTTCTGGCTGTGCAAGGGCAGCAATCCACACACAGATGCCAACATGCACCCTGCTTTAGGCTGGTTTAATAAAGTCAAACATCAGCAAGAGACACATTACAAAGTCCAACAAACAGATGCATTATGACATGGGGAGAAAGAGTGCAAGAACATGCTGCACCCCTTCACACAAAAAACAAATTGAAAGGAGAAGAAATAAGTTAACTTCTGGGAAGCGGGAAGCATGTGGAGAGCAGACCAAGGGCTAGAGACCAGCCTTGCTGTTTTATTCCCTTGTGTGGTAAACACTGATCATTCTGCTGCCTCTGGGGCTTTCTTGTTTCAACAGCCTTAGCCAGGAATCCTCCTCCTTCTCAGACACCTCTGACCCGCCCCTGAGTGAACAATACAGACTGTCACCTCCATGGCAGCATTTCATCATCAGTTCCAGAAACAGAACACATGGAATAAAATGTTTCCCTCTACAATTAAAAACACTAATATCAGGTTTAGTCTCAAAGAAGTATTTCCTGAAGGATATTAAATAAAGATAGCTCCCAGTTATGAATAATAAAAATATTGTAAATAAGTCTTTTGTCACATTTTATCCAACTCTTAGGCAAAGAGGCCATTTAAATAATTTTATGACATTTTAACACACACAGAGACAAAATTTCAATAAATATGGACCATGGGTACTTTAAGTGCTCCCTGCAAATACAGAGTATGAATACAGTTTTTCATTTTCTTTAACAACAAACTGTATACATGCATGTTATGATGACAGTCATGCAGAAACACAGCTGGTATCACTTTTGAAGAATTTCGTATAACCCAACATTTGATTTGAACCTGCACCCTCCTAGCGCTGGGACAGATGCCCAAACCACAATGTTGTGAAGCACTGCTGCCAGATTATTTACACCAAAGTTGTGCTGTTTTTCAGCTCACTCTCTCCCACACACAGTGAGCAGAGGAACCAAGGATATGTGTCTATGTTTACAGAGCATGAAGAGTCCATTTTCCTACTGCTTCTCAGCTCCAGGACACGGCATACAAAAGATTCACAACCTCCAACTGTGGTGAAGCTCTCAGAGTCTGCAGCACTCAAGATTCCGTATTGAATCTCTGTCAAAGATGCAGTAGAGGAGTATAGGAAGAATGCATTTTTCTTCCTACAATCTGTAAAAAACATGTCACCCAAACTAACATTACAGCTTTTAAGCAAAAGAATAGCTATTCCGTTGCTTGACTGTATCATTTCAAGGGAGATTTGCGGTTATTCAGCTCAGGATTGAAACTAGATTTTGATCTGGTTTTAACAACAGACTCTGGTTTTACTTTACTTTTTCTTCCAACTATCCTTAATACTTTTAAAAGGTACTTTCAGGTTCAGGCTGGAGTGGATGGTTTTGAGAATGAAGGTTAAAATGTTTTTATTTGTTTCTTTCTAAATGTTTTTATAGCTTAATGCAAAAGGATGTATAGTTCTGGAAAAAGGATAAGTCATATGTGTGCCATGGTAGTGGTCTACATATGTGTGGAATGCCAAAAAAACACATTCGGACATACAAATACAAGTTATGTGTCAGTGTGTAGGTGTAGCTACAGAACACACAATCCCACCTTCCACTCAGTCCTAATACCTACCAATTGTATGAACAAAAACATGGCTATCAGTTCAGGTTTCTGTAAGAATTATAGAGTACAATCAATAAGTTAAAGACTGGCTGCCATGTGACATTACTGTGGCAATGATAGAGCGTTGATACCCATAGATGTAACACACATGCACCAATAGCTTGTAAACAGAGCAGCACCACATGGCAACCATTCTTGAAATTTCCTGACAGCACTACATATAAGATCCATGTACTTACCCCTAGAATACTATTTAATGCTACAATGTATGACAATCTTCCCTATATTAACTGTTTTCTATACTGTATAAAAAACAAATTTAGAGGATATTTTACTGCCAGTACCTAATTCCCTCTTAATCGTATGCATGACATAGAAAAACTAATTCAGTAAGCTATGCAAAAATTATGATCTCAGTATCTCACAGCCCAGTCACAAATCACCCTACATATGAGGAATATTGGACACCAATTTCATGCAAAAAATTTCAGCCTTCTCCAAGGCTCCACGTGATTTGAGACAGACAATAACAAGGTACTAAAAAACAGCTGGAAAAAGTTATTTTGAATTGAAGTTCATAAAACAAATGGCCAGTAAAACCAAGCAGGACATGGGACAAGTATGGAAAACAAAAACACCTTATCTAGCCGTTACGAAAATATTCTCCTTCAAATGTTGCCAATAAATGACAAGTCTTTTCTGGCCTGAAAAATAAATAATTGTGACACAAATGAAAAACAGATCTAGACAATAATTCCAACAACTTTTATAGAAAATCAATTCAGAGTAAGTACCTTGACAAAAAGTACTACAGCAGCAGTGGGGATTCAAACGCAGGTCCTTTGCCGCAAGCATTACATCACCGGTATTCCCATTACTGAAAATATGTGAAATTAAACATATTGTTAAGCAGAGAAAGCAAAACAAAGCACTCAATATTATTAAGCCCAATCCCATCATTTCATTATTAAAATCATCAATTGGTTACAATCTAAGAACAGGTACAGTAAGCAATTTCCAACACTTCAGAACAGTAAATGTCATGCAAATGTGCTGGGTTTATACATCCAGTACATCCAGCAGAGTTAATTCAAAGACAGCAGAGGTGCAACAGTAATGCAGTAATTCGTTGTAACATCTAAGTTCAAGGCACGTTGGGATAGCAGGCATCACATACCAAATTCAACAAATACAAAGCTTTACCGTAAAGAATTACACATATTAGGCACAACAGGGGTCTGGAGTGACCAATTCACCTGAAACACATGTATTTGGACTATGGGAGGAAACAAGAACACAAAGGGGCTTCAAACTCCACACAGATTGAGCTGGATTTAAACCTACACAGCTCATTAGACACAACTCTGTACACCACTATTGTATATGCTTTTTATAAATCTTAAAGTGCCCAGCATATTTTTGGAGACATAAGAGGTTTATTTGTAATATGAAGTTGAATGAAATCCAATCACAGCAAGTGAGAGTAAATGAGCTCTTGTTCTGTACAACATACAGGTACTAAACAAAGAAAGCAAGATGTCACTCAGCAGGCTACTGGGCCACAGTGTGCCGCCAAGTCAGCATGAGCACGTGCAATGGAATCAGCAGGAGTCTGGGACTGTTACGCTGCTCTTCGAGAAGCATTTCTCCTCTTAACAAACCAGTTCCAGCCTAACACAGGCCAAAATTGCCGTCATATTTAACAGCTTTCTTCTTGCCCAAACACGCCCACCTAAGCTCTGCTGGTGATTAGGAGGACCATGGAAGATTGGCAATTTATGCCCTTCGACAATTTGTACCACTGATGACAACAGCCATGGTCTTAAAGGTCTTTCCATGTGCAGCTGAAGGAAACATATCTGAACATGCAAATCCCACAGACTGTGCTGTACTCAAATCTGTGTCTAAGCCAACAGCTTAGGTAACAAATAGCCACAAATGCTACCTGCTACCACCTACAACCACAGTGTTATTGAAAATATCATTACTTGAACCATTCCAACTTCTTGTTAAATATTGGCAAATTTGAGGACCTTTTCAAGATCTTTCATTGCAGCTATACCACATGCTCGTCCTTAGACTATCTCTTGACTACTAGATCCCTTGCTATTGTTTTTTTGACCCCAAGAGGCAAAAACTGTCATGTAATTTCATGTTCTAACCAAAAAAACTAAGGTTTGCTATTGTTCCAGCAGTCAAGAGTGATTTCTCCTCATAATAAACCATAGTCTCATATTTGCATTCTCTCTTTTGACTTTCTGAATAGGTCATGTTCATCCTCTGATATTACAGCGGTACTTTGGTTGAGACAGCAAGTACGAATATACAGAACAAGATGACAAAATATCCTGTGCTTACTTCACTGGGATTACACATAGGGCCCCTCCACACTAATCTAACAAACCTACCTCCTACACCGCAGCAAGCAAGCCCTTAAACACCACCTTGCAGGCTCTTCACTGGGGTCGTCAGGTAGGCACCTTCCTTCGTCGGTGTTTCGCTGATTTAGGCCCACGACACCTCCAGAAGGTTGAGCAGTAAGGCCTGGTGTCCCAGACCCACCCCCCCTTCAAGCCTACTAGGTCATAAGTCCACATAGCCCCTGGTGACAGGCCATGTGGCCCTTACGTACCACATCCACTAATGCCTACACCTCATTTCCCCACTCCAACTGAGCTCTCTTCATCCACAACCATTGACTACCCCTTTCAGCTACTTCACTAATTCTTTCACCGCTTCCCTTATCATACACCCTCTAATTCCAAACTCACACAGCAAGGAAGTAATAATTCTTGCAACAAAGCCTCTAACTCCTACCTCTACTGGCTTAACGTATGCCTGCCACTCACGCTCACGAACTTCAGCCACTAGGTCTGCATATTTCCACTTCTTCCTCTTGTAAGCTCCTTCAACTTCATCTTCAAATGGTACTGTCAGCTTTATGAAATAAACTATCCGCCTATCCTCTGAATACAGCACCATATCTGGCCTCAGTGTAGTGACCGCAATACACTGTGGGACCTGTAGTTTTTTACCCATGTCCACCTCTAATTTCCAATCCCTCGCTTCCGCCCAATTATCTACTCTGACCCTTTGCTTCTGCTTTACATTTCCCTGCGCCTTGCCCACGAAGGTAATCATCTTATTACTACCAGCAACAGGCATAGAGTTAACTTCTAGACGCTTCCTATCAACCACCACTGCCAGAGGACGAAGCACCTGATTATACCTCCACATATCGTGTCCTTGCGATAAACTAACCTTACATGATGACAAAACATGCTTCAGCATCCCATTCCCCGCACATAGTTTGCAGCTCACATCCTCACCTACCCACTGTCCAAGGTTCTGCAGAATTGGTAGGACGGCACAGGTGGCCCCCAACAGGAACTTCACACAGCTTGCATGCATCGCCCACAGCTCTCGCCAGGTGATCCTACGTTTCTCCACACCACTCCATTTCAGCCACTGTCCCTGCTTTATTTATCCCGCGGCCTCTCGCAAACATCACTGATATTCCTTTCACCAATTTTGGATCCACATTTCTCCACTGGCCAGCTTCTCTTACACTGTATTTAATATACAAGTTTAAAAGATTTAATACATATAGGTTGTCCTTTCTTCCCTTGAAAGAAATACTGCAGCCAATTTGAGTGTTCCATATCACAATTGCAGTTTCTTTGCTACTTGAGAGGCTTGACCTCTTTTGTTAGCCTTGCTGCAGCAACCTTAGTCTCTGTAACTCCATCCTTGTCATTTGTGACCTGTTAAAAGCGTTTCCTGGTAATCAAAAAACTACCTGTGAGATACCAGAAAACCTTTCAGGCACATGGATTGTGTCTCAAAGCATCCATCCATTATCAATAACCATTGTCATGGTGGTCCAGAGCTTATCTTAGAATCACTGGGTGACCTGCAATGAAATAACCCCTGGCCACACACACTAAGAGCAATTCATAGTGACCAATTAACCTGAAACACATGTCTTTGGACTATGGGAGGAAACCAGAACACTCAAGGGTTTCAAACTCCACACGGACTGAGCTGTATTTAAACCCACACCCAAAAAGTTCAGGTTCTGCGAGGCAACAGCACTACTCACTGCACCACTGTTCCGCTGTCTGAAAACAGTAAAACATTACTGGTTGCTCAACCTATAAGAAGATAAACCAAAATTCAACAGAACAGGCATATGTTTTAACAAAACTAGGAGGCTAAGGGGTCAGTGACACCTAGGATGGGCGTGGCACAGCAGAGCAATGAATAGTGCTACTGCCTCATAGTGTCTGGATGATGTAATTTCATATAAATTTTGTCCCTGCTCGGTATGTGTGGAGTTTGCATTTGTTTCCACCCACAATCCAGTGTTTCAGCTGAACTGGAGACTCTAAATGGCCATTAGTGTGAGTGTGTTGCATTGCTCTGCTGTAGGGGTGAGTGGGCAATAACAGCGATTATGGTATCCTATGCCTATCACTATAAGTCACCATGGACAAACATGTAAGCTAAATACTACACAGTGTCCCAATGTATGTTGCTTTGCAGAAAACCATCTAATAAATCAATAACTGTAAACATAGAACAATTACACCATTCTTCGTGTTCCTGTATTGTAGCAGTGCAGACCTATTATTGGTTTTGATATGAAGTTACAAAGATTTAATATTTCATATGCCAGTCATGTAAACGTCATCAGCCACATAAATGGTTTATGTCTTGTACCCTGTTTAGATGTTGCCTTGTCTACTCCAAAGCACACAGAATAGCATCCAACCCTGTTCAACCTCTGTGTCTGTTACCTCTGCATACTTTTAAAAACAATCTATAGCTTACTGTTTTCAAATGTAGTTTTTTTTTTAAAAAACATTTTAGCACCTAAAACCACTCTCACCATCAGTTGGCAGGTATACAAATTATGCTTACAGTGGTCCAGAGCCTTTCCAGGAAACATGGGGTGTGAGGCTGAGCAGGGTTTTGACTGAACAGAAAGCCAGTCCATTGCAATAACCTCCAGAATAAAACTTTATAATCACAGCATTATAATAAAGTGATGGCACATTCAAGAGACAGAAGTACTCTTACAAACCCACTACAATCCAAACAAACACAGCGCAATAAAAGACAGCCAACTTACAGTATCGCATCACCACTTGATGTAACTAATATGTCTTTTTGTTAGCTCATAGGCGGTTTTCCCTCGAGATGCAGTTACATGACACGTGAGGTGCAGAATACATGCATGGTACGTTTGGTGAGCAAGGCCTCCATCGAGCGCCCAGTGTTTTCCCTGCACGCGACTATAATGCCACCTATTGGTCGGCAATATACACACTTTAAAAATAGAGACCACGTTATGTCCTCAGGCACATGAAAAGAGCTTAAAATTGTTTAAAACCGTCCTTACAAATATTTGTTGTGAGACTAAGAACAGAAAACGTCCACTGCAAAATAATATGATTTCATGTGGACTTTCTAGACAAATAAATGAAATTTTATTGCCTTTGCTGACTTGCTATTGTGAGACATGGAAGACCATACCTGCTGCAATCACTGATGTTTCAACTGGAATTTCTGCTACATGTTTGAAATGTTCTCGTTTTGTTGTATTGCAAAGGTCCATTTTAATAACGGGTGGGAGGATAGAGCAGCGTTTCATACGTAGAACTAGTGACTTGTGATTCATACTCCCGAACAATAGGTGGCAGGATTTCCTCTACATAACCCTACTACCGGATGAACCCACGTTTCTAAAAGCAAGGTGATGATGATCTAAACGCAGTTTCCCTGATAATGGTATGTATGTAGTTTTCGTAATATATATGCGGTCAGTTTATCTTCAACTGCTGTGATCATGAGCTTTAATGACTCTTGACGTACATCACCTACTAACGACTGACAGGAGGATGAACTATAGAAGATGCCCTGAACCCTATCCCAAGTTCACCACAGAAGCTGCATTTCGAACTACGAGCTCACTGCAACCGCCAGTAACTAATTACCCACCACATCCCACACAAATCTCGGCGCTGCAGTTCTCTGCACGTGCTATTGTGCAAAAGGTCGCACTTCCTGATGCCACGAGGCGTGGCTGTTTCAAAATAAAAGCCCGCCTTTATGAAATTAGTTTATCAGAACTAACGATATGCGTTAAAAACTATAAAACTTTTTAAAAGTGCGTTGTACAAAAATACAATTTTAGCAGTACGTTGCGTTTAAAATACAATGTAGCCAACGTGTAAATTTGGCTTATTTGGACGGTCGTTGCGTTCGACACGAGCTCGATCCCCGCCACATGTTCCCGCTATCGGATATTGCTTGTATACAGCGCTGCGTACAACCCTGTACTGTACTTAAACTTTTAAATGAAGTGTCCCAAAATTATATTAATAATGTGTCGTGTTTAACTACCAAAGAAATTAGTTACTGCGGTCATTTGTTTAACTTTTTTTCTGTGCTGCTGAAGAATGAAAATGTGGTCTAAAGTGCCTGTTACTTCAGTCATGTCAACGCGAGAAAATATTTATATATCAGGACTGATATTGCCACGAGTAGAATTTTAAAGAGCTTTGCAGACTAAAAACCGCTAAACGAAAGTTTAGTTTTTGAATGGTGTATTATATCTTGTTCTGTTGCTCACGTCTCGTGTTCAGAGGGAAACGGAACTTCGTTTCTTTTCGGTTTCCGCGGTCTGTTTGTACAAACCGTTGTCTGAAGCCTTGTAAAAATTCTTCGTTTTACTACATTTTCATGCCTCTTTTCATCAATTCCCAACAAAGAAGACGTGTGATTTGCAATGGAGCCGGAGGAAAAGCGTGACTTTGTGACGAAGGTTTCAGAATGGACGACCCCACGGAGAAGGTATAACACCACACGGCGGGTACTTCCGAGCATAATAACACAGGAGTTATCAATAATTTACACAATGAAAGTTGTATCACTACACTTTGGACAACATTACTCTTTCTAGACGAGCATGCTGCGTAACTATGGTAACAACGGTGTGCTCATGTAAACACGCAAGTTATGTGGTCTATTAGGCATACAGAATAAAATGAAGATGCGCCATTTGAATTGCTGAAACGAGAACCGAGTCAATGGCGTTTCAGAGGAGCAAACACATCCATTTACCTCCATGTACTTCCCTTTGTGCGTTTTTATTAAAGATCACAGTAAAGCTTTATATCACTGCTGATGCTGAGCCTTTAGGAAGACATGTCTAATTTGCTCCTGCTCAGAACAGGCATATTGGGTTGGGATAGGCAGGAAAAGAAGTACAGTGCTCTCATGGACTGCTGTGAGGGACAAAGGAGGCGAACTTTCTCTTGCCCCTATGTGTTCCACAACTTCCCACACGTCAAAAAATGTTTACATTTCCATTTACTTAGCTCATGCGTTTATGCAAACCAGCTTACAATGTTAAGGTGCTTTCAGTGATGTAAACATTTGTTTGATGTGCACAACTGAGAAATTTGTTTGCAATCTGATTATTTGAGAAGCTGTGGAGCCAGCTGGTCTTTGTCATGTTCTTCATTAAATGATTCATTTATATATGAGCTAATAGAGTTGGTAACGTGTTCAGGTGTGTTTGTCGCTTACAGTGGCATCACTAAACCTAGTGATTTCCCCCAAGGTGCTGCTCCTTCCAGTACAGATCAAGCAGGTTAAATAGTTAGCAGCACCTAATGTGAGCTAAAGTTGTCATTTGGATTTCTGCATACATTTGCCTCAATAGATGGCCAGCAGGTTACTACAGTGACCTTACAGTCTGAAAATTCCTGGTTTGAGGTCCACTCCTGTTTTAGTATCCTTAATCAAAGTACTTACCCAAAATTCATCCAGAAAAAAGACCCTGCTGTATAAATGGGTAAATCACTGTAAAAGTTTATTATCTCACTTTGTAAGCTGGCTTGGACAAAAACCAAAGCTAGGAAATAGATAATAATCTAAATAGGAAAAATGACTCATTCATCCCTGTTTTTTCCACTGTTCGGGGTTCTCGGTTTTATTCTCATTACTCTAGGTTGTGTATTTTTGTCTTTTGCATACGTGCAATTTCTAATCAGCAACTTTGTAGTTCACAACACAGTTCTTTGCTTACATTGTTTCACAGAGCTGTTTTTTTCAGTGCAGTCTGTGGCCAATGTTTCTCTTACAATCATTGTTGTTCTTTTCCTAGTGCAGCTTTTTCTTGATGCCATTGTCATAATTCTTAGTATTGTTCCCCTTATCACATTACGCAGTTCTTGCAGATTTTTCGAGTGATACACCTGCCATTATGGCAACCGTTTGTTCTCTAAACCTTAATAATAAAAAGCTGATTGTGAGACCACTTTTGTCGCTGGTCCATGTGGTAACTGATTTTCAGTTTTATGTAACTTTATATAAGTCACAAATTTAGCTAACTTGCCATTTGTACTTTGTCAGATGTATGTTTTTCATGGTCAACTTCTGTATCTGCATTATATGTGCATACCTACTGAACTATCTGTATATCTGATTTATTGAGAGCATATTAAATTCACAGAGATACAGAAATGTATAACTGCATCTTGCAAGTTTTACCCCAAAATTTATGTTTTCTTTATGTATGGAAGCAGTAACTCTTCATTTGATGGTGGTTTGCACACTGATCAGTGATAATTAATTATGCAATCTTGTGTAATTTTTGCAAGAAATGTGAATAAACTGTGCTTCATTGGATTTCTAACAAAATGCAAAGTATAAAAACTGCATTAAAAGACATCATGCCTGTTATGATTGATAAGATACTAAAATCTGGGACCATACCACTGAAAATGTTAGGCTCTGAATACAGCAAAAAAGTGTTGTAAAACATTGCCCAGTTGCTGTTAATAAAGTATCACTTATCACTGTACAATGAAGGGTTTTAATTTTTTTCTAGGACACCTCAATCACAATTTAAAAGCGTCAATTCCAGGTTCAAGTCTCCTGTAAGTCTTACTTGATACTATGATGCATTCAAATTGGCGTAGTTGTATTGTTAATTTATGCTTCTAACTTGTAAACTATTACTTTACTGTGGTTTGGTATTCTTGCCTTAGATCCAGTCCCCCAACACTTCACATTGTACTGGATCAGTCCAGCCAAGCCTTGAAGAGGAAATAGAGGAACTGAGGAGAAAAAAGAAGGAACTGGACTCAGAGATTGCTCTTCTGAAGAACGAGTGAGCACACCTTACCTGAGGGCGTTATTTGTACAAATTTCAATGTGGTAATATGTTCTGTATGCATAACCAACTACTCTGGTAAATGTAATTTGTGTATCTCCAGTGGTGTGGGTGTACAGGAATTGGAACAGCACATTGACCTCCTGCATGAGTACAATGATATCAAAGATGTTGGGCAGACATTGCTTGGCAAACTCGGTAAGCCTTACACTTTTGTCATTTTTTAAATTAATCATCATCATGGTAACAGTGCTGTATAATATAGCACTTAGTAAAAGTACAGTGCCTTGCAAAAAAGTATTCAGACTGTTGATCAGTTCTATTATTTTACTGAATGGTACATTCAGATTTATTTCTCTGTAATGTTATATGTCAAAACATTGAAATCTGGCTATTTTCTTGTTCAGTCTAATGTATTAGCCTCTACATTACCCTGGAAACAATAAGCGCTAGTGTCCACATAAAGTTTGAATAGTGGTGGTTGGACTATTAAGCACTGGAAGGACACAAATTCAATAAGTAGTTCGTTACCATGGTGTGATAACTGGTTTGAGGGACAACATGACACAAACTCGGGAATTCAGGTTTAGTGTTGCTTTATTCTAATGTTTATAGCTTGGGGAAAAGGTGGATGAACCCAAATCTTCATTCCTCTGTCTTATTCCAGAGAAGCCCTCTTAATGTGGACAGTAGAGGCTTAAAAAGAGATGTTGTGGCAACTGTGTTTCTTGACTGTAACTAGGCATATGTATTAGGGTTGGCACAGTGTCCAGTCTGGGTATCCAAGTGTGGCACTGTTCCATTAGGTATATATATTAGCATTAACATGCGTCCTGTGACATATGTGTGAGGGATGTGCTTGTTCTTTGATTGTAGTTCTGCAGTTGTGAACTGAAGTCTAAATGTGTGTCCTGTCTGACCACCTGTCACATGTGGTCACATTACTTCTTTAATACATAAAACAATTGTACATACTTCATATCACAATTTTGAATTTTGAACAATTTTAAAAGGAAAAACTTAACAAATGTGAGTGGATGTTATTATTAATTCAATAATTCGAGTAATTAAGGGTAAGCACCTTGCTTAAGGGTGCTACAGTATGAGTAAGTACTCAAACTTGGGTCCTTTGAGTCCATATAGAAATAAAAGTGTAAGCATAACTTAAACATCAAGGTAAGTATTAACTAAATTATTTAAATTGTATAAACAGCTATATAACATTTGAAAAAGCCACAAAGAGGCTAAAAAGTATTTTGAAGGAGCTATAGAATTCAATAGCTCAGAGTTGGCTAAAGGTGTACCAATTGGGTGTATCAGATGTTTGTATAACACTGGTCTATACAGGAGAGTTGCTCAAAAGAAATCATTTTTCAGTAACAACCATCTTAAAGCACATCTAAAATTCACCAACAAGGTATGGCAGTGACCTAGCTGCAGTGTGGGAAAAGGTTTTGTGGTGAGGACCGAGCTTTTTTAGCCAAAATTAAAAGCTCTGTATGTGGCACAAACCTGTCCCTACAATAAAGTATGGTGGTGGTACAGTCATGCTGTGGGGCTGCTTTTTATTAGCACAGACTAGGCATCTTGTTAAAATGGGACAGATAGAGCAGAGTAGACAGCAATTATTTGAGAACCTGCTCCAAAAGAATAGAGCAACACTTGAATAGCTCAAGAACTAAATGGCCAATGTCCTAAAGCGGCCCATCAGAGCCTTGATGTCAATCCCTTTGACAGTCTCGGGCACTATTTGAAACCTGTGGTCTGCTCATCCAACAAACCTGAACAAACTGGAGTAAATTTCCACAGAAAATGGGTGGAAATTACTTCAAGTGTGTGCAAAGAAGGTGCATACTCTGCTTATGCTAAAGGACTTAAAGTTATGACAGCAAAAGTTGACTCTGCCAAGTATGTCCAAGGGGTTATATGTTTATCCAAGCTACATAATTCAGTTTTTTTATTTTTATTAAATATTTTCTGGAGTAACCAATGCTGGGCAGCAAGGTGGCTCAGCAAGCTTTCCTATCTCACAGTGTCTGGGCTACTCGGCATGAGTCTACTGCTATTGTATCTACCAACTCGATGTATACTCATAGGACTCCATGGTCAGTAGACCTAAGAAATTTCTTAGTTGTATGATTGGCATGTTATAGTGAAACATAGTTTACACTGCAATGATACTGTGCAAATGTTATCTCTGGACTGAAGTTCTGTTTTCTTCAGGTAAAAAAATATGAAAGTAGTAATTGCTGTGTTCATTTATTATAGAAGAAATAACAGAGCATAGAAGTGTTTTTCGGTGTCAGACCTTCATTAGTGTGTAAAAGATAATTTTAGAACATGATTAAATAGCAAACGTACTGGGTCATGTGACACAATATCTGTAACAACTGGACAGGCAACAACAAATGTTAAGTTCACCTTTGTGACCTGTTATGTATTTTATACCAAGTTCTATAATCCTGAAATGTTTAAAAGTTAGTGTGTTTGGAGACTGCTAATGAGGGCCTGAGGCCAAAATGTATGTGTGTCATGTTATTTATTTCATAAAAAATGCGCACATTTTTTGTAGTAAGGTCATTACATTTCATATTTCTCGTCTTATTTCTGTTTTCATCCTGATTCACACATAACTTGCTTGAATGTATCTTTTTTACATACTGTATGCTAATCGACACTGGCTACAAGGTTAGGTGAACTACTATACATACATATAAATGATTGCTTTAGTGAAGCAATCAAAAACTGAGGATGAGCAAAAAACTAATACACCCTGAAAGTTCACCCTTGGAAAACAGCTATTGACCTGTGGACTAATGAATATAGAACTCTGGCATGTCCATAGTCAGCATGATCACTCATGGAGTCAAGTGTAAATGGCTGTGCTTGTCTCTTGGCAGCAATGTTACAAGGTGTGACCACAAGGGACCTGTACAGCCAATTTGGACTTCATCTGGATGACTGAGTTTGACAAGCTCTGGACTCAACATGACGGTGATTTGAGATAAAAAAGACTTCTTGTGGTTGCGCCAGAAAATTCTCTCACACCACGATTATGCTGGTGAATTGCTGATCTTCATTTGTTAGGTTTTGATCTAACTTTGACTGTGAAAAGATGGGGGCTGGCTTAGGTACCTGTACCATTTACAGTGTATACTGCATGTTAAATATAGATATGAATAGAGTTCACTCGAATGTGGGTTTAGAGGCTCCCTCTGCCACAAAGTTTAGCAAACATGTCTTTTCAAAGTTGTGATTTATCTGTTCAGTAACTTGTTTATGTATCACAATTAAAATATTTCAGCTTTTCATTCTGAAAATGTTTTTGTGATGGTATACAGGAAGATAAAATTATTCCTTCAGTATTTTTTTAAAATTATAGACTGGTAAAATGGCATTACGGTCATATAATTTTTTAATTATATATATATATATATAAATAGTCTCACACCAGAGGAACCACAAAGGTTCCATTATGTGTATTTATTTGTTTGTTTGTTTGACTGTACATACATACACATATATATACATATGTATGCGCAAATACTGGGAAAGACCTAGATAAAGATTAAGGAAAGTGTTACATTGTTGCTCAAGATATTTTTTTTTGATAATGAGTAGGTTATCAGTTGCTATCATATTTGGTGGGTATGTAAGAGCATAGTCCTTTTTTTAATCTTCCCCTCTGGAAGAGATACCAAGCAGATGCTATCAGTGATAGTGCAGTTTTGCACGAACTTTGGTCGCATGCAAGCATAAGATGTGGAACATATTATACATTCAAGTTAGTGTGCTTCTCTGGCCTCAGCATCCTTTAAAAACACAAGCCCTCTCCTTGGTAATAATGACCCAAGGCATCAACACAGAATGCAGTATTATTCAATACAGTATAATCTCTTGGTATCCAAATCTAATCCATACCTGAAATCAGGTTGGACACCGAAATTTCGGATACTGAATGTCTATTTGCCATTATTGTAAACTGGAAAAAAATGTATGCACTCCCACCCCATCTGAAAACGCCTAGCAGAAAATTTGGATATGGAAAGTTTGGATACTGAGGGACTGCTGTACTGGTGAATTTCAAGGGCCCTGTGGGAACAGGTAAAGTTTGTAAACCCAAAGTAAGTATAGAACACAAAGGAGCTAGGGATGCATTCAGGAATATCAACATTTTTCTAGTAGACTGCTCCAGATACTGCCAATAGTGCATGGGAGGGAACTGAATGAAAACACCAATATTTAACAGATGCTGTAATCCACAATGGAATATTATTGTGCTTTACTGATTCCTGCAGCTGTGCATTTTAGTTAGGAAAAAAAATCTTAAAAGTGAAATCTGTTTTGTTCACTAGTCTACAGGCTGCAGTAGGTGTGGTGGGATTTGCTACATTTTTCAAAGGTTCCATTATGTGTCCTGTGTTATATTTCAAGGAAAAAAAGGGCAGTTGGGATCGGGATCATATGAAGCAGTCCTTCCTGACAAATGACATTGTTAATATGCATGTAAATGACAGCAGTACCAGTACAGTGTTTACAACAGGGGACTGAAGACGGGAAGGAATATAACTACTGTATGTTCCCAATAGGTGACTCTACTTGTGTGTTGGGGAAGATTAGCAATCTTCCGTGATGCATAATGTCGGTGGGCTAACAACACAGCACCATCTTGAACCCTCCTTCTGCATGCCCCAGGACCGGTCTTTCCCCGGCTTCGTAGTACCGCACGGACCGGCCGAAACCGCCGCTTAGCATACCGCACTGTAGCACTACAACAGTACTTCTCTGACAAACGGGTTTCGCGTCACGAAGTCCCGCCTATATCCGATTGAAATAGTGACGTCTGCATGCCGTATGCGTTTCTTACTGGTAGAATCAATGTCTTTCAAAACCTGGAACTGAATGCCGGTGAGCACAAGGGGTGGGAGAAAGCAGGGAAATTATAAGGTCGTTTGAATTAATTCTGGTTTGTAAGAAACTCACGCGTGTAGAAGGGGATGTGGTGACATGAAGGCAGCGATGAGGACGAGTGGATGAATTAAATGGGCCAGCACGGGGGTGTGATCGCATCGCGGAGGACGAACTGCACATAACGCGTTGTGTGTGTTAGTGAACGCCGGTTTGACAGCGCGCATGCCGGAGCTCAGCAGCTAAGAGGGCAGAAGACCGTTCAGATAAGCCGATAAGGGGCAACTGCGTGGAAAGGGTCTCGATCAGCTGCGATTTTAAATACGACGACAAAGGGGATCCTCGGGGATTTCAACAAGGTACGTGTGCGAATGACCGTTTAGCTGGGGTGTTCCTGCGGATGAACCTGTTTCTGAGACGGTCCATTTCCGGCCCTCCATTATTATTACATGAAGAGCGGTATTATTACACGATTAGAGCTTCTCTAGTTGTCCTTTAACAACCTTGCCAGGTTGTGATGCGTATCTCTGGATTGGGGCCTCGAATTGTGCGAAAAGGGTTCACTACGGAAACAGAACGAGGGGCGAGGTGGATGTCCATCCAGCCCGTCCAGGGAGACAATGGAGCATGAATGAAGCGTTGCTGTGCGCACATGGCCCTTAACACAGAGGAGCCATAGCCCTGCTCTGCAGCCAGCCATCCCTCTGCCAACCTGCGCTTATTCGCTAATACACACCATCATACTGTACATCAATACACTACGTTACACTACCTGCCACATCTGTGCAAGAGTCTTGTGGCGTGGCTAAAGCGCACACAATATTTGCGGTAATACGCTTCCAAATATGTTCCTTGAGTCGCAACCTGCCTTTTGTGACGTAGCTGCACCGTCAGAGTTCGTTTTTTTAAAGCAAAGATTGTTTGCGCGATTCGTGGCGATATATATAGTATACGGCATACATTTATATGTGAGCAAGGGGGAAAAATGAATTCGTGTATGTAGTGCACCTAAAACGTGTGGAACATTGTCGACCTTGACAGACCCTCCCAAGGCCTCCTGTCTGTCTCTGTCCCCGGTTCGGGTTCCGTGGACGGTAACGGCACTAGGACGGAAGGTGTCCCTTGTTTGATCAGCCATAGGGACCCCGTGGCTGGTGTCCTCCTGTGGACAGCCTGCACTCAGGTCCTTTGTCGCCCTGTGACACGGAGACAGGGGTCTTTTTGGCTAAATTCAAGCAAAAAAGGAATTTATTTTCTAATGTGTCTTATTCATTTTGCTGATTCTTTTTTCCACAATAACTTACAATGTTATTATATTAGTGTGTATGAGGCCTTTAATCATTTATACCACAGTTTATTGTTCCTGTGTCACTTACAGTAGGAGTGGGATTCAAACCCCAGGTCCTTCGATTGCCAAAAAGTGCTCTAACTGCTGCATTACCTGCTGCCCCTATCATAACTGCATTTTCACATAAATCCTCAAGTGCAAGAATAAAAAATGTGCAAGACCCAATTGTCAGTCAGTGCCTGGCTGTATGAAAACCGCATGCAAATATAATGGGTAGTTTCACAAGTCATATATGTGGAAACTTGATTTTTCATTGAAATCCTGGTTGTGTGGAACACAGAAGCCCTTTAAACTCAGTGTGGACTGTTTAACCCCTGGTCACACAGCCCTTTGTCATCTATTTTGTATTATAGCTGGGCCAATAAAAATGGCCTCCACGTAGAATGCGTATTTGAGATGGAACTTTTTAGAGTCCAAAGGTAAAAGCACCACAAGTATAGTTTTTTTTTTTCCTGCCAGTTACACAATCCATGTGATAAGGCTGCTGGAATATTAGGGGCTGACTCTGCGTCTATCTCGATCTTGATTGTGAAATGGCATAGCCTTCAGCCTCCATTTCTCCATCTACCAGGATGTTGCGTCTGGCCTCCTGCACTGCCCTACTCTTCCTGCTCCGGCTGGTTGTGGGCTTGCCATGGCTGCTGGTGATCCCCAGCATCCTCATTTTCTACCTGGCCTCTGGTGGCTGGAAGTTCGCCCATGTCCTCATGAAGACCTTAGGAAGAGATCTGCAGTAAGTAGCGGAGTGGATGGATTAAGGGGTATGATGTGGTCTGTAAGTGAAGTCCAGGTGGGGTTCTGAAAGGGGGTTTAACTCACTTTCCTGTCTTCTGGTAGAGGTTGGAATGTGGTTCTGTTCCTAATGCACATTTTTCTCAAACCAGAAAGTCTGCCCTGTCCTGTAATACCAGCTTAGATGTGTGTTAACTGAGGGTGTTACTTGCAGACCTCTAAAGGCATGTGTGACAGTGGTTCTGTGAGGGGATTAGTGATGGAATGTGCATCAGGTAAGGAAGGTGGAACTGGAATCCTCTTGCAGGGAAAAACAGAACTCTTGTGTCACCTCTGGCCTCTTTGCTAACACATGTTCAATTTTTGTTGTGAAACAGGAAGTGGGTGGAGGCGCATGCAGCGTAACGTACAATAGATGCGTGGTGTCTGAAACTCGTGTGATTAAAGTTTAGCCATAAGAATGGAAAAAGCTGTTTGCATCAGGCACATCATGTGACTAAGGTTGTGTTGATAATATAATGACCCCTGCTGCATTATTTAATTCGCTTAGCTGGCACCTTTTTTAACTCCTTTCGGTAATTAAAGGTTTCTTTTTCAGCCATCCCTGGAGCCCTTAACGCCTGCATTTCTAGAGGTTAAAACTATTAGTGTTGCAGTACTGTGGTGTTACTGTGGACTGGTGTGTCTTGACCTGCCGTATGTCTCCCTAGTGCCGCTGGGGTGCTGCTGAAGGTCAAGCTGAATGTGAGGCGGCATCTCAAGGAGCGCAACACTATCCCCAAGATCTTTGCTGAGACGCTCCTGAGGCACCCCGACAAGACGGCACTCATCTTTGAGGGCACAGGAGAAGCATGGACCTTTCGGCAGCTAGATACCTACTCCAACCGCATAGCCAACCTTCTACTGCAGATGGGCTTCCGAGAGGGTGATGTGGTTGCGCTCTTCATGGAGAATCGCTCCCAGTATGTGGGGCTCTGGCTGGGGATGGCCAAAATTGGTGTGGAGGCTGCACTCATCAACTTCAACTTGCGCCTGGATGCCCTGGTGCACTGCATCACCATTTCCAATGCCAAGGCTATCATTTTTGGCAGTGAACTGACAGAAGGTAAGTTGACACTGGTGCATCCCAGTGATAATCATTTTCTTGTCAGCTGAACCATAATTCCAGTGTCCCTGTTATCATTGTAGTTGTAGTATGTTTCTATAACATTTAGGGTTTCTCCTTCCATGGACAAAACATATGTGATTTGTGTGATTGTCTACTCAGTACCTCAATTTAAAAAAAAAAATACATAAATGGCTGAAAATCTTAATAAAACACAAAACATAAAAAAAGTTTGATTTAATCCCATGCACGTATTGTTTTGACATTAATAATGTAATTAAGTGATACTTTTTGTTTTCAAAAGACCAAAGATAATGTAATATTTTATTCCTTTGACTTGTGCATCTGTAAATGGAGGATTGTAGCTGTAAGTGTAGCATTCATTATTTGCTGATAAAATGCTTATTGCTTTTGTCTTGGCAATTTTTTTACGACAGACTAAATTGCCTTTCTGTCCATATGACTTCATTACGTCAGTCCTATGCTGCTCTGCTCTAACATGGCACTCGTGCTGTTTCCATCGGGTCTCATACTCTTATGTGATAAAACATTTCCAGTAGTCGTTGAGTGGGTGCACTTAATGAAATTTATCAAAGTATTTATTACATTTCTTATCATTGTTTACAGCCAATTATCCAGAGGAACTTCGTGTACTGCATGGATTCATGCATTCAGCATAGCAGGAGAAACATACAACCATAATGTTTAGAGTGTGTGGCAGGGTAAACCCTGGATGGGACACCAGTCCATCACAGGGCAAGGTACTGTCACCAGTGCAATTGAAACATGTTTTTGGACAGTGGGGAAAAAACCAGAGCACCCACATGCATATGGGCACAATATGCAAACTTCTCAGGTTGAGCCAGATGATATCTCAAGGTGAAGCTGAACTCAGCCCAGGAGCTGTGAGGCACCAGCAGTACCTGCTGCACACCTATTCTGTCCCTAAAAACTTTTATAAAATGTTTAATATATCTCAGTCTATGGGTTTATATTAGTATTGTTACAATAAGGGTGTTTTTAAGATTTAAAATTAATTTAATCATCCTTTAGATTCAGTTCATATTCATTTGTGTTTTTTCTCAAGTGCTGAAAGTAATGAGTACAGATATAACTGCTAATTATTCCCTCTAAGTGGTATATGGTTTCAACACTTAATTCTGAACATTGAAAACTTTGTTAGTCTGTTTCAAGATAATGACTGAGCTCTAATAATAACCAGCATATGCTGTATAGACTGTAATCTGGACCCATAGAGACTGTTATTGCTATAACATTATAGCATACAGGCCCCTGATGTAGAGTTTGATGTTTGAAATTGCTTAACCTTTTCTTTCCATATCTTACTTTAAATAATTCTAGTTATCTTATGGACCAGCAAAGATATTTTTTATTGAAAAGGATTCTCTGCTCTATTGAGTACTAACACATTAGAAATCATCTAATGTAGCTGATTAAATTGTTTTTTTTTCTCCCCTTTATATATTGTTTGAGGATATTGATTTTGATGGTTCAGAAAATTTTGGTATAGCCCAGGATTGCAGGGATGAGGATCTACTTGGCAAGAGATGGCCACAGCACACTTACATGCATTATCTTACAAGCAGGCTGATCGAAAAGTTATGAACTGCAGCCAATTACCTTAAGTGCTGGTGAACAGTAAACAAGGAAATTGTTTTTTTTTTTTTTTTTTTTTTTTTTAAAAAAAATGGAGATTTGAAACGCTTCAAATTCCTGACACACATTAAGCTCATGAGTCTNTTTTTTTTTTTTTTTTTTTTTTTTTTAAATAAACTGGAGATTTGAAACGCTTCAAATTCCTGACACACATTAAGCTCATGAGTCTTGTGACTTTGTAGCACCTGTTAAGCATCCTTGAACTGTTTTACCTGTTCTTTGAGCATCAGATTTTCTGTAGCACATCCAATCTGCAATGTTCTTCTTCTCTTGATGTCCAGCGGTGTGTGAAGTTCACAGCTCCATGGGGAAGTCTGTGAAGATGTTCTGCAGTGGTGACTGGGATCCTCAAAGAGTTCCTCCAGGAACCGAGTGTCTGGAGCCACTTCTGGAGGCCGCGCCCACACGCTTGCCTAGCCAACCACAGCGCTGTTTCACAGGTCTGCCAGCAAAACAGTAATGGCCAGACGCATCACTCTCTTGAAGAGTTTTAACTCCACACTAGTCTGCAAGAAGTTATGCTGAGATTTTCTTCCCCATACTGCTTTCCTCAGATAGACTCTTCTACATCTACACATCAGGGACCACTGGAATGCCCAAAGCTGCAATTGTTGTTCACAGCAGGTGAGTGTCTCTGGGGTCAAAGTCAAAATGTATGGTACTACAGGTGTGTGTGTGTGTGTGTGTGTGTGTGTGTGTGTGTGTGTGTATTTATGCTAAGGTTGTTAATCTGCTTTATCTGTCAGATACTACCGAATGGCGGCCCTAGTCTACTATGGCTTTAGGATGACCTCTGATGATATCCTGTATGACTGCTTGCCACTCTACCACTCTGCAGGTATTTCACTTGGTTCTTTGGGTACCTCTGGTAGCCATGGTCACATTTATGGAGATCTTCCTGTTTTACAGTTTGATACACACAGTGATAGCACCCCCAAACCACACACTATTTGCAAGGCCCTCCATGCAAAGAATGACGCAGGAGTCCCTGAGGTTTATAGATACTGACTGATTAATTCATACATACTTCAGTGTTTTGATTAGTTTCATTCAAGAGACTTGCATAGCTTACAGTTTTGCATTTGTTTATACTATTTAGCTGTTTAGTTTAAGTAGCTTACTGAAGGATATAGAAGCAGAGCACCTTATGGTATGTGACCCAGGAACCTTCACCTCACAAGTCTGGGTCTGTAACCACTTGCCACTTTGCTGGATTACCCATCTTTTGCAGGAAATATTGTAGGTGTGGGACAGTGCCTCATCCATGGCATGACGACTGTCATCAAGCGCAAGTTTTCTGCTTCTCGGTTCTGGGAAGACTGTATCAAGTACAACTGCACGGTGAGAAGGAACAGAGAGGAGGGCAGGTTCTGACTGGGTAAAGTTGGGCAGAGGCAGTAAGTCATGAGAACAGGAACTTCACTGACAGCCCAGTTGTGTCCCCACTGCAGATTGTCCAGTACATTGGTGAGATCTGCCGCTACTTGCTGAATCAGCCGCCACGGGAGGCAGAGCGGCAGCATCATGTGCGCATGGCACTGGGCAATGGCCTGCGGCAGTCCATCTGGGAGGAATTCACCTCTCGCTTCCATGTACCACAGATTGCTGAGTTCTATGGGGCCACTGAGTGTAACTGCAGCCTGGGCAATTTTGACAACAAGGTGAGTGGTACCATCTGAGTGAATCTGCCCCTTAATACTATACAACACTGTCCCTTTTTGACCCCTTCTGGTGGTGAATTCAGTGGACAACTGAAGAGTGATGCTAATGATGATGGATATAAGGCAATATTTGGGGCAGGGACCATCTGAAGACCCTAGCATTGAAAGCTATGAATGATGTTTCTGAACATGTGTACTAGTCACAGTTGGTTTTGGAATTCTTAATCACAAGTGATGCATGTCATGATGACATGAATATTCTGTGTGGATAACTAATGACTGACTCATAAAAATAATGTTGCAAGTTTAATGTTACATTTGCAAAGAGAACGTAGTAAACCTTTATATAATGACTTCTCATGTTACAGACAGTTCACTTACAGATTTCTGAAAATGCAGACTTTTTTCAGTAGTTTTTTTTTTTTAATAGCATTTTCTTGAGTGAATGAAATCTTGTTTTTATGCAGGAAACTGATGTCTCAGTAAGTCAAATCAAAACAGAAGAGGAATAAGAGACTGCATTAATTCAACTGGCTTTCATAGTGTTTACAGCTTTTGTTTGGTGTTTTTGAGCTCTGGTGATCAATAACATGACAGGGATTGTTGCATGTTTAGGCAGTGAATTGGTCAATGTTTGCAACTGAATTGGTGTCTGTGGAGACAATGTGTTGTTTTCAATCATTCAATATTAATAACTACTTGTCCAGTGCAAAGTCCCTGTGATCCAAAGCCTATCCCAGAAGCATCGGGATTGAGGCAGTGTATACCCTGAACACCAGCCTATCGTAAGGCAACAATACACACAATACACAATACACACTCTCATTTACTCACACACTTTCAGAGCATTTAGTGTCACCATTTCACCTGAAATGTATGTCTTTGGGCTGTATGAGGAATCTGCATTTTATTTTCAGTCACTTTAAATTAGTTTCAATTTATTTCTAGTCTGTTGGTCTGTTTATAATTTTTTTTCAAGAATACCCACATTTTGGGGGGGGGGGTGAATTATTGCAGCACAAACATTTCAGTTGCTGTGCTCCACCATTATATGAAGTATGCCATTGCATAGATTGAATGTAATAATGAAATGGCATCAGTAGTGCTCTGGTCTCAGTTACCAGCAGTATTTAAAATATGCTCCTGAGCATTAAAATGCCTTTTAACTATGCAGCTTTTGTGATCGCCAAAAAAGCTTATATGTTCCGTACTCCTTAAAAGCGTTGAATGGTGGAAGTAAAGACTAGCTATACTAGTTCTGAAAGTCAAGATAGCATTTAAATTTAAAAGGTGACAAAATTCCCCAAGGCTTAAAATAGTCACTCCTTTTTTTTTTTTTTACAGATACTGTGTATAGTGGCTTTTTATTTAAAGAAAGGTTGTATTAACGAGAAGGTCTGTAGAGGAAGAAACAGCACTAAATGTCTCACAAATATTGTATTTATGAGTTAATGACAAACCTAGGTAAGCTATTAATACATTTTTCTTGCACATTCTGTTGAACTTGTTCTTTCCCTTTCTTTTTGAAATTGGAATGCCCTTGAGCAACTTGTTTTTGTCCCCTTAGCATACTAATTTTTGATATATAAACACAATATTTTGAAATGAGGAAAACATTTTTAATTGTACAGTTGCAACTCTCTTGCCTTTTTTTGTTCTTACATTGAGAGTTAGTCAACTGTTCATTTCTGTATATTATGCCAATGTATAATATGCTGCAGGAAGTGCTGTTTCTTTCTATATTTGTGTTAATTGGGCATGTTTTTAGATATAAGGTTGTATTCTCTATATGTACATTCAATGGCGTGTAGATTACTGTTGTTGACATCAGAAAAATATGTACTGGAAACTGGACTTAATATAAATTTGGGGGTTAATTTCATGTTTAAAGGGGTAACTGCTAATGTTCTCCAGCATCACCAATTAAGGTGGAAACTTCATGTTTACGTTTTGTAAATTACTCAGAGACATTGATTTTATTCGTAATACACTAGTATCTGATAGCAGTGATTCTCTGCTTGTCACAGAAAAAACAAATTACTGTAACATTTGCATACGCATTTTCATATATTTTCTGTATAACAATGAGTAAATTTTTTTTCTTCTGCTTTGTTCTGTTGGCAGGTGGGTGCCTGTGGTTTCAACAGTCAGATACTGCCTTTCTTCTACCCTATCCGACTTGTGAGGGTAGATGAGGAGACCATGGAACTGGTCCGTGGCCCTGATGGGGTCTGCATCCCCTGCAAGCCAGGTTAGCCCCTAAGAACCTGTACCCTGTACCTATTTTCCTTGCAGTCTGTATCAGTGTCTTCAACTCACTGGATGGGCTTGAAACCGGTACCATCCATTTATTTTGTTCTTTCTTCAGGTGAGCCAGGACAGCTGGTTGGCCGAATCATCCAGACTGACCCCTTGCGTCGGTTTGATGGTTACGTGAATCAGGCAGCCACCAACAAAAAGATTGCCAGTGATGTCTTTAGGAAGGGAGACCATGCTTATCTATCAGGTTAGTGGCACCATGATAGCAAAGGTCACTGCATCTTAGATCTATGACGGCATCCAGGACATGCACCTGTTTCCTTAGGTGACGTGCTCGTCATGGATCGGTACGGGTACATGTACTTTAAAGACCGCACTGGTGACACCTTCCGCTGGAAGGGTGAGAACGTGTCAACCACAGAGGTGGAAGGAACCCTAAGCCGCCTCCTGGACATGAAGGATGTGGTGGTGTATGGAGTGGAAGTGCCAGGTAATATGGAGTGGAACAATACCCAATCACACTGTCTACTTGGCAGGGAGAATAGGACCAGGCACTCAAGATAGCATTTAAATTAAAACCTCTGGTGTAAAATCATTGCTTAACCCTTCATTCTTATTTACTGTAGAATGTTAGAGTTCAGTACTATGACAGCCAGTCTCCACCTATTAAGGAATTTAAGAATAACATGTACTTTGGCAATTTGGCCTAGGAAGCATGTCGTAAAGTCAGTCTAGTTTTAAATTCTTTATTTTAAACCTTGATTTGGAGTTCTTCTGGAAGTTAGATGGGGTCATTTGGAAAAAGTTACTCAAATGTATACTTTGACCCCCCTGGGTCACACAGCCTGAATATTGTCTAAAATGGTACCATTGATGTGGTTGCCTCCTAGGAGTTGAGGGCAAGGCTGGGATGGCTGCCATAGCTGATCCCATGAATGAGACAGATCTGGAGAACTTTGCCAAGGACCTAGAGAAAGCGCTGCCACCTTATGCCCGTCCAGTGTTCCTGCGTTTCCTGCCTGAGGTCGACAAGACAGGTGAGTTCGGGAAGCAAAATGGATCTCCTCCTCACACCAGGATTTATAAAGCATATTTTATTTTGTAATAATGACTAATTTTATGCTATTTCTGTTAGGACAAGTCTAATGTGTGACTCTTCCTTAGACTTGGAAGAGCTCCTTTACATATTTCAAAACCCATGTTTTCTTTTTAGGGACATACAAGTTCCAGAAGTCTGACTTGCGGAGAGAGGGATTTGACCCCAAAGTGGTGACTGACAGACTGTATTTCCTGGACTTTGCCCAAGGGCAGTATGTGGAGATGAATGAAGAAATCCACAGCACCATTCTTTCGGGAAAACAGAAACTGTGACGTTTGCTTGCTCGTTTCTCTCTGCCACGCACAGTCCCCCCCAGCCCACTCTACAGCTACCACAACAAACACCAATCCTTTTTCCTCCCTCGGTCCTGTTAGGCTTTGCCTTTTGTTTGCCTCATTAACCCCACCCCGTCCCCAGCGAGGAAGAGCCGAGACCCTTGCATTGTTTTCAGATCTGAAATGCTCCCCTACAGACAGGGCCCACCACAAGGACAGGTTTTACAGGAGTACATGGTGCCCTGGCAACAAAAAAAAACAGCTGGATAGAAAGGCTGAATCTTCTGGCCGGCACACACTGAAACCCTTTCTGCCCAACCTGCAAAATGACCTGTGGTCTGCAGGTCACACCCATGTCACACAGTCCAAACCATTCCAAGTTTAGCTATCTTTGGCATGGTCTGTCTGCACAGAGATTCAAAAGAATCACACAAAACCTACTTTAATGTGCAATATGAGGCCAGTACTTGCTGTGCAATAAGGGAGCTGTCTCCTCTACCTGAATAATGGGTACTTTATCTTTGAAGTAAGTCTTAGGAAAGTTGATGTTGGTATTGTAGTTTTACAATATTTAGGTGTTTGAAAAAAGGTGTAATTTTACATCTGCACAATCACCCATTACGATCATCACAAGTACCGTCTGCTTGATTTTTATGCACCTCTGCCTCATGTGGAGTTTTTCATTTTTCCTGCAGGTTTGTAAACACAAGCTTCAGTTGATATTGTTGGCAGCTGAAAGGTGCAAAGCATTTTGCCCAAAAAAGCAGCCTGTGCCTTCTAGATTTGTGTCGATCCTCATGCAGGTTTGGCCGAAAGGGCTCAGCAAAACGACAGGCTCCATGATTCTGTTGCTTTTTGAGGGATGTGTCTGTCACGGGTACACAGTACTCTGGTGCTACCTGATCATGGCTCCCTCGCCTCTGAGCTGCAAGCAGCCATCCTACACAAAGGCTGCCATGCAAAGAGTGTGCCGGAATGCAGGAGGCAAAAGGGAAAGGTGTCTGCGCTTTTCTTTTTTCTTTTTTTTTTTTTTTTTTCCCCTCCCCTCTCCTCACTGTTTGGCGGCATGAATGATCAGCACAAGCAGAGCACTGTGCCTTATTGTGTGTAGTGGCCCCCACAAGCAAATGTTGACATGCCTACCGTCATATTCCATGTCCTTAATGCTCTTGCTGTCCTTCAGTCTGTATCCTCTTTCCTTTCTGCTTTCAGCTGCCTTAGTTTATAAGCTCAGCAACTTTAAACACATCCCTGGGCAGCTTTGTTCTTGTATTGCTTCCTTCTGAATTTTATGCACCTTTAGTGGTGTTCTATGTGGGTTCTTTTTTTTTTTTTTTTTTTTTTGTCTCAAGGCTGTTTCCAAATATTACTTCTCTGTT
>UFQX01000049.1:594152-733347 GCA_900497675.1 Arapaima gigas
TTTTTTTTTTTTTTTTTGTCTTGTCTCAAGGCTGTATCCAAATATTACTTCTCTGGTTGCAGGTATCCTCTATAAATTACTTGTAATGTTGTCTCTTTCCAAATATGTTGGCCATTTTCTTCAACCAAATAAGTCTGAATTTCTGTTTTGAATGGGGATTTAAAGAAAAAAAATCCCTGCACTAACAGCAGGTCTCAGGTCCTTAATTGGGATTCCTGTTTGGACTCCTGTTTATTTATTCTGGCTCTGTTGAAGATTTAATAGAGAACCTTGTCTTTAATCTTTGCTCCCTTTCCTGTTCAGGTTCTTTTGAGCAGCAAGGGCAAGTAGAAGAAATAAAGGAGGCTAGAGAGTAGTGTAAATGCTACCCTAAAGGGGTTTGTGATTGATGCTCAAATAATTTGGGCCCCCCGGTTCCAAAGGAGAGCGCATTGAGGAGACAAATGGGAGAGCAAGGTCTTGATAGTCATGTCCTGGCAGTTGACTGAGGACTTTCTGCTGTCCACCTTTCGTCTTCTCCCTTTTCCACATGGATTACCAATCAAACTTGCTTTATTTTGTTTTAAATTATTGATTTTTTTTTTTTAAGTATTATTTGGTTGTGTTGAGTAAATGTTTTTTTTCCTGTGTGTAAAGGGAAGGATGTGTCTCTTCTGCTCTGGTCTACTAGCATGAGGTGGTTGTTAAGAACCACTGGTGATCCTCAGTTTGAGGAAGAAGTAGATGACTCATTTTTGTGTTTTCTGTTTTTTGTGAGCACTTGAAACTGTCTTATAGGGGACACACAATATACTTGCCTCATTTGTTTTGTTGATTTGTTTGTTGTGATATTAAGCCCCAAAAGCTGAAAAATTTAATGGAAACATTTCTATGTTTCAATAACAAATTAAATAGCTAAAGAATTTTTTACAAATTTGTCCCAAGCTGGAATTATACCATTTTTTTGTGTGGTATTGAGTAAATAAGTGTAACTTAATATATCAAAATTGCATTCCATCTATGTCCATATCAAGTGTATATGTTATCGCGTGCATATGTTTTTAATTTCAATGTTTCCTGCAACAGAAGCATTCACCAGCTACAACCGGAATGTCTATTGGAACCACCTTATTTTGTATGTGTTTGTACGTGGGGAAAACACAAGTTTCAGTGCTGCTGGATTTCTCAGTTTGCCACTGTGTGGAAATGATCACCAGTGCATGTGATTCTTCAGTCTGTTTTGGTGTCTTCTTTGTGGCATCTACAACCTGTAATGGTTGGTAGGTAGCTGGTGGAGCTTCGATACTTTACTTTTTTTTTTTAATTAATTTATTTTTTTAAGATTTGGCCTATGTTTTAAAAGCCATTGTAATGTGCTGAAGTTTTACAATGTATAAACAGACAGCCTTTGTTAGTTATTGTGGCAATGTTACAGCATAACTGAATACATACATTCAGTGTGGAAAGACGGTCATCATCGACTCTTTGTGATGAGGCGAGCTGAAGTCCCACAGGGTCTTTCTTTGCCAGTAACTGTCTTTGAAAGAACAAGGACTTTGGTCACTGGAATTCTGTGAGACACTTCTGTCCAATGGAAGTGGCCTGCTGTGTGCAGCCTGTCTCCACTCCCTCCTCACCATCCCCCCCGCTCCTTTGCAATTGTTATTCACAAATGCACTTTTTTCTGTTTTGGTACTCAGGAACAACTTATGCAGAAAGAAGGGTTGGTATGTGTTTGGCGAAGGTGAAACTTGTGCTGTTGCTTGTAATGATGGTATAAGGGAGGTGGGTGAGGTGTGGTAAACCCATGCTGACATCCTCTCATCAAAGGCTAGCTGTAAATTCTGCTCTAGAATTAATTACATGGCATCTGAGAATCAGTATAATAAAATGTTTTGTGATGTCTTGAAACAAATTCAAAGTAAATGTGTTTTTTGTTTTTGTTTTTTTTTTTTTTTTAAGGTGTCCAGTAGTACCTCAATTGGCACTCTGTATGCATTCTTGAAAAATGGAGCACCATAGAAACTGCACTACGATTTAATGAATACAGTATATTGCTTAATATAAAGCTTGAAAACTGGATTGCAATATAATATAAAACAGATATACAGAACTTATACCTCTAATAAGAGCAAACCAACATAGAAAACAGCCTATGGTATGAAAAAAATACAAAACTCCTAAATTAAAATTTGTTCCAAAATATATTAACATAAATTGCTCCAAATGCACTGGGTCCCTCAAATAGGACTTGGGCTTTCTATGAGTTATATGCATTTCAACCTTTTTAATTAATAACTTTATTAATGTTAAGGGTCACAGCAGAAAATTGGTGGCAATTGTTGCAAGTCTCCAAGTGTTAGCTATTGATAAAAATCCTAGTTACTTTGAATACTGTAGTTAATACTTGCCAAGGTGTTTTATGAGTACTTTATTCATAAAAAGTCAGTGTCTCTGTGATGCTGGAGTTGTTAGATCTTTTTGCTTAGCATCTTGACTGATACTGCAGTTTATACCAAAGTTCATAAAGTCAAGATGGGAGGATTACATTAGCATGTTTATAAATCAGCAGCTAAATGTAACCAGGATATTGTTGTTCACCATTATTTACTTGTACTAAGTCTCTTGGCTAACACTAATACTAGCAATGTAGGAGTTGACTGTTACACTGACTGAATACACAGCTACTCACACAACTTCATCTCCTTTAAGACCTGAAGATGTATGACTTGGTGCTTGTCATCCTGTTTTCTGGGTAGTAACTGTCAGTATGAAAGAGTCAGCTATCAACATATGATTTGCAAATATGACACAATGTGCAAGCATGAATCACCAGCTGTAAATATGCTTTGAATTTTGCAAATATACACCATGACTACAAATAAATCATATTTTGCACATGCATATACAGTGTGGAGGAATTACATATGTGTAACCAAACCTGTCCAAAATAGGAAAGAACAAAAGAAAATGATGAATAAGCAAATTAAATTGATAAACTACTTTTATTTATTTGCACATTATTTCAGCAGGTAGAAAAGCAGTTACAGTTATGGCCTTCTTTTCAAAACTCTAGGTTCAAATTCTGCTCCTTGTTGCAGCACCCTTAAGTAGTGTACTTACCCAGAATTTCTCCAGTTGTCTCTACTTGTTACAGTTCAGTTATTGGGGAGATGTCTATTTATTTGAACGGTGTTCCATTAAAAATGAAGAAATGTTTGGAATCTAGGGAAGACATCATAGTTTAAAGCTTGAGGTCTGATCTAGCTACTTGAAAAATGTTTTGTATAAGAAATCAATTTAAAAAGAAACAAGGCACAAGTGTTGAACAAATAAGTAGAATTGATTTATTTTTTAACTATTGCCCTGATTTTTTTTGTCAACAAAATTGTAGAAGAGCTTTGTATTTTTGAGATATATAAGAATTTTTTAGTTTAGCTATTGCTATATTTAACTACTGAAGTTTTGTTGGTAATTTCACTATAAATTTGGTCAATCAACATGTTCTTCATTTCTAAGAGAAGACATTTACACAGGAATTACAGAAGCCTAGTTCAACATCAGCCTCTGCCCTATTGCCTCAAGAAGATGATAGGTAGAGAATGGGGGCGTCTCTTTGCTAGGGGAACGTGATGTAAACACTGTATAAAGGAAGGGGGGCAGTTAGTGGCATAAAATTCAACGTTAGGAGCACTCTATCTCTCTATCTCAGCTCAGTGCTCAGCATAGTGCTCACTTCCCCAGGTGCCACTGGAAACTGTTGGTTCATCTCTTCCTCTTTACAGGGACGATGAGGATGATAGTGGTAACTGTTACTGTGATGCTCCTTGCTCTCAGAGCTCATGCTGATGTCCAGCCCCAGAAAGACTTCGACCTGCGGAAGGTGAGATCCACATAGCATATCATATCCCAACAGTCTTCCAAGGAGGGAGAAGGGCTTGCTGCACTAATAACCACACAAGAGTCATCTTGATATGAGTCATTTGTTATGCAACAATGTAAATTATATGGAAATACATGTTATTGCTGCATAATCTTAAAAATGTTTTTTGTAAGAAATGGAAGACTGGGACAAACTGTTTCCTGAAGATTTCACAACTGTATTTCTTGCTATTCTGCACTCACACGAACTCATATTTTACTCACTTAAAGCAACATGTTTTTCTTCTATAACATATGCATAGTTGAAATGTGGGACTTTTTGCTAGGCTCCTCAGTGAGCAATCTGACAAATGTTATCATATCTAAAAGCAAACAAGAGAGTTCGAAGATCAAGATCCAAGGGTTGTGGCGTGGAGTGACACGCAGACATGAAACGGACAGGCAAACATGAATCAACAGTATTCTCCACAGCTTTTGTTTCTCTTGAAATTGAAATAGTCAGTAGGAAATAACATTTGAGTGTTACTTTTAGTGTCATGGTGTTTCTGCCATCCCACTCTCCTGCCATTGAGCTGTACTGTACCAGGTGGGCTGACTGATGCTCAGCCCTGGTATACAAGGCAAACAGGGTGTACCTCTTTTTGTTTGGCTTTTTATCACTTTATAGGAACTAATATTCGGGGTAGTACACACTTGATCTTGTTTTCCTAGTGTCATTCAAATGATAATTTAAAAAATCAAAATTTTCTCAAGACCTGCAGTGGCTATTCAATTAAGTTTATTTTTGTTACTTTTTTAATACTTTATCTGTATCTCATCCAAGACAAATGGGATATGCATAAAGCATTAAAAAACAGTAGCAAAGTAACCTTCAAAGAACCAGTGCAGGCCTTAGGGCAGATTAAATAAACAAGCATTTTCTGCAGGCTTTTGATGCATAGTACATGCCTCAGGCATTCTTAGATTTTTCTATTATTCTCCTGCACTTTTCTGTATATACTTTTCTAAATGTTTTAATTTTCAAGTGTTTTTCCAATTTGCAATGATTTTTCTTATTGTGTTTGTTTGAAGAGTCACAGCCTAAAATTTCCTAAGATACGCTTGTCTTATAATATTTAGGTTTTATTGTCATCCATTTGTTCCATTAATTTATTACAATGTATTATATACTTCAGTTCCAGACCATTTTTGAAGCTATAGATAATTCATTTATATATGCATATATGCAAAATAATGTTTACATAAACAACAAAAACAAATGAGGTGTAGACCTCTGTTCTAAGCGGTGCTGTTTCTCTGTGTGTTTCAGTATTGGTTCTTATTCCTATTCTGTTTGTGTGAAAGTCTGTACTGTTTTGCACTGTGCTCCTCTGTATGTTTAGTTTGCAGGGAAGTGGTACCGTGTGGGCCTGGCCTATGACTCCCCTGGTTTTGTGCGCTACAGAAGCAGGCTGCGCATCTCCATGGGCAACCTAACACCACAGCCAAATGGAGATGCAAACCTCACCATGTGGGAAATGAGGTGTGTGACCCTACTATTACTCATGATTTACTGCACAACACAAACAAGCACCTTGTATAAACCACAGGATGAGGATGCTCAAAGAAGGCCCTTCTCTTCTTTGCTGTCACCTGAAGCCCTCTGGGTTGTCGCTCCATCTCCTATGTGTATGAGAAGACATCTGTGCCTGGACAGTTCAAGTACTTCAGCACCCGTGAGTTGAGTCCCAAAACTTGTTTCCCACCAGAAAAGGATAGTTCAGTGGGCTAGAAGCAAAATAGAAGAAAGGTGTATTCATACAAGACACACCCTCACCAAGTGGCAAAGAATCTATCTCCACAGGACTGGATGCATGTACACACTTAACATCATGGAGAATGCAACTTAACACAGATGTAATGCCTGAATAAAAATATAAGTCTAACATGAAAACTAATTAAGAGAATTTAGACCTTAAACCACTGGGTAGTTGCCTTGCTTAATATATCATGGAGACTATGGTTTCTATAAGGGATCCTTGAAAATGGTACCAAAAGTTTATTTTTTTCTCCCCTGTCACCTTTGACTTTTTAGTTTACAGTACTTGTTTTTAAGGGTGGACCGCTATTATTGCTAGAGCTGTTTATTGCAAGCCACTCGGCATTTTTGCAATTCCACCTTAAGTGCTCCGAGCTAACTTGCTGCAAAGGGTGCTATAAAAAAAGTAAGATTAACCGAATTTCAAGCTTTGAATGGTTTTCTCACCATTTCTCAGGCCACAATAGGGTAAAGGACATCATGGTGGTAGAGACCAACTACAATGAATATGCACTGGTTTTGAAACACAAGAAGATGGACAAGGAATTCACACAGGTGGCTCTATATGGTAAGGATATGGATACATTTGTATAGTGATTATATTGCATTTAAGTGTGTGCATTTATAGTATGATTCTTCTAAAGTGACATACAGGTCAGAATAAACAAACCTGTATATTACATCAGAAATAGGCCTACAATGCATTGGCACAGTCCTTACTGAATATTCTATTGTCACAGCGCACATGGTGACTCCCTGGGGTGTTCTGGATTTGGGGAGTGACCAGGCATGATGCAACACTGCTTAGTTCACAGTGGTCCCTCAGTCCAGCTACTAAATTTCTCTATTGGTCCATTCAAATCATTTGGCCACCCCTGAATCTTGTCTCCTACTCAGGTGTTACCTGTAATCCAGGGGTTGAACATGGCCTAATCTCCTTCATACCACACACATATTCCAGGAGTTACCTCTGCAAATGACTAACAAATAGAAAATTGGGTAGATAAAAAGTAGCAACTGGTACAGGACTAACTTGCAAACGTCTAAAAGAGTTTTCAAACTCATACTGAGTGCTTTGAGGGAATCAGAAATTCTGAAGGAGTAAAATGAGTTCAGTTCTATCGGGGCAAGACTGGGAACTGAAGGACTTATGGGTAAGCAGTAAACTCATTGCACCAAGCACATGAGTACAAGCCAGAAGCAAAGGCTGGGAATTAAAGAGGAGGATTTTTATTTATTCATTTTCCTGATGCTAACACTTTATCTCCAAAGTAATGTAGAGTTATTTGCAGCAATGGGTCTACCTGGGTAATTGTACTGCATCCTTCCAGTTCAAGTACTAACCACTATGTTACCTGCTGGAAAATATACTGTTACTTTTACAGCTGTGGTGCTGGAGTCTGAACCTGAGAACTGTCATTCTGAAAATGAGATACAACTCTGCTATATGGGAATTCCCATCAAAATCCTAACAAAACTGCAATATATGTAAAAGTTGTACTTTTCCCCAGCTGTAAAAACTGAAGCTCAGAACAATGCTTTAAAAGTGCAGAACAAGTAAATGTTATAACTGAGCAAAAAATGCCATACAAATGGAGCAGTCACAGTGTGCTTACATTTAACACTGATACCTTTACTATGTCAGTGCCGCAGTGCATAAGGCTGCAGCCTGGCAGTATCTGGCTGTACTTTTGTATCAGAGGTTTGAATTTTTCTCAGTCTGTGGAGTTTGCATGTTCCAGCCATATTCACACGGGTTTCTCAAATTGTCCACAGGAGGAGAAGGAGAAGGTTAAAGGAGAAGGCAATGGTTAGCCACTTCTGTACCCCCCCTACCTTGAATACCATGTCAGCTTGATGGCATTTACCTTATCTTTCTACCCCAGTATGTATTGTGTATATTAATACATGATTGTTTTATATACCACGACTCTACACTTTTCTTTGTAGGGCGGTCACAGAGACTGAGGCCAGAGCTATTGGAGAAATTCAGAGGATTTTCCTTGTCTCATGGATTTTCTAGGGAATCCATTCTGACACCATCGGTTACAGGTAAGTAGGAAGGGTTGGAACAGCCTCTTTACTGGTATAACGGAGGACTAGATAGAGACTGGTGATGTCCCTTTGGGGGTGTTAGTGATAATCTTTCTTTTGGCTCTCAACAGATGATTGTGCTCCAGCCTAATGTTAGGTGAGTTGAGACATTCAAATCAGTAGTTGGGTATACATTTGTGAAGCATCCTGTTGATCCTGAAATATACTCAACATTTGTAATGTCTTTTTTTTCTAGATAGCCTTGTTCTCCAGATCTCTGCTCGGCCATAGGACCCCACAGGACAAAAACCAGCTTCACAACCCCCATATGCCAGTACTGTGCTTTGGATCTCCACATTACTTCTAGTTCTCTGTAATGCTTAAGGCACTGGTGTGCTGACTTAGGTTAGTAGACTAATCATAACATATATGCCTTATAAAACAGTAAAACCACGTTATCCCATTTCATTTTTACAACATTTGAGCAGGCATCCTGGTGTGACACACTAAGAGAATATTGCACTCACTCAAATTTTGAAAAGGAATGAATTAGAAGAACTGAAGAGCTCTAATATTTGATATGAGTTTATACTACGGCACCATTGTGAGTAATTAAATGCTGAGTACCATTCCTTTAATGAACAAATGAGCTGTGGCCTCTTTCTTTTTCAGAGTCCCACATTACACAGTCACTGCTAAAAACTACTGTTATGGCTACCTACTTCTGTTACTAGAGCGCTTATAGTCAGCGACCATTAGTTCAAAGTGAATTTTATATAAATATATAAAATTATAAAATATATAAAGTTAGATATTTCCCACTGGACTGACAAAAAATTTCAAAATACATAAAAGGCCACTGTAATCTTGCTACTGTTTAACCATTACGGAGGTGACTCTTAACTGTGGCCACTTAAAATTTCAGAATTGGACCAGATACTTTCAATTATTTACCATTTATACAAGTGAAGCAGTTTAGGAGAAGTATCTTGATCAACAGCACAACAGCAGAAGACAGGATCTGAATTCATCCCATCCAACCCTATCCCCCAAATAAGTGACATCATTTGCATTTATCTGACACCTACTGTATATCCATAGCAACTTACTTCTGGATCAGTTTAGGGTAAACAGGCTGCAGAAAGGCTACACAGCAGTGACAGGAGCAGGATTTGGAGTGAGCCAGTAGGTTCATTAATATAGGACCTCAGCCTCATCATCCATATTTCATTCAAACTAACTGACTACTCATTCTGATCAATTACTGGTCCCACAGAGAGCTGTTCGTGTTACATCTCAGTTCATGTTACAAAAAACACTGTTGTATTATTTTCTCATGTGCAAACTTTGTTTTCATTCATTTTCTTTATCTTTATTTTGTTTTCATCACGGGCCCAGAGAAAGTAAAAACAGTTTATTGGCAAAAACTGAAAATTCAAAAAAGAGAACTTCTCATAACTTGCAGCTCTTGTAGGAGTTATGACTGTAACCCTATGATCTCTATTTTGAAACAGGTGGGTATGAGCTATGGAATATGGTTTATATTTTATTAAATTTGATTGCAAAATGTGTGCAAATTATCCTTTTAAGGAACATTTGTTTATTATCAGTAAATGAATATATCCTGTAAGCCATAACGCAGGGCATACTATGGGCATGACACCAGCCCATATAAATTCACATCTGAAATGGAGAACATCCAAATTCTAAACAGACTGAGTGGGCATGGAACCTACTTCCAACATGGTTCAGGCACTGTGAAACATTGTCAATACCCCCCTTACCTTCATTTCAAGTAACAATAAAGATTAAATTTACAAAGAACACAGCATGAGTTTACAATGCTCTTCATGTTCTCTTACTGGATGGATGACAACAACGGATGGCCAGTTCATGTGCTCATCTTGCATACAGATCCCATCACAAATTTGCAGTTGACTCAACTGACTAACCCACTTCCACAAGAAAAGTTAACATTTGACAAAATTCAAATGAATTTTGGAAGGTTTTGTTATGAAACTTTTTTGACAGTGCTACATGTACACTCTTGTTGAATATAGTACCACAGTGCCCTTATGCTATATTTGCCTGTACTTGTATGAATTTATAAATAATAAAGACTTGATTTGATCAATGGTGATCCATTTATACTGTCAACTGAGAAACAAGCTTTGAAATAACAGTTGTTATTGTTATGATATTTCGTTTTGTTCTTATATTGCAAAACCAATGTGTGAAGAGCAATACACCCTAGACAGGACACCAGTCCATCACAAGCTTCAAATGAAACTGAATGCTTAATAAAATTACCCCAGTACTCTGTTATTAATACTTTGTAAACTTTTGTAAACCCTGGCCTTACAGAAGGCTAGTTGACACTACAGGTAGAGTGGAAACATGGTTTAGGATTAAAAAAGTGTGATAATTCAAGAATACAGCACAATGTATTTATAACTTAGGCTTCTCCCAGACAGTGTGACTCCCTGTACAAAAGACAAATATTGGTAAAAGCACTAATATGGTTACTTTCTCTGGCTTATAGAACTAATGTACTGTCTAATGTTTTGCGATTAAACATACATTTACATTCATTTACATTGTCATATAATTTTTGCAGACCTTTGCCTTCATATTAACATTGAAATGACCCCCAAAATTTCACTTTAGCAATCGGTTGTGACAAAAAAGTTGCATTTAAAAGTTGTTCTATACAACATAGTATAAGAAAACCAGATACCAAAAATATTGATATTTCTCAGAAGTGTTTTTCTTATTTTTATATCACACCATAAGAGGGAAAAATGGCAAAATCCTTCATTTATCTTTCCAATTCATGTTTTGCACCGGACATTTTATGTTAAGGACTGATTAAAACAATTCAAAGAAAACTATATGAAAACAAAATAGGCAATACAAATAATTCAAAGGGCATAGAAAGCACAGTTCAAAAGCCCACAGTCCACGTGATGCATCCACTACCTCAGTGAGCCAGAAATGAGAAACAAACAGATCAATAGTTTTGACCTTCTGCTGCAAAACCAACTTACTGAAGCCAAACTCACCTAAGACCCAACCTCTTCCAAACAGTTCCTTTATGCAAACACAGTAGTGTTTAACATGCACAGTTCAATGCTCAGCAGCACAGCACTGCCACTGCATGCATCAGTCATCTACTCCAATTCATCATAATTCACAAGTGCACAGATGAAAGATGAGAATAGCAACTAGGCTACTACAAAAAAAGCCAAATAAAGTGAACATTGTCATTGGGTCCCAAAGAACAAGCAATGATAAAAAATAGAAGTTATTCAAATTACACAGAAGTTGTTCAATTTAATACTTGGTGACTGAGACACAGATTACAATAAGCGCTAAACAAAAACACACAGGTAAACAGTTTATCACCAACCCTTCAGGCAAAGATGCCAAATAAGCTTTCTTTCAGAATGAAATAATGAGGAAAACTGTCACATTACATAAGTAAACTATTTAACTAAAACTGAGAATCAGGAGGACAGGGTTCAGAGAAGTAAAACACAGGCACTGATAAGGGGGCTTTTGGTATAGTTGCAATGTTTGTATTTGAATGGGCTGGAGGAACAAAGTCTATGAACCCTTGCCAATGCCTTACCCAATGCCCCATAATCCAATGATGTGGAAGGGTGGGAGGTAGAGGGGGTTTGATTTTTTGTTGACCGGAACTGTTACTTGGGTTGTCAGTCCAATTTGACACAATCACGATGCAGAGTGGGGTACTCCTTCTACTCCTGGTTGCTGGGGCCCCTGCCCTTGGGGGGCCACTGCCCTCGGAGCCACTCTTTCCTGTACAAGAAAACTTTGATCTGGACCGGGTAAGGGGAAGAACTGTGTCTCCCTTACTTACTCCTACTGTCTTGCTTCGATTCTGTGTGTGTATGTTAATGTCTTCCCTCATACAACTGCTTTGAGTCTCATGAGGGAAGGAAGTTTTTTTGTGCTGTAATATGTTAAGGTTCATGTTGTTTATATTCAATAGGTGTATATGGTATGTTTGTAATTTGCATATTTGATTTTCCATTTTGCTGTACCTAGTAATATAGAACATAAGCATTAATTACATTAATCTTATTGACATACTTGGTGGTCAGAATGAACTACTGGGGGCTGGAGAATGAAATGTTTTTTTTCTCATTTTTGAAAGCATGAAAGCATTTTTGAAGGCATGAAAGCATTTTTGAAGGCATGAAAAAATTATTGCTGATATACATGACATCTAAACACATTTTCTGTTATACACAAAGCCTTTTTCTTCAAAAGACACTTCCTGAATGAATCTCTGTATTTTTCTTTATTTCTTTTAATCATGATATTACCTCCAAAATCACTCCTTTCCCTGTTCTCTCCTCTTTGCTCACCTGTATTTCTCCTTTCCCATGGTCCTCTGACAGTGCATTGCTCTTTCTTTTTTGGCTGCAGTTTATGGGGAAGTGGTACGATGTTGCCATAGCATCCACCTGTCCCTGGTTGAAAAGCCACAAGGACCATTTGACAGCAGGAACCTCAGAACTGAAGCCTGGTGACAGCAGTGACACAATCAGCTTGACTAGGACTGCCATCAGGTGACAGTCATGCTGCCAGGAGCCATTATGCTCATCTGCTAGTGTCAGCTACTTGCTTCACTTTCAGAAACTGTTAGCCACCCCTCTTATTCGGCTCTCTCTTTAACCTCTTAGCAGCAACGTGGGTGTATCAAGTCATCTTAATTTTCATGTTTCTTTAGTTCCTTTATTTGTGTTCAGGCTACATTTATTCTAACATTGCGCTTTGTCTAAGATTATTTTTCTCTTTATTTTATTCATATATGGAACATGAAAAAATGTATTGTTCCGATGAGTAATGTATTTTAACAACGACACTGCAGTTTCCTCTCTGTGGGTGACCCAATATGTCTGCCAGTGTCTACAAATCAAGTCCAGTCATACACAGAGATACTACACCCATCAACTTTGAGTGACAAGCATTTGACTTTACAAAAAGTTTCATTTAATACCCCTACTAAACTATCCCAGTTTGCAAGGCATTTTGTTTGCATTTACAAGGACTGAATTTGGATATAGCACACCACCCTACAGTTGAGCAGCTCTAGGCATTTATATTTGTATTCATTTTGCAAAGGCTTTCCTTTAGTGTGTCATGCAATCTCTATATCTATAAAGCTCAATCTCTGTTTGTCTGTTTGTTCTTCATCCATAGCTTTGTTTTAAACCCATGGACTTGAAATTAGACAAACAGTTCCTTCTCACCCTAAATGAGGTTTTTATGTAGTCAGACACACACATACACATACATGGTGCTACACGCATTAATGATGTGTGCCTCCAGGCAGTTCCCAGCTAATATGTCAAGATGAAAACCAATGTGCCCCTTTTGAAAGCACAGTAATGTACACACCCACCCCCCACATGCACACATTAGCTACAAAGACCTGAACAAGTGCAGGTAGACAGCCATACAGTATCACAGAGCAATTAATGAAGGGAACCTGCCTTGTTATTTTGTGTTATATCTAATGTTAACCGTCAAAATAATTGTATGCATTTTAATGACATTTGGTGATATGTTAGAACAAATGCATGCTAGTTGTGAGGCTCAGGATTGCAGAAATTCTGTACTATTGAAACTAAATCTAATTACAGTATGTCTGGCTTATGAGACTTCACTTAACAAAAGGTTCTTCAAGAAAGCAAGTGAAGAATCCATAGTTCCATATGCCAGCAACAATGTAATAAGCTCATGTGTTTGTCTGCTTGTATGCAGACATGGGACTTGCAAGCAAATCTCTATGGCGTATGAGCTGTCCAGTACCCCTGGGAGGCTGTTCTACCACAACACCAGTGAGTCACCACCTGTGAAAAACAAATACTTTTTGAAAACCATATTAAAAGCAGTAATTAAATTTTTTTATTCTTGGATAAAAAACACCTAAAATTTAATGCTTTCTGGATGCTAATATAACAGTTCCAGAACTATCTGGGCAGTAGGCATTTTATGCAATTTAACCGCAAGTTAATTGTTTTTGAGAATATACGTCTGTATAAATGAACAAACAGTAACCAGCATAAAATTGTATGCATATTTAAAGTATTCATGATCATAGAGGAGCAAAGCAGTACAGCATTTTTCAACACTGTAAGAGCAAATTGTAACATTATTATAATTTTTTTACAATTATCTGTAATAGAGTGGGCAGCTGATGTGGACAGCTATGTTGTCCACACGAATTATGATGAGTACGCCATCATTGCGATGACCAAGCAGAAGAAGGGACAGGACCCGACCACTACATTTAGGCTGTATGGTAAGAGATGAATCTATCTAATATAAAAAAAGGAAATTCTCAAGACAAAGGACAACTAGAAGGGCATTTTCATTTTCCATTCTGTCACAGTCTGTGCAATGTGTTTTAGTGTAATTTGTCATGTTTTCAAGTGCATCACTGAACCATCTAGGTGCAAAGGGTAAAATTCAACCGTGTACACATTGGAGACTATTTAAATAAGTTTATGAGCCACCGTAAGGCATGCATTTTTAATAATTCAAATTATGACTTAACAGGCCGCACAGCAGAACTACGTCCTACTCTGATGGATGACTTCAACCAACTTGTGAAGGAACAAGGAATGAAAGAAGAAGACATTGTAATCTTCAAGAACACAGGTACACACCTCTCATCAAGTACAAGTACCAACAGAAGATGAGAAGTATAATTCAGTGACATTTGGGTGCTTTTCTCTCTTTCTACAGGCGAGTGTGTTCCGCAGGAAAATACCGCAGAGACAGTAATTCAGGTACACTTGTTTGACCTTGAACTTTTGTCATCATTTAGCTCCATTTGTGTCAGTCTTTGTCACTGAGCTCTAATGTTGTACACATACAGAGAGCAAGAAGGAATGCAGGCCCTCCCCAAGCCAATGAAGGTTCTGGAGATGAAATGCCCACTTTTCTAAATGCAGGTGGTTCACTAAGATTTTAAGAAAGATGGAAGTCAATGATTGTTTTTATTTGAATATGTAAACAGAGCTGCTCTTAACTAGTCATGATGGATATGTATAAATCATTCCTTAGATTCCTGCTTGAGTCCTCCAGATGTTGGCCCCTGTTTCGGGATGAGCAAAAAATTTTACTACAACTCTTCCCTCATGGCATGTCAGGAGTTCAACTATGGCGGCTGCCTCGGCAATGGGAACAAATTTGAAACGGAGAAGGCGTGTTTGCAGCACTGCCGCACTGAGGGTAAGAATCTCATTTGGGGACCTAAGGGGAGGTGATACCTAGTTTTGGAGGGATAAGAAGACCAAAATAGAACATAGAACAAAAACAGTCTCACAGAGTAACAAATCCTCACAAAAGTAACTCGCACAAAAATGTTATCTACACAGGGCTTGCATTTAAATTCACTCAGATTTTATTTATTGCAATGCAAATAAGTTGTCACGAGATGGGATTTTTAAAAAGCCGGGATATTTTTTTGCTGTCTTGTAGTAAAACAAAATGCTAGCCAAATGTGTCAGCTTTCAAGCAATTATTCCATTCCTTGTGGGACTATACAGGTATAATGCATGAGGAATGATCATAGTAGACAGAGAGCCTACTGTGTATTGGCTGAGTCTTGTTTTGAACTTTCTAATCTCTGCAGCTGCCTGCAGACTCCCCATGGACTCTGGACCTTGCAAAATGTATGAAGACCTCTGGGCCTTTGATTCTGTGATGGGAAAGTGTGTGCCCTTCAAATATGGTGGCTGCCAGGGAAATGGCAACAAGTTTTACACTCAGAATGAGTGTCAGGAGTACTGTGGGGTGGTAAAGACTGGTAAGACAACATAAACACATGAACCAAACATTTTCGGGAAGGAATATTAACATGAGGCAGGAAATACTGTAATGGTTTTGCAGCAAATGTTTTGACATTTCAGTTAGCAACAGCTGGAACTATAGCAGTGAAGGATATGTTTCTCAGTATCCCAGGAAAGAAGCTACAGTTCTAGCCGTGATCTTCGTGACTGCATCACGATTGCAGATTTCCAGTAAAGATGAATAGATGTAGTCCTAGCTGCCTTCAGTAAATGTGTGTGCTAACCATCTTTGATTTTGTCCAAAGGTTATTTCCGATGTAAAATACTTTGTTCATATATATTAGGAAGAAAAGTCAATATGTGTTTTAATGTTGTTAGTCTTTTATTTTCTTACTGTGGTTTTTCAGCTGCCAAAATGAGACATTGCTGACACGGGCTTTGATATGTTTGCATAAATTTCTCTGCTTTACAGATGATGAAGAACTGATGAAGGTCAACTAGTGATGACATAAGGACAAAGAGGACTGGCAATTATCAAGTCAAACTACCAATGAGTTGACAGCCTTTGATTTCTTTGTAACAATGTTGAAAAATATTAAAAAGGCTTTTGGCCAAAGGAATGACTCATGTACTTTTTCTGGCGCTTTAAATTTTTTATTGATATGTGGAAAGACTTCACGACAGAACCAAACCTTGAAAAACCTCTAACCAGACTTGTTTTTACATGAGATGTAAAGAGTGACCAACTGAACAGTCAAACACTAGTCTGTTGAATACATGTGAATGCTGAATCTGAGAACACAGATTTCTCACATCAGGGTTCATTTGTTCCATGAACTCGCCTCTTGAGGTGATTCCCTATTGTAAGCAGATTTAATTATTAATTAATATGTATATAAGCAAACATATACAGTGACAAAAAAGAGACAAATGAGTAGCTATAAATGAGTGAATGAACAGATAAATAGGCAAGCATATTAACTGATATGAAAGGATAAGGTGAATTAAGGTCGTACAAGATGTAATGGACATAGTGACTGGTAATAAGTCAATAAGAAGATAAGAGGTCAACATCCTGGCAGCATGATTATTATTTTCAAAGGAAAAAACTGTTAAGAAGAAGAATGTTACAAATTAAAACTTTTTAAAACAACAAAGTAAACGGCCAGTTGTAGTCCTGTTTGAATGGAACCTGAGGTTGGAGGAAATGGCACCAGTTTTTTTTATTGTCATCTAAGTGGGACAAAAGGCTTAAAGCAGCAAGGGATCTACAACAAGATGTATGATTTTCAGTTTTTAGGCTTTTCAGCAGTGAAATGCCAGATTTCGGTTTTTCTTCCAACACTTGCTGTATATTTCTATACCATCAAAATAGGGACAGAACGACTTGTCAGGAGCTGTGGGCTGGAAGTGCTTAAGAAGTAGTCCTATTAAGAAAAGTTATATACTGATAACTTATAACACCTCTCTTTACACCTTTGACTACAATGCGTCAGATGGGACTTGTATGTCCCTATCCTGCTGCCTTGCGGAATACAGCACCCCAGTCATAGGTTAGATTCTTCCTATACATTGAACCTCTCATCTGTCTGATCCACCAATTCATCCGTCCATCCATTCATTTTTTGATAATTGCTTATCCTGAATAGGGTCAGGGTGGTCTAGCTTATCCTAGAACAGGTAACAATTTGTATTTTCATTTGTGTCTTTCATGCTGAAGCATGAGAGTAAAAAACACCATTGAAGCAAAAGATACCTACAGACAAAACAGTTTTCATTGGAATAACAGTAAAAAATGCATCATTCCAATGCTAAATTAGTTAAGGAAAAATTAGAAAGAAACCTACATCAATTGTTTTACAAATCCCTAAGGCAGAATACATTTCAGTGATAGCAAAAGTTGGGTTAAACTAGACAAATTTCAGAAAAGATGTTAAAAACAACTAGATAATAGTAAAGCTGTAGTTTTTGTTTTTCTTTTTCAGTGGATAAAACACACATAACCTGAAGGTCAATGTCCTATGGCAGCTGAGAGAGGGCATAAGTGGTTTTTGTCAGCCAGAAACAGGAGCTATGTCATCAGTCCAATGAGACATTAACAAGATGCAGAAAGCTGTTCTCTTTCTCCTTCTGGCTGCCAGGACCCAGGCCAATAGTGCGCCACCACCCTCTGAACCCCACTTTCCTACCCAAGAAAACTTTGATCAGCACCGGGTAAGTACAGCGTTACGTTTGTCTCTTCATGTCCTATTATCACAGCTTTGTACCTTTTCTCAACTTTCACCCTTTCTTGCTCCTTTCCTTGACCTCCCTTCCTCTGGGTTACTTTCAGTTTATGGGAAAATGGTACAATGTCGCCATAGCGTCCACTTGCCCCTGGCTGAAAAACCCCAAGGGTCATTTGACAGCAGGAACCTTTGAACTAAAGCCTGGTGACAGCAGTGATACAGTCAACCTAACAAGAACTGCCGTGAGGTGACATTCATGCTGCCAATAGTCATCTATCTCTGACCTATTAGTTTTCAGTCAGCTTTAATATCAGTCATTTTTTCCATCACACTCGATGCATTAACTGCAAACAGAAAATTTTGAAAGACATTAAAGCTCTTACTAACACTTGTCTGATTATCGAGTGCCCTTCCCATTTGTAACCAGAATTCAATATACCATTGCAAGATTCACAGGTAGGTTGTTTTATTCCATGCTCAGCCATTCTGAATGGCACTCTTGCTTTCAGTAATGCTTACTACTATTTTGCAGTATCAGGACCTGCTTTACACAATGACTATTCTTATCACGTCATCCTGATTTTGTCTCAGCAGACCTTGCCATACTTTCACAAGATTTTGAAGAAAATTATATACATAATGCTACTGCAGAGTGTCCTTGTTTTCAATGAGTGATCTATAAGACTGCAGCGTGCCAATGTCAACCCAAAAATTAACCTGTGTGCTTATGTGCAGAGAGGGGACATGCAAGCAGAAGTCGGTGATTTATAAGCTGAGCAAAGTGGCTGGGAGGCTGTTCTATCACAGCACTAGTGAGTCTCCCTGGTCATTTGACTTCACACACCAGAACTGCCTTTCTCTGACACTTAGCTAGTGCACAGCAGACAGCCTCCGAGCTAAACCCAGATTTTCAAACCATCACTGCCTCCTCTTACACAACTGTTGTTCACATACAGTTCAGTTCAATTCATTTTTATAATTCACACTTCACTTCTCAAGATGCTGCACCAGCGTGCTTAAAATCTGATATTGCAAAAATACAGTAACATGAGAAAAGCCGCATTAGTAAATATATTTACATGTATTAATTTACCAGATGCTTTCCTCTAAAGCAATGTACAGCGGAAAACAAAAATGCTTTTCGCCAGCAGATGAAGAAAAATAACATGTAACTATAGACTTATTAAAAATAAGTTTCAAAAATAACACCAGAAGCCAGTGAAAAAGAGGGTTGTAATATTATAATGCAGATAGAGGGGAAAATTATGTATAGCTTATACAATGAACATGTAAAAAATGATTTATTTCTCTGAACTCTCAAAGAGCACATCTGAACTAGGTAACTGTATGGGATGTAAAATTAGTTTTGAAGCTTGGTTCAAAACTTTCCTAAAATGATTCCTTCTATGTCTTGGCTAATTTCAGAAAGGCACCTAATGTTATGTATAATCCTAGTTGCGTAAATCATAATAGAGCAGTATAAATGGATAGAAAATTGTATAAATCTCTTTAGATAAATAAATCAGTTTAAATATGTCAACCATTGTTTTAAACTTCATAGCTTAAAAATAACAAGGTGTCTGTGGCACTGTTGTAACTTGGTATGTGATCATTTGTAACAGAGTCTGAGGTGGATGTGAATAGCTATGTTGTCCACACAAATTATGATGAGTATGCCATTGTTGCGATCACCATAAAGAAGAAGGGACAGAACAGGACCACCATCTTGAGCCTCTATGGTAAGAAAAAATGACAGCAGCACCACAAAGGACAACTGAAAAGTACTTTTAAAAAGTTTAAAAAAAGTTCTAAAAAGTTATTTTATTCAGTTATATCGACTTTGCTTATAGTAATCAACACAACGCAGTGATAAGCAAAGTAACCTGATAGAAACATTTTCATCATAAACCAGTAATGTTTGTATTTCCAGTCTGTTAGGTGGTCTAGACATGAGTCAAAAAGGCTGAAGATTCAATTATAAAACAGATACTTTGATATCATCCATTTAAGCATGATATTAAACTGCTTCAATACCCCTAACCCTAACAATAAGAGTAATTGACTGGAAATTATAAGCTTTGGACACTGTTTAGACACTGGTTTTTTGAGACATAAACTCCTTTAGCTGCAATAATTATTTACCAGGTCGAAGTACAGAACTACGTCCATCTCTGTTGGATGACTTTACTCAAGTTGTGAAGGAACAAGGCATGGATGAAGATGATGTTGTGATCCTCAAGAACACAGGTACACACCTCTCATCAGTAAAAAAAGCAGAAAAGAAGTATAAACTTGTGACCTTTTGTGTACTTTCTTCTCTCTCCATAGGCAAGTGTATTTCAGGACAAACTGCCCAAGAGCCAGAGATTCAGGTACGCTTGTTGGACCTTTTATTTTTACCTCTTCTTACCCTCATTTCTGCCAGTCTTAGTTACTTTGTTGCCTCCAGTCCTGACAGTTCTTTTCATTGACTCTTTAATGATGTGCATACAGAGAACGAGAAGAAATGCTGAAGTGGTTACCACAGATAACATAGTAAAGGGTAGGTAATTTGATAAAGTTGGAGTTGAATGGTTACATGGCTTTCAAGTAGTGAGGATCAATAATTAGGTTTTAACCTGAAGAAGATAGTACTGCAACTCTTGAAATATGTGTACCTTACCTTCCTCAGACTCCTGCCTCAGTCCTCCAGAGTCAGGACCCTGTCTAGGCTGGTTCCCTCGCTTTTACTACAACTCCACTGTTGAAGCCTGTCAGCTGTTCATCTATGGTGGATGCAAAGGCAATCAGAACAACTTTTTGACTGAAAAGGCTTGTCTACAACATTGCCGCACTGAAGGTCAGCATCTGTGGTGGGGAGCAAACATGGTAACTACTGTGGTGTTAAAGAGTACAGAAACAAGGAGAAGACCTAACACACAATCTCACACATTTCCTCACAAAAGTATATTATATTTTAGATAAAAATGTATAATACGTGGTTGTTAAAATAGTTCGGAACTTTATTGCACCAAACTAGACATTACAATCATATGCATACGTCTTCGAGGTATGCCCAGCAAAACTTATATATTGACTAAATTCACTATGGCAGCTACTGACATAATAGAACCAACCTTCTATGGACGGTACACATTTCATTGCTTGTACCTATTAACATCTTCAGATGCCTGCAGACAGCCCATTGCCACTGGACCCTGCAGGGGTGATCTTCCTCGTTGGGCGTTTGACTCCAAGAAACAAAAGTGTGTTTTCTTTACGTATGGTGGATGCCAAGGAAACGCCAACAACTTTTACAGCCTCCAGGAGTGTGAAAAGCACTGTGGTGTGAAGGAGGATAGTAAGATGCACAAGCCTAAAATGTGTGAAATTTTAAAACAGATTATAAAAATTTTTTGCCCACCAATATCACTAATGGAAAGAAGGTAATACATAACATGTAACAATGAAAAGGTTGTCACCTTCTGCGTTCATATTCTTTATTGCTTGACTTTGAAGCTTCAATCTGTAATGTTCAGTGCTTTATGTCTGTGTTACCCAAGACCCACTAATTTTTTAAATAACTCAAAAGTATTAGAAACTACATGATAACACATTGCCCAACAGTTGCATAGAGATTTTTGTCTTATAGTGAAATCATCTATATAAACGCAAGAGGTGATATGTGCTATAATGCAGATGCTGGTGAATGACTGGACAAATGTTGGATTTTAGTGTTAAGGGTCATGCCCTGTGTACTTGGAGAGACCTGCACCCCACCTACCTCAATGTACTGTCACGATGCACCAGAGAGAGGCCCATGCAATGCCACATTTCAGCGCTTCTATTACAACTCATCCCTCAAGACTTGTGAGGAATTCACCTATGGAGGTTGCCATGGCAACAAGAACAACTTCAAGACCGAGAATGCATGTCTACAGAGCTGCCGTACTGAAGGTGATTGTCTCGGACAGGGGACATGGGGTGATAACAGCTATCATTTTTACAGCGTACAGAGTCCACACACTAACAGTATTTGCACAAATTCCACGAAATACAAGTCCTTGCAAATGTACACCGCATGTAAAAATTAATAGACTGTAAGTTTACTAATAACTTCTCTTGTGTTGTATTAAACAATATTTTGACCATATATCCTGGTGTTCATGAGGTGTCCCCATCAAGATCACAGAACCAGCCTTCAAGGGACTATAGACAGCTCATTGTATGTACTCTATCTCCAGAATCCTGCAAACTACCTATTGTCACTGGGCCTTGTCGGGCCAGTGTTCCACGCTGGGCCTTCAACTCCACAAGAGGAAAATGTGTTCCCTTTTTATATGGTGGCTGCCAAGGAAACAGCAACAACTTCTACAGCCAGAGTGAATGTCAGGAGTACTGTGGGATCACGGAGGAAGGTACGGTGACATTTAGAACCTTAGAATATTGTGACCACCACAGATGCGTATAGGTACTAAAGTGATCAGGAACCTGAAAGTTATGACTCAAGATATTCCTGCCATAGGACCTTGTAGTCCATGATCAAATACATGACAGGTCCATTCCTCACTTTCCTCAGTTCCCTGCATGAGTCCACCAGATGAAGGACCCTGTAAAGCTCTCTTCCCACGCTACTACTACGACTCTACCCTCATGACTTGCAAGCAATTCACCTATGGGGGTTGCCTGGGCAACCAGAACAACTTTGTGACCAAGTATGCATGTCATCAGAGCTGTCGAATAGTAGGTGAGCTTTCTGGGGGGGCAACAGTGAACAGGTATCAAGGTGTACACAGAAGAACAGGTCAAGTGTTCTTTCTTAAAAGGAATCTTGCATATAATTTGAAGTCATGTGCAAAGTGCTCGAATCATTTTAATTTGTTATGCTAAAATAATGTTTTGGCTATATAGATGTACTGTGTACTGTCTATAGATGTGCACTGTGCACTGTATATAGATGTACTGTCCCTACAAACACAGTACATAATTATTTTGATTACCTCAGGATTATGTCAGGAGACTGACCTTCCAGGGATGATGTCCATCTCAATGTGTGTATCTTCTGACCTCTCCAGCTGCCTGCAGGTTGCCCGCTGTCACTGGGCCCTGTAAGGCCCTCTTTCGACGCTGGGCCTTCGACTCTGTCAAAGGAACATGTGTGCCATTCATATATGGTGGCTGTCAAGGAAACAGCAACAATTTCTACAGTAAAATGGCATGTGAAGAGCTCTGTGGCCAGGTTACAGGTGACTATACATACAAAGAAAATACACTGTTCACAAAGCCATAAATATATACACAGATTAAAGGCTCAGCCCAATATCCTACGAACAGTGAAATGCGTAGGTACATGAAGAAGAATCACATATACAAGTAAACCCTGGAGTACACAGGGTAAATCTGTATTTCGAAATTTTAAATGTCCTTCAAAACTTTTTAAACAAAGTGTATATTTCATATGTTGCCTTTTAGTGCCCTCTGTAACTTGTAACTGCAACATAAAAATAATTCTATTCGCACATCCCTTAAGCAGCTTAATCTGTTGAACATAAGGAGAAAACATTAGAAAACAAAAGCCCGCAAAAACATGAAACAAACCTGAAGGTCAGAAATGTGTAACAAGGTCAGGTTTAAACTGCATTAAAAATTTGAAAGGTGAATGTTTTTGTCACATTTGTCTATTTTACATATGGGGCTAAATGGCCTGAAATATTACTGAGAGCAGTAGGTAGTCTACAAATTAGTAACAACATTTTTTTATCAACATGCCACAAAGAAAGCTGTTTTACCTTTACAATAAAAATTAGTTCTTGTCACACAGCAAGTATCTATAGTACCATATCTAGGCTATAATATACATTCAGAAAAATGAGATATACAGTATATACTATTTCATATTTTCCATCTATTTTCTTTTTTATGGTTATTTAGCTGTTCGCCATAGTCCTTATTTTTCATTCATTCCTGTAATGACAATGGTTTTTTACAGTCATACACAGTCGTACGCAGTATTCCTACGTGTGACAGGGCACATAGAACGGATAGTCACCTGAAGGTGGTGACAGGACAGAAACCTGCCCTCTCACTCACTTTCTGCTCTTAGCTGCTTGTCCATGTCAGGATCACAGTGGTCCAGAACCAATCCCAGAAACACAGGACACCACACTAGTCAGGCAATTCCCTGGTTGTATGTCAGCCTGTTACAGGGGCGCCATGCAGGCACATGCACTCAGTTAGACACCAATTCATCTGAACACTTGTTTTTGGGGTTTGGGAGGAAATTGGGCCAATCAGAAAAACCTACACAGACACAGGGAGAACGTGCCAGCTCCTCACAGATTCAAACTTACCCCCAAACAGCCTGTGCACTGTGGGACAGCCACGCAACCTGCAGCGCTACTGTATACTGTGCTTGTGCTCAGCAAACAGCGTCGACTTTCACTGCTGCAACAATGTTCACATTAGCAAAAAGGATAAAAGGAAATTTCACGTTATTGTGTTATTCCCCTCTTTTTTGTGAGTGTTTTTAAGCTCTTGCCTACAAAGTGTCTGTTTTTACAGAATCTGAAAAATTTCTTGTTTGAAATATGTTTACTTACTTTTGTTTCCTTCCATCTTCTGCTGACACACAGCTATTAAACCACCAATATTTACAGCGCTGCTTGAACAGTGAGCCATTCTCTGTGAACGCAAGTTTGTGCATAGAGTTTCCGTAACAAGATCAAGGCAAATTACTGCATGGTTTCCTGCTGATGGCTGTCAATGTTTGGATTTCCGCAGTTCAATCCATGCTCTGCATTCCTGGAGAGACCTGCCCTTCTCCTTCCTCAGACTATTGCCACAAACCACCAGAGACAGGCCCCTGTGATGCCTCATTTCAGCACTTCTACTACAACTCCTCCACCATGACTTGCAAGAGCTTCACCTATGGTGGTTGCGAGGGCAACCAGAACAACTTTAAGGCCGAGGATGAATGTCTGCAAAACTGCCAGCATGAAGGTGACTTAGTGACACTCAAAGTTGTGTTTCAGGTAGACAGCTATGGAAGTCAGTGTTGATGAACACAGTAAAATAGAAAACAGTGAGACTGGTAAACTTTGTGCATGATATTTGACTAGGCTTTGGAGAACTCATGACAGTAGCTTGAGGTAGGTGGGGTGCAGTCTTTCATCAAAAATGCAGCTCCTCATGCAGGCTGTAAAACTCATTTGCATAGATATTTTATATAGAAAGAGAAGACGAATAGATACAGTATAGACATATGTCAGAGAATTACACCAGAGAACCAGGGTTGTTGTCATGTTGTTGTTTTTACCTCCTGATGTCTCCAGCTGTCTGCAGACAGCCCATCAATGAGGGGCCATGCATGGCGAGTCTTCCACGCTGGGCATTTCACTCTGTGAGAGGAGAATGTGTGCCCTTTATGTATGGTGGCTGTCATGGAAATAGCAACAATTTCCACAGTAAGAAAGCATGTGAGGAGCTCTGTGGGACAATGGAAGGCGGTAAGAAAACACAGAAACAAAACGGACTCATAAAAGCCACAGACAAGACTTTTCAAACTTTTCAAAAGTAATGAAACATCACCAAAAGGCAGCAAGTAGGAGAGTGATTAAAGAATTCAAACTGAGATCCTGAGTAATGGGAAAGTACTGCTTCTGTACCCCGGAAATCTTTAGTACAGAAATTTTATGTCCACCTAATGGTGCTCTTCTACCAGATCTTCAGTTTCTTGTCTCACTATTAAATTTTGACTTGCTATCCAATAATGTAGCAAACTAGCACCTCATGTTGAGGTTTTTGCATAACCAGCAAAGCAAATAAATCAAAGGATGTCTGTATTACTAAGCGTTTATGTTCAGTGTAGCAGTACAAGGGACTTTAGATTTAAGAATAAATCAAATTGCCAAAAAACTTTGTGTTAAAAATCTGTGCTCATAAGATGAGGAGCTAGTGGATACATTTTTCACAAAATGTTAAAGTTACCTGAATGAGCGATAAGCAAGTTCTTGCAAGCAAAGCTGAGACATTTTCTAAAGGGCTGGCAATATAATTCTATTGAGTATTGCTGTCACCAAGTGACTACCTTCCAAGGTTTCCCATATAGACCATTTTCATCTATCCATACCATAGATAAGGCCTGATTATTATAAATAATGCTTTTATTCTTTACCATTTGGCAGCTTATGATTTTTGAAGGGCAAAGGAAGTTTATTCCACCATATCAATGTCTGATAAACAATGAGTTTTGGACTGTTGTGAGTGGGACAAGAAAGCAGTGAACAGTGGAAAAGTGTAGCTGTGTGTAGGGATGGATGAACTTCTGTAGGTATTGAGGTGATAGTCCTTTGACTGTTTTGTAATCAGTCTGGAAGTTAATGCAGGTAGCTACGCATAGGAAGCTAACAGAAAAACATGAGGAGGGGAAACGTGTTTTACAAGCCAACATGTTTTGTGCTGCAACATTCTGTAACAGTTAAAAGAGGCTTGAGAACAGAGGTTGGCAATCCAGATGGCAGGGCATCGCAGTTGTGCAGGAGAAATAGCACCACAGCTTGAATCAGGCATGGGGCACAGTGCTCTCCCAGCACATTGCAGCAGGAAAGATTACAGTCAGCTATTACTCTCAGGCTTTTGACTGAAGGTGAGGATTAGATGAGTGAATGGCCCACTGAGGTAGAGTGATTTTAGGAGAGAGAATGACCAGTGGAGACAAAGAGGATTTCAGTGCTGGAGACATTGAGTTACAGGTTGTGATTGGTCATCTAAGTAAATGTCAGAGAGTCGTGCTGCAACTCATGAATATATGAAAGTGTCCGCTGGTGGGGGAAAACAGGAAGAGCTGTGTATCATCTGAAGAACAATGACAACACAAGCTGTGGGAGGTAATGACAAAACCAACAGAAGTGGTACAGATAAAAAAGTATAAAGAACCATTTACTGAGATTTTTAGAATACCTGTTGACTGAGAAAGAGATAGAGTAGGAGCTTTGTAAGATGTAACTGGGAGATAGGATTCAATTAATTTAGTCCTTTGATCTCAAGCCCTTCTTTCAAGGTATGGTGGGTGAGGTAGTTGACTGTGTGAACAGTAGGGGACAGGACTAGAAGAATGAAAATACAGGGATGTGACTCCAGCAGCCCCACATTAAAAACATATATGCAGAAAAATGGCCCTATAGTTCCTCACAGAGGTTCACTTCACATTCCTCAGACCCATGCCTGAGTCCACCTGACAGAGGACCCTGTGATGGCTTATTCCCACGTTTCTACCACAACTCTTCCCTAATGACCTGTGAGAACTTCACCTATGGTGGTTGCCAAGGCAATCAAAACAATTTTTTAACAGAAAGGGCATGTCTGGACAGTTGCCGCACTCCAGGTGAGTGTCACAGGTGTGCTGCTGTAAACACCATTCACATTATAGAAAGATCTTTTCGCATTGATGAAGGGCCCACACCACAAGTGACCCTGCCAGTGAGCACCAGCTTTCTAGGAACTGTGTACATCTCACTGTATCTCACTGTATGTGTCTTCTGCTCTTACCAGCTGCTTGCAGACTGCCCATAGTAACTGGGCCCTGTAAGGCTGCCTTTTCAAGATGGGCTTTTAGCAAGGGGACATGTGTGCCCTTCGTATATGGAGGCTGCAGCGGAAATGGAAATAATTTCAACAGCCAAAAGAAGTGTGAGGAGTTCTGTGGGGTGACAGAAGGTGGTAAGACAACACACAAAACCAAAATATCCTGCCAAAGTCATTTGGATTCGATAACCTAAAATTAACACTGAGAGGCTGCAGACAGCTTTGCAGAAATAGAACTGATTTTGTCACCAGCATCTCTAGAGAGTAATGCTCTTGGAGCCTGTTGAACAATAAGTACTTCATAACTGTTGTGACAAATGTCCAGAACATCCAGTGCTATTCCCCTTGGTGATAATATGTACTCATAAAAACTGTTATATGTGTTTCAACTGATATTTTCCATTTGTTTACATTTTCAGTGTAAATATAGCATTGCCCTGAATGCTGCTTCTTGTTGCCAAACTTAAGTGCTGATGTTTGTGAAGGTGGTACAGAAAAGTCACAAAATGCTGTCTCTTTGTATACGGCAGGTGATGAAGAAGTGATGGAGGTCAGTTGAAGATGGTGATGGCACAGCGAGCAGCTAAGTTTTTCCCAACTAGAAAATCTGATCAGACCACCCCTCAGCTAATAGTCCCGGCCTTCCCTCTTCCAGAAATTGTTAAGTGAATTAAATATGTTGACGCAGAACACATTATTGTCATTTGGACTCATGTCTTTTGTTAGTTTTGTACTACCCACTTGTCTACGTGTGTACTTTGAGTCAATGGGCCTCCAGGATGTCAGTGGAACACCCCAAAGAGCCCCTTCTTCACCAGAATGAAAAGCTAAAGTGAGATCAAAACTCATGTGATAGGATAGCCTTTTGAAAACTGCACTTCACCTCATTTGTTTCCTCCTTCCCACTATTCAGAAGCTCAAGTACCACAGATGTAGTTTACAAAGGTGTTTGAACACTGGCCTGAAGGTGGCGATGTAGCTTTACATATGGTTCTTATCTTCCTGTCCACACCCTACCGTTAGCAGAGCTCAGTTTCCTGCTTAGGTTGCAGCCGTTCCTACTTTTGCAGAGTTTGGCCAGAGAATTCTGGGAATATCCGGAGAGGAAAAGGGAGCTGGGGACCACTGTGGTGACCTTCCGTTTGGGTGCATATCACCTGGTCCAAGAGGGATGTGGGATGTGATGCATTTCCAAATTATTTTACTGGCCTGAAATACTTTGTACACACAAAACAATCACACTCAGCACAGATCTTAAACTACAATCACCTCCCACAGGACGGCAAATGGGGCAGTGAATAATAACAGGAAAGTGAAATATGACTCATATATGCATGTGCATTTGACTGTATCATTGGCATAAGACAGCTATATGCATTTTCAAAAGTTCCCTTTTCTTACTTGCTGATGTTAATAACTGACAGGTAGGTATATCAATGCAGTTCCACATAAGTGTTTTTGTACAAATCAATACAAAACAAAAAATGCATCTCAATATTTTTACATTAAAAAATCAGTTTTGGTGCCTCGGAGAACTCTAACTAAAATAACAATCTTGCAAAACATTTATTAAATGAATATGAAATAATAAAATGCATGTTATCATTATTGAATCGTTTACTATATCTTATGCTATTTTAGACTATTTTAGACTTAGCTAGTAGACTATAGAGAAATAAAATGTGTGGACTTTGTAGGTTATATTGGATGGCACATACATCTGGTATGAGAAGCTCTGGTTAAAAACAACAGTATGGAAAAATACATTTATCAGTGCATGGAGGTATGGCCATATGAAGAGGGAGGCTTGTTCGGACAAGGCCTCCCTCCCAATATCTGCACTTATTTCCAAACTCTTATTGCTCCTTCCATGTTTAACAAGTTATTGAACACCTCTGGATGGAGGGTTGTATTTAACTGTCAGTGAATGAAAGGTAATGTAAGGCACTGGGGCTGTCAGCTTGTGATCTGAAGTTCCTAGTACAGATCCTCGCTCCTACTGTTGCACCCTTGAGTAATGTACTTACCCTGAATGTAAACAATAAGAATAGTCCTCTGTATTAAGCAGTAAATCACAATAAAATTGATCATCATTTTGAATTGTCTTGGACAAAGGCATCAGGAAAACAAGTTATTAAAAAAGACCATTCTTTGTTTTTATTCATTCCGAAGAAGGATGCAAACAACGCTGTATCAAAAATGAAATCTATCTTAATCTTTTCAGCAGATACACTTCAGCCCAGAGAAGAATTCTCTCTAATGGATGGAAACTTTATGTCACTAACAGACTCCAATACACTGGGAGAATACAACTTTGTTGTTACATTTACATTACACATTATATAACTGTAATATATCTACCTTTATTCATTTGCCAGATGCACATACATTCCAGAGGAGACATTAAGTGCATGAAATAACAGACACAGGAACCAAACAGAGGCGTAAAATGGACAATGTTAAATAGCAGTCAGTTTCTTGCTATTCCACTAGGAGTTTCTAGTCATGTCATTCAACTTGTAACCATTACCAATATGTTTGCCAATAAAGTGAATTAAATGAAAAAAAAAGTAAGAGTAACTTCTTTTTTTACAATAGCAAGTGTTGTACATTTGAAAGAGGTGGGCTATAGGATTCTTTCTGATTACTGTTAGATTTCCTGCAGGCTAAAGGGAGCGTAGATGTTTGCTCTTGTAGAAAATTTCTGACTCTTCATGGGAGGCATAATCACATGTCCTAAGGTAGCTCAACATTGAAATTTAAGGCAGAGAAAGATACAGAGCCTGACAGACTAACAAGTTTAACTGTAAAAAAAACTATGACAATAGTAATGTTATTTAAAAAATAAATCACTGCCTTGCATATCCCATATGGGGACAATAAGAAATTTGCAAGCCTCTTGGGAGTGGCAAGCACTGCCAAACCAGCAGCCCAGTGTCGCAACATGTGACAGCCTTGGGGAGAGCGCACACCAGATGATGAATGGCTAAATGGAGGTTCACACTATATCCTTTGTAACTTGTTGTCATTGTTATTGTTTATATCAATAAAAGGAATAAAAAATGATGCCAGTACTATTATTGTTACTATCGTTGTGCCTGTACTTTACAGTTATATTGCTGACATTATACTGTGAATTCATTCCTGTCTGGGGGTTCCTCTATTAAGTATTAACAATTCTGTTTATGTTAATGAACCCCTCTGGGCCCTCCCTCTCTGTGGCCAGCCACTCATTTATGAGCAAAACATTCCAGAAGATTCTATTTGATTTATACCCCTGTGCTGCCCCAGAGCAATGATCTGTTCTTCAATCCCTAGACAAACAGCAGAAACATTCATGAAACATTCTCTACACAAACAGAACAACTGCACATTGCCATTATTTTTGTATTATTACAGTTTTTGTATGGGCTGAAGATCAACTGTTTAAAATAAAGAAAGGAATTGGAAAATTGCTTACGTTTTTAACAGCCACAGACAAAGACTGTCATCGCTACCAAACCACCAAAAAGGTTATAAAATCTTTGCTGTGAGGACCAGCCTGATTAGTACCAGTAAAAATGTGTGTGCATTTTGTTTACTGGAGTAAGTATGACCATGCATTATTGTCATGTTCTCGTGTTGTGTGTTTCACATCTGTTTTCCACCTATTTTCCATCGTCCGTATGTTTTTCAACATAAATCTGAAGTGGATTATTAATGGAGATACTAGTAAATTTATTTGTTTATTAATACACGCGCACGCACACACACACACACACACACACATACATACATATATATATATATATATATATTATATATATATATATATGTTCTGTTTATATTGCATCATAAATATATTTTATAAGTCTTAGATTTTTCACAAAAATATGTGCATACTGTGACAGCTTTTTATTTATTTGGCATTTGTGTGTCAATAGGAAAGAATGTTTTTACAACATTCCTTGTATAAAAAGAGAAATATTATGGTGAGACTCTTGTATGTCATTAAAGAAGGAAAATAACATAATAACAGAGCACTTTCCAGATTATAACCTTGAGGTCTTTGCAGGCATATAGAATAGTAGAGGATTTAAAAAAATATAGCAAACAAGTGCTAATGTGTAGACTGAATCCAACAGAAACAGCTGTAGAGAGAATAAAACTGGGGGACAAAAATTCTAAAAAGCTGAGGTTGCAGAAGATGTGGCAGTTTAACCTTCAAATCTTACACCATGGCAAGAGTGAGCATCGCAACAAGACACAACATGGTCATCCTACATTCTTGCAGACCTTGCAGCAGACAGGTGTTTCCAGATGTGCTGTCTGAGTTCTTCTCCAGAGACACAAACAAAGGAGCAAGTTTGAGAACCGGAAATGCAGTGGCTAGCCCTGGAAACTGAGTGCAGCAAAGGAGAGATACATCAAGCTTACTTCCCTTTAAAACTGGAAGATGTCCAGCACCACTATCAACTCAGGCCTGTCAGAAACCACTGGAAGCCTGGTCTCCACATCTACAGCCTGGAGAAGTCTTGTCAGGAGTGGTCTTCGTGGAAGAGTTGCAACCAAAAAAACATTCCTCCAAGTCCAAACAATGCCAAGCAACTCACCTACACTTTAAAACACAAGGACTGAGGTGCAGAAAAATAGCAGCAGGTGCTCTGGACTAATGAGTCAACACAAAATTTTTGGCTGTAACAGAAGGCAGTTTGTCTGCCATACGGCCGGAAAACACAAAGAAACTGTCGTCGCATGATATGACATTGAATAAGATGGTTAAAGACAGCACAGCAATTGTATGTTAAAAGAACACTGAAGAAACACGCCCACAATAAAATGAAAATAGGATGTCAGCAGTTTCTGTATAGGTTTGTTTGTTTGTTTGTTTGTTTGTTTGTTTGTTTGACTCTTAAGTGCCAGTAACTGTATACTATACTGCTACATACTGCTGTTGATAGTGGTGTCATGGCTAAACATGATCAAATAAATCACTAGAGCTGTGCTGCAAACACAGAGACACAGGAAAAGAGCTGAAACTGCTCCAAGCAGTACTGTGTCTGATGAAGTGATACTGAGACACAGACTGAAGATTACAAATGAGATTACCATCCCCCGGCTGAAAGATGAGAATAGTAAGATGAGGCAAAGATGAGGATATCACCAACTGCAAGGACACGGTGCACAGATTGAAGCTTTAATAAGCGTGATAGACACAGCAGCCTATGACATCAACATATGAATAGCAGTGCTCCACAAGTGAACTGATGGTTTCCAAGAAAGACATACCATGGAGCTTCACAGATTTATACAACAGTCTCTGTCAAGTTCTAATGAATTTCATACATTCTGAAGGATATGGAGCAATGTGCTTTTCCGGAAAGTATGAAACATTTTGGAAATTGGAGATGGTCATTGTGTAGGAATAACCAGAGATTCCAGCATCAGGGTATCTTTGTATCCAGATCTGGAAAAGCAAGGCAAAGCCTTATGGTTTCACAATGTATTTACAAAGTCACATTTAAATAATTGAAGGAACTAATTTATCCTGAAAGTTACAGAACTGCAATTCACATATCCTGGTAAAGTTGTCCAACTTGTGGGGGTAAAGTGTTCAATTCAATGTTATATCTGTGGAGAAACTGTAAGAGTAGCATTCACAGCATACACAAAGGTGCACATATTAAAAAATCCTCTGAATAGGTTGTTACCTGTTTTTTAATGTAGACCTTTGTGTTACAGCAGTTAATGGAGACAACAAACCTTTTCTCATAGCATTGCTGAAGAATCAGACAGCCTGGAAATGACAACTCAAATCTATTCATCCAAGTTCAAGTCCTGTGGAGTGATGTGATGCATGAAAGATCAGTGTTGGGGCTGAATGACCCCAAGGAACTAATAATGGACAAATAGACACTATGATTTGAACTCTATACTTATCTAAAATGTGTCATAATCAGGGATGCGAGCTCAAGAACAAACTGTTCAGAAGTTGTCTGGAGCAGGTTACTCATAAACATAAAGCAGTTGGGCCAGTTTGTTCAAAAAGACATGGTGCATAAATTAGGAATTTTTTCAAGAAAAAAGTCAAAATGGGGAAATATTTCACAAACCCTGGACGTGTCTGAAAATCCCACACGTGTAAAATTACTGGATTGTCTTTCTTTTGCCAATTGTGCATTTTCTGTGACAGATGCAGTGAAAAAGTCACCGTAAGGCTTTGTTGAAAACTGGCCAAAAGAAAAACTGATCTGCTGAGGATTGTGTTTGCAATTCATAGCTGAGTGTGAGAGATGAGAGGTTCTACCATCTAAAGATTAAACAGAAGAGTTCATCTGCGAACTGTAGGCACCGAACAGTGAAGTTTGTCTGTATAGTGCACTGGCTCATCTAACAAGCATTGACTGAATGTATACCACTTTCACTAGAAATAAATCAGCTTCGAAACAAATATAATACACAAGATTCTAGGAAGTATAACTTAAAGTATGGTTAGTGCTGCATGCTGGTTGTAATATACCTGTTTCTTCTCTTGTCAAACTGCAAAAAATGATAATCCATTTCTATCTAGCTATGATTACTTCACAACTCATCACATTTTTGTAGATGGATAAGCACAGAACTGTATGTTTTTGTAAGGAGCATTTTTTTGTCAAATAATTTTGCTACATTTACTGATCCTAAAGTTCTTGAAGTCTTGACATTTTGGTCTCCCAGTTGTTCTGATTCTGATTCTCTTTAATTATGCTGTTAATAAAATCGAAGCTTTACAATTGAAAAATAAAGAAAGCCTTTGGGTTTCTTTAGTCTTTGTTTGTGGATATGCTGCGAATGGTGGATTTAAAAAATATAACCATTCCAATAAATCAATACTTGTCTTTTTGGGGTGTTTTTCACAGTGACTATTGGGGAATGTTGAACACTAAAAGAAAACAGTTCTGTTCGTGGTTGGTTTTCCCTCATTGTCTGAGTCCTGGATGATGTACAGTAGAAAAGTTGAAACGTGTAATTCCTACCCATATGTTAAAATACGAGGTATTCCTTTGTACTCCTCAGGTGTCAAGGTTCCAGTTTGTCTTAAAGAAAATGTGTTGAGTTGAAATTGTTTTCCTTGCTGTCCCTACTGCCTTTGTACATCCCTCCCCCAACAACTGGACAGTGTTCCCCTTGCCACCCACCTCCTACCCCCCCTATGTCTCCTACTTCCAGGACTTCAAACCTGTGCCCCTCTCCAGAACCCCACCCACGGTTCCTCCTCAACTCCCAGCGAACTGCAGTGGAGAGGGAGGCAGGGGGGACAGGAGGAGGGAATCAGGAGGGGGGATGACAATAGGGGAATGAAAGCATGCGGTGAGAGGCTGCTGAATAGAGCCATTCAGTGTGCCCAGCCAAACAGAAAAGCAGCTCCACTCTCTCTTTAAACCCAGAGTTTCACAACCGGGTCTTTATTCTCCGCAAATGCTCTTCACCACATACACACACATAAAGGGAAAGCACAGTAATGTACACACACAGACACACACACATACACAGAGAGCGAGAGCGAGAGAGAGAGAGAGGGGCTAGGATATGGGCCCATGCCTTAAAGAAAACGCAAAACAAGTGGTTGGAAAGTATACCAACAGGTTTCAGACTCACTGGTGTCTGGACAGATAATGAAGTCATTTCCTCAGCAATAAACATAATTGACAGTTAGAATTCAACTGAAATTTAGTTTAAAAATTATTTTCAATTGAATGCCTGCACAACATTTGTACGAGTTAATGAAATAATTGCAAGCACATAACAAATTGGCATTTCTATGGAATATTTCTTGAACAAGTGAATTGCTCCTACAGACCTACCCAGGTTGTTCCAGTTACTGTATGTCTAAGGTGAAGTCTGAATGAACTAGGGTCTGTTCTGGCAGGAAGAAATGTGTTTTTCTTTTATTTTCAACATTAAATGTACTGACATACTAAAACCAAAGGACAAGTTTACAAAAAAGAACAGACCAGTAAAAACATTCACAAATTATGATCAGGGATTAAAAAAACCATCTACAATACATCCATTTACTGCACAATAACATTTCTACAGGCTTCTGTGACAAAGAAATAACCTAAAACGCACTCAGTTAACAGTGAATTTCCTCAGTTCTTGAACCTCTGCTTCCAATTTTTGCGGCTCTTACAGAAGCTGACATGACAGCTCTAGTATAAAACAGCTCTCTGCTTCACATTGGTTTTCACTCTTGTTCTTTGCAGTAGTTAGTACTGATCCATAAGTCTTATTGCATAACAAAACCCAGAAAGCATCTGAAAATGATTTATCTATGAGCAACTGCAATTCAATCCCTCTAAATTACAAAGGATAATTTAAATTACAAGCGTGCATGTTGACATTTTGAAACCAATCATTAATAAGCTAACACCAAGGGTTTTTTTTGTAATATTAACCTTGCCAAAATTTTTTGTGATGAGCATGAGCATTGTGGACATAGTTAAAAAGTTGTGTTATGATACTTGCAGTAAAAAATGTGGAACTCCTGATATACAGTAGCCTTCCTCAGTCACACCCTCCGCACCCTGCAAGAATGTGACCCAATGTGACACAAACTCACTAACATCTCCAAACACCAAGTTGGTGTGGCGGCTATGCAAAGTCTATTTCAGTTAAACATCTCCTACCTACCTTTGTGTGCAAATAGAGATGTAAACCCCCCCCCCAATATGTAGACAAGGTTCCATGAACCAGGCTGAGAAACATGGGTCTACAGAGAAGTTCTAACAAGACCATGGAGGTAAGGACAAAGGGGTTCTGACCCTGATCTGTATGTGCCACAGTGTGTCCTTTGCTGCCTTGCACACACAATTGGCTCTCAGCAGGAGAACCTAGTGTCTGATGTCACGACCCTGAAGCTTATTGCAGGGCTGTGCTTCGGACGCGGGGATACCCACCCATACCCACCCCCCTCCCAGAACTGAAATCCCACTGCAGCCTGTGCAGGAATGAACTCACAGAGAAAGGCACACAACTGAGGGACAAAGACTTAGGCGAAGGCAGCAGGAGAGTGCAGCGATTTGGCGGTTTGGGGTTTGGAAGCGGGGGTTTGAAGGGGGCTCCATATGGGCGCTCCCTCGACCCCTCTTCACAGGCAGGCAGATGTCACATGGGCCGCCCTGCCCTGCGGGCCACCGGGTCACACAGCACAGAGACGCAGGGTAAATAGCTGAGCAGGAGAGACCAGGCACCACCCCTCCTCCAGCTGCCAACCAATACCCCACCCAAACTGTTCTCAGTCCCACAAGCAAGCATTTTCACTCTTGCCTGTTCATGCTTGTTTGTTTATGCTTTTTCATATTATGTCATTTTAAAATGACTGCGCCCCTCTGTCATTTGTTTTCCCTCTGCTCTCCTTGTTGGTGAAGAGGATGCCTTCATGCCCCAGATGGCACAGTAACACACATAAATGAAATAAAACAGAAAGAAAACCATGACAGTCTGAAGGTGTGACATACAGTATTGGTGTGGAGGAAGAGGGTGTATGTATGGGGGGGGATGTGTGTGACAGGTGTTCAGGTTATCATGTAGAGCAGTGATAGGGTGGTTGCCCCCTTCTCATGCAGGGGAATGTTTGGAAAAAACATGCAGACACACAGAGAAAATGCAGGGACTGGTCTGTATGGAACTAAGGCGCTGGGGGCACTAATGGAAGGGTATTTTAAACACTGCAGTGACAGCTTTCCTCCTAAACTTCAGGCGTAAAACAGATTTGAATGAGAAAAGAAAGGGACCAGGGGTGGGGTGCGGGGTGGGCATGAGCCGCTTCATCCTTTTTGTGACCAGGTCTCTGCTTACAGCCTCCTTCTCTCTGTTGAGCTGGAGGTGCAGGATCTCCCTCCCCCACATCCTCGCAGCACCGCCTTTCCCTCGCTTCGTTCCTCCCCGTCCCGGGCTCCCTCGCTCATTAGCATAGCAGCTGCTGGGTGCGGGGGCAGGACGGGGCGGATTGGGGACTGGGGGGGGGTGGCAGGGTTGGGTGCTGGGGCGTGGGGGACTCCAGTCAATGGCACGGCCGTCTGGGATGTGAATAGAGCAGAACGGGGCTCTGTGGCCCAAACAAAAGGGAAGAGGGGTGAAGAATGAGGAGTGAATGGGCTGGCTTGTCACTGCGCGCCAGAGAGCACAGAATGGAGTGAAAGAATGAAAGAAAGTTAAAAGGGGCGAAGGGCACGTAAGGAACAGCTCAGCCACCTGTCTCTCTCTCCCTCTCTGCGCAGACTGTGTGGATGAACGGACACCGGTCAGAGGCACAGTTAATTAAGAAGGAAAAAGCTAGAGGAGGTCATGGTGTTTAAAACCAGTACACAGTGACTGTAAAAGTTTCAGTTTTTTTTTTTTTACCTGTTCCCATATGTGTTATGTGCTATAAAAGGTTTCTCCCATTTTCAGTGAAGGTGCAAGAAATTTTAAAAATGTGCATAATGTTGTACTCAGGCTAAAGTCATACTCTTTTCCTCTTATTGCAGCCAAACCTAACATTCCTATGGGCCCTGAATACTTGTACAAAATGGCCACATGCTTAATTGCAGACTTTAATTTGCAAACAAAGATCATGGGCAGAACAGAAATCTACATTTGTTTGATATGTTGTTTTTCTGCTGTCGCAGGATGTATGAATTAGTTGTACGGCATGATTCCTCTACTATATGCCATCAGAAATGTAACATGCCTGGAACCTGTTCTGAAGCTTATCTTCAACCTGTTTGATTTCACACATCGTGAATTTCTTCAGTATTGACATAATATGTGTAAATATTATAACTGTTGCTGTAAGTACACACTACGGAAATTGGCCTCTGAAGGACTGAGCTGCTAAAGAAGAATTTCACATGAGCCCAAACTTGACCTTTAAAACTGTATTATCATAAGCAATGTTAAAATATACTGACAAAAGGGAGTGTGTCTTAGTCTCAGGAGACGTTCTTATAGTGCACATTCCGTATGTAGATTTCATGCCACTGTCAAGCAGCCAAAAAAAAGAGTGCAATTTTAAAGATAACATCCACTCATACAGGCACATTACTCAAACAACAAAATGAACAAAGTATCCTTAAATTAGAATTCCATTATATTACATTAACATACAGTCTCATGTAAAACTATTCAGACCCTAGAGTAAATATATTATTTTACTAAATCAAAAATAGTATCCTGAAATCTTTTTCCCCATGAGATTTTATTTCAAAATTCTGAAATTCAAAATCAATTATTTTAAAGTTACATTGATTCATGTTGGAAAATATTTTTAAGAAAAATAAAAATGTGAGATATGTTGTGCACATAAATATTGAAAATCACATATTAATAGTTGTTAGAGCCACCTTTTACTGCAATACCAGGTTTAAGTGTTTTGGAGTGTGTATGCATCTATCAGCTTTGTACACTGTTCGGGAGCGGTTTAGGTCCATTCTTCCAACCAGGTTTGTTCCAGGTAGTTCAGATTGGTTTGGTGTCACTTGTGGACTGCAGTTTTCAGATAGTGGCACAGATTCTCAGTGGAACATACATTAGAACAGGCCCACTGTAGGATATTCACCTTTTTGTTCTTTAGACATTCCAGTGTTGCCTTGGCCTTGCAGTTGGGATCATTGTCATACTGAAAGGTAAAATTTCTCCCAAGCTTCAGTTTTTCAACAGACTGAAGCAGCTTCTCTTGCAGTATTTCCCATGAGCAGTGTTAGGCTTGGGTGGGGGACATAAAAAAGCCATTACTCAAAAGGAACCATGGTGTTTACCAGAAAGCATGAGGGTGACCCAGCTGCAATTTGGGAAAAGATTCAGTGATTCGATGAGACCAAGACATAGAGTTTTTAGTTAAAAGCGCTATATGAGGCACAAGCCTCACACTACATATCCATCAAGAGACAACACTTTTAAAGCAATGTATGATGGTGACAGCATCATGCTGTGGGGCTGCTTTTTCTCGGCAAAGGCTCTGCACATTGTTAAAATGGAAGGATGGATGGAGCCAATAAGAGGGAAATGCTGCAAGAAAACTTGTCTCATACTAGTTGATATGTAATTAACATGCTTAATATTAGTTAACTTTTTCATATGAGGATCATTGCAAAACAAGTAAAATTCAGGTAGAGAAGAGAACTCTTGGTCTTTTGGGGGCAAACCTCCGCTGTTCTTTTCCATTTCTTAGATACTGATACCCTCAAAGCAGCAGTCCCATCCCATCTCCATCTCAACCACCCGCTTAGAAAGAAAGCAGGATGTTCCTAGCTACCAGAGGCATTGCTGTTCTAGTGACAACCCAGGTAAAGCAGATTCCCATACACAGCTGTGCATGGGGCCAACTTTCTCTAGTTTCAGCCTCAGCTGTCTGTTTCTCTTTGGCTTGGGCTCTCTGCGAAAATCATTTCCAAATTCCTACACTAATCTGCAGCAGGCACATGAAGAATCTATTAGGGGGCCTCTCTGTTGCAGCCCTGGGAGCTTTGCCAACTTTGGCACTGGACAATGGAAATCCAACTCAACAAACACATCCTGCAGGACTGGGAGATCAACGATTAAGAGAGCGAGCAAGTAAGAAAGTGATATGAAGGTGTAGTCTGACACGTTGCTTACATGAATAAATATTGACTACCTTGAGGTTCTTTTCACTTCCATGACAAACTAAACTTAATTAGTGGTATTGTGAAAAATAGCTCATGATTTTTCGATACAGACAACAGGACCCTCTATATGCAGAGTAAAAGCAGTGTAGTAAATAAAATCAGGTTTTATAGGGTTCAGTCAGTTTTTTCAAAAGATGTTCAAAGCTTGAATTGTTTAGATGAAGCAACTGCTAGAGATGTATGTAAAAATTAAAATAAAACCAGTTTGCAGAAAACAAAAAATAGCTTTTTCAGTTACCAGTGACCCGCATCCACTGTGTATTCCGTTCTGCACCAAAATGGCAGAAACAAAGAGAACTAAGGAGAGTGTGTTACAAGAATGCAAGGAGACGTGCAGCTAATGATGGAGACCAAAAAAATGCCATTTATGATGACAGCATGGAGAAGACAAGACTTGAGAGGCAAGAAAAGGGAATCCTAAGGCTAAACAGTATAACCACTGTTCAGCATCTGTCATTATTGTACTGAAGACTTGTGTAAGAAGAGACTAAAGGGAATGCTAAAAATCAAACAGGTTGCTGTAAGAAACAAACTCGCATGAAACACAGTACAGAAAGTTTAATGATTTCTTTACTGGCTTGTACACAAACGTACAAAATTACAGCACAAAGTTGTTTTCCACACAATATCACAGTGTTACAACATTCAAAAATAAAAATAATAATAAAAAACATCATGGAACATCCACCTCACTTACAAGACTCAATCTTTTGTTTGCAGAAAAAGCAAAACAAATAGAACTTGGTCCTAAAACAATTACAGCACTTTTCATTCATTAAAACCTATTTAGCTATTTTACACGTGTCATAAATGTTATGACACTGCCGAGTAAAATAACCATGCATCGTGCAATTGTTACAATGATCTTACCATCAAATATATTGTTCCCCTTTCATAACAACAGGAGGAGAGCACTTCAGAAAAGAAAGTGCTCTAAAATTTATTCAGCTTTTATATATATATACATATATATATACATATATATGTATATATATATATGTATACACACACACACACACACACACACACACACATATATATACATACAAACACGCACGCAATCACAGAAATAAAAAGCTTTGCAAACATTACGTTTCACAAAGCAATGCACAAAGACAAAATAACCTGGAATTTTTATACAATAGTATTTTGTTGTTCCTTTTTTCTATTTAGAAAAAATAAAATGTTGGCATGACACCAACAAATAACAGTTATCAGTGCAATACTTAAAAGACATAAAACGATCAAGTTTAAGTCAAGCGATGCATATTTTTTCTGTGTATATAAATGTGGTCCTCAATTATGTTTTATCGCTTTAGTTTTGTTTCCAGGTCCATCATCCCTGGGGTCACGCTCTGCAATACCCAGCTATAATAAGCTTCTTTGGGAGCACAGATGACAAGGGGGGACATCAAAAATATCACAACAGCAAATACATGCAAAAACACACACACACACACACACACACACAAACAAAACAAACACACATCTGCACTGGATTTTTAAAATGACAGTGATCAGATTTTTGTCCCAAGGTCTCACTGTTGGCCTTGAATTAAAACAAAATAAAATTATAAGCAGCATTGATACAAACAGGGTGCCATGACTTCAAAATACAACAGGCAGTCTGTATTTTCTGACGATTTTCCTGCTATTATCGTGCAGTAGTAGTAATAATAATATATTAACAGTCATAATGAAGATAACCGTCAGTATAATATTGTCCATAGTCCTGCTCAGTAGTAACTATTCGTTTGCTCCAGCTCCAGCAGTTACCCGAACAGGCCTCAGGGGGGCGCGACAGGCTCCACTTTTGTGCAACAAAACTCCCTGCATTTTAGTCATGCATTATTTTTTCTTCGTAGCTAAATCAACATCAAACATAAAAATACAGAAAAAAGAGCTGAACGGCAAAACATGCGTTTAGCTGAAAAATAGCATTTGCAATCAATTTACCCTAAAGTTGAAAATAAAAACTGAGCTGTATATGTGGAAATATGTGGTGTCAAGTGAAGACCAACAGCTCGGTTGAATGTAGTGTTTTGGGCGGGAGTGTTTCCACAAACATTTAGTTAATATTTTAAATTGACTTTAAAAATGGACTGGGCGACTCTATTTCAACTTGTCATATTTCCACCTACTCAATCGTAGCTACTATTTGTCCTACCTACAAAAACTGATTTTACATCGATATGGGTGAGTTTTGTTATCAAACACATTTAACTGATACCTGGTAACTTCCGTGTGTGAAATAGTTAAGTAAATATACTGTTTACTTAATTGTTTCACAAAAGAAAAACTGAGGTTCGAGGTAGCTGGCCAAAAAAGCACAAATTAAAACAAAACCGTAGGGCTCCTGGCTGTCTGGAAGTGTTCAGGGTTCAAAGTTGGTCGTGTGGTGGCCGATATCCACGATTAATCGTGTATATCAGAGACAAAAGCAGCTTTTATATCATCTTTTTAAAAAGATTTGAAATAAGAAGCACAAACAAACCCCCCAAACCAACTGTGTGTCCTCAATGTACCTTCATAAATAGAAACCAACTCACCCGGCGGGCGCTCACATGGACGTCTAACCAGGGTGTGAGGAAAATACTGAAAGGATTTGTTTAAAAAAAAAAAAAAAAAGCCAAAATGAACGCAATTCTCCTGACGTTTTCATACAAAGCGAAAGCAGCGGTTTTAGTAACATTAACCGTCGACTGTGGTCTTACTGGCCTGAGGCTGGAGCCACACGTCTGCTGGAAGACAGAGCTCAGCTACTAGTACAGAGACACAAACAGAGATAAAGCTATTTTGTACAGTACTTACAGATATGTATGAAAGTGGTATAACAGTGAAACCTCTACAATTGCAAATGTGACGTCATGATGTCGCCCTTTGTAACCGAAATCGCAGCTGAAACGCACGACACGCCGAGACTGACATATGCAAGACTGACTGAGCCGTTGTTCGCACGTCTTTCCTTTCGCGCTCCAGCATGCAGCCCTTTTACAACACGTGGCCTGCCTTTAGTTTTACAACATTTTAAGTCGGAGACGGAAGATTTGTGCTGGTGTGTGTGTGTGTGTGTGTGTGTGTGTGTGAGAGAGAGAGAGCGAGAGTAGAGAGTCCCAGTCCGTTTCCAACACCCAAATTCAGGAAAACGCTCAAGTACCAACGCAGGAAAGTGGAGCACCAACCATGGGAGCTGTGTGAGTACTTTTAAGAGCCGGACATATTCAATATTTTCTGTTCTAAACAAAAAAGTAAAAAACCGCGGCCGTCTTTTCTGTGACACACGTGCATGGAAGGTGAGCGCGACGGTACAGGGGGCCCGGTGTGCGTGCACGCGCCCAGCGGGGTCACCGCGCGCTCGACGCGTACTTGGCCTTGGTGATGAGGTACAGCACGATGTCCTGGTGGCCCCCGAAGGCGGCGATGTGCAAGGCGCTCCAGCCCTCTCTGTTGGCCAGACGGATGTCGGCCCCAAACTTGACGAGCAGCTTGACGAGCTCGAGGTTGCCGTCGATGACGGACTGGTGCAGCGCCGTCTGTCCCTCGGGTCCGAAGGAGTTCACGTTGAACTCGCAGTTGGTCATGTTCTGCAGGAGCGAGTGCAGCTCCTTCGTGTTGCCCTTCTTCACTGCCTCCTGGAAGACCCTCTGCGGGGCGGAGCAGGGGGTGATCTCCGCCTGGCTCATGGTTCGAGCGGCACCGGGGTGCGACGAGCGATCCTGCGTTACGGGTGATGCGTTCGAATGAGCCCGGGGTTTGTGACGGATGCTGGTGTCTGCCGGACCGGCACCGGTCTGCGCCCACTCAACTTTCGGTGAGGGATACGACAAATTATAACGACTTATATCCAAAAATGGACAGAAACACATAAACACACGCAGTGTGCACGAAGTCAGTCAATGGCTGAGAAATCCAGATCCTTACCAGATGTTTTGCACTTCGCCTTATTAAGCGATCCAAGTAAAATGACCGAAGTAGTTTCCCTTCTTCGCGTTGGCAGCAGCGCGGTTATTGCGGTAAGAATGAACGGGACAGTGAAGCGTCTCAAAGACAGAATGGAATCTCCGCCAACCCGTCCGTTATTTGTCAGGATCTTCTTGACATTTAATTACTTTCTGACTGCCACTCGCTTCCCTGATTCCCGCCTGACAAGGGTTGACTATGGGAGAAGAATGAAGAAATCAGCTCGGCGAAAATCAATGATCAGCCAACAGTCAGTCACAAAACAAAGCAGTGCACAGCAAATCGTTTCCGTTTGATGCCGATTTGAAGGACTTCCTTTACCTGTCTAGGTCCTGGACGGGTCGTGGCTTGCTCCCTCGGTCGCGCTCTCCGCACAGTCTCAGGCCGTCTCTGTCTTGCGGCGCGCGAGGGGCCAGTTTTACGCGCCCTTCTATTTGCATAACAATGAACCGAATAGCAGAAATGTGTCTGCCGCAAACGGAGACTTACGCCTGCGATTGGCTGTTGAATACATTCGGGGCGTGGCCAATGGATTGGTGTCCTGAAAAGGGGCGTGTTACGCGCGAGACGTTGACGAAAGAAAACGAGCAATCGGTCAATTTACCGGTTCAGAGGCGCACTGCATCTTCGTAGTTTAAGATGTATTGCCTACCGTGCCTTTCCTTATTCTAGACATTACTTATTTTTTGTTAATCACTTATTTTACATGTATGCATATAATGTAAGTAAATTGCAGTAACAATTTCATGTTTCTTTTCTGCACACATTGCAAGTTTAGTTACCTAGTGTAAACCTCAATGTATCGCAAACGTGATTTACAAATTTATGTCATGATGAGTTTTGAATCTGTGTAGATAAAGCACGGTCTGACGGAACGATTAAGACATGAGAGGTGAATGAGATCACCCGGGACTAAGCAGCACGGTTCTTATTTTAACCGCGTGAATTGCCTTCTCAACAAATGATGAGTCGAAGCTTCACGAAGCTGCGCGGTCCCATTTAAGGCCGAATAATCGCTCACAGTTGCAATTAAACAGAAATCGCTGGTGATTGTGAAGCCTTATAATATGATTTAAAATTAAAACTGAACACGTCTTTATTGGATGTCTTGTTAATGTTGGATAGATGCTATTATAAGTACGCAGCTGAGCACCACAAAGTTATATTAAAATTAATATTTTAAATTAACTATTTATTATCTACTTGGTCAAAAAAAACAACAGTCTGTCTTGTCCTTTAGTTTAAAATCATTTTCTTTAGCCAAATCTAGAGGACCAGAGCAATGAAATCCCAGTGGCCGCTGAAAGGGATAATTAAACGCAATTTTGGTGACAAAAATGTCAATTGCCTTCTCAAGTGTCACCCTTACAAACGGCGCGCAACACCTTCTTGCTGTTCACACGGTGCACAGAGCGGACTTTCCCTCTGCTGGAAATGACAGCAGCGCCGCGCTAATTGAGGTGACAAAGCCGACGCGCGGCGGCGTGGGGCGCGAGACGGTCGGTCGCCGTTCCCGGTTTGAAATAAGCTCCTGCTGTAGCACCTAGATCAAGAAACTCACCGTGGATTGGGTAAGGACACCCTCCTGTGTAAATGGCCGAACCATCCTGAAGTTGCATGTCTTACACTCTAAATGACAGTCAGTAAAGACAACCGTTTGCTCCATTTGGTGCTGAAGTTGCACTGTGAACAAAATGTTATAACCCTGACTAATCCATCATCATTAACCGCTGTATTGTGGTTAGGGTCGCGGTGGTCCAGAGCCCGTCCCGAAATCACTGGGCGCTAAGGTGTAAAAACACACGCTGGATGAGACACCAGCCTATCGCAGGGTGGCCACACATACAAATTGGGCGATTTATAGTGTCTTTGGAAGGAAATCCGGACAGCCTGGGACAGAACGTGCGAACACCACGCAGTGTGACTCGAACTCGCACATCTCAGGAGCTGTAAAGCAGCAGAGCTACTGACACTCACACCACAAGACATTGTTTTTCTCAGTTCACACACTAGTTGCTGAACTACAAATTTACCCTTATTCATTTACCTCGCGTTTCTGCAAAGCAACTCAATGATTTAACCATTTATACAGATGGATAAGTTTTACTGGAGCAGTTGAGGTTAAGAACCTTGTTCAAAGGAACTACAGCAGAAGATGGGAATTTAATGTACAATGAATCTACTCCGACCTGAGGCTCATGAGAGGTTTGCAGAACTTTAATACAGTTAAAAGTAATTATGCAATCCATAATGGGTCCATAATCCATGTTTTTTTTTAAAGATGACACTGGAAAGTGTGGAAACAGCAACTTCTGTCCTATAGAATTACTCCCAACAGTTCTACCCACTATTTTTCCATGTTATTTAGTCGCAGCTTCTAAATGTATCACCTTAGTTGAAGTTTTGAAAACAAGAATTGCATACATTAGGCTAAATTTAAAGTCTTTAAAAACTAAATAATACCAGTGCAGACTGTACAAGAATCTAAGTATTGACAGTACTAAATTTGCAGCAATAAGGTAAAGGTAAATGTAGAGGTACAAGGTAGTGGTACATGCTAATTATATGTGTGGAGTTTCACGATATTAAATAAAACGAAAAAGTTCTAATTCAATATGGACACGATGATGGGTCTGCACTTATGATATTTCATATTCATAGTCAATATAATAATTAGAGGCCCTGCATAAGAAAAGCCATCATGCCGTGTGGTGGCGGCCGCCGAACCAGTCCAGGTGCAGTCTGTACTGGATACCCTACTGTACTGTGCTTTACTGTTACCGTACTGTGCTGTTACCATACTTTATTGTTATTGCACTGTCTATTAGTGTTACTGCACTGCAATTTACTGTTACTGCACTGCGCTGTACACCATATTGTTACTACAGGAATCCTCCACACCGTGTTCGCTTTAACGCTGCTGCACACAGGCACAGTGACATTTTCCTCACACAGAATAACACACAACCTGCAATGATTACTAATGACAAGTTACTTTCTGCTTGGTACAATTATATTTCATTATGTTTTATTTGTACCATGGCTGTAAAACATAAAACACAACCTAATCATCGTGTACCTTAACTTTAAATACTTTATAAGGTTGTTACGTTCGCTGTAACATCTTACAATGGGAACGCAAAGAATGACTTGAAGCATCGAACCCGTTATTACAGATCGATAATAAACAATTAATCCAGTCGATTTGGTGCACAACATAAGCCCGTGACAGCTTTACTTCTGTCTTGGTCTTCCTTCTCTATTCTATTATTTCTGCACGTCTTTATGTTTTGATTTCAGTTGGACCGCGTCAGAAAGTCACGCCGCAGTTTACAGATGCGACGCAGAGCCTCGCAGCGCGCAGCGGCGCCCGGACCGGACATCGGAGCGGGAAGGGCGGAGCCCTCTGAGTCACAGCCCGGGGATTCTGGGCAGAGCGTGACGTTACAATGGAGAAGGCGGGCTTTCGGAATCCAATTCACGATCACGTGCTTGAGGAGCGTGGGAAAGAAGCGAGGTTTTCTTCCCAGCACTGAGCGCGCGCGCGGGAGAGAGAGATGGAGTACGAGAGAGATCAAATAACAATTTCAAGACACTGTATAAAATATACTGTGTACCTATATTGTATCTTAAACCAGAATTATGAAGCGTTGAAGCTGCATTTTTATTAACACGTAAAAATGTAACAATTGTCAGGGTGACAAAGCACGTGATTAAATCATTACGTATACACACATATTTATGTATCACAGGCGTGATGCAAATAAAACATAATAAAATACCTGTGATTGCAGGAACATATAGTCAGAACTGTACATTTCAACCAACATCCAGTAAACTGTCTTGAACTATAACGTTACAACCTGTAAGTCCAGAAATACTGTTTTTATTAACAACCACGGTTTAACTGACGTGTTTTTCCCCCAACACATTCCTGGAAAGGATAAAAAGTAACAGATAAAACTACTACTTTGTGAAAAAGTTAATATCAATGTTTTTTTTTTTACTTAGTAAACGCTACCAGTCGCTTCACATGGAGAAATTCATTTTATTGTTGTCATTTTTCATTTACATTAAACATGTAAAAGTAAAAATAACTAAAATGCATAAAATACAGAAAATACACCTTTTAAAAATCAACTTCCTTAATTAACAGATGAGGACAAGGTGAGAAAAGTAATGCAAGCTCTTGCAATTGAGTGTTCCCATATACAAACTTATGCCGTGATCATCGGGATTATGTCACAAGCGCTCTGTCACAGCACATCCAAAAAGTGGCAACGGAATAAGTGATTGATTCTGTTAAGGCCACTTCACATGAGTAGTGGGTGTCTTGACATATGTTAGGCCATACAGGTCTTTGGTGTACAGTAAAGAGCTGCATGTGCTCCACCCAATCAGCCTAGAGGTGGTTACTGGAGGCTGCTGAACCCTCAGTAAGCTGCAGAACATCCTGGAACTGGTTGACCACCCGTTCAAAGTGGGAGCCCTCCCAGAAGACTTTGCCACAGCTGGTGCAGATAAAGAAGACGGGCACCCTGGGAACCAGACCAGGGGGCACTGTGTGTAGCTGCAGTTCAGCCCCACTGGGGAATGTCAGGCTTTGTGGGTCTAGGTCTGATGTAGGTGCCCAGCGACAATGGGGGGAGTACCTAGGTGTCCCAGGTGCCCTGCTGGGCAGTGGGCATGGAGGGGTTATTGGGTTGTTCTCCTCTTCCCAGTTCTCCTCATCCTTTTCCTCTCCTGACTCCTCTATGAAGCCTACAGAGAAGAAAAACAGTTCTCCTGTTCAAACAAGTGGCCCCTTGGAAATTAGCATGTTCACGGGGCCTTAACCAGCATGGACTTAAATTGATCACATGTATGTAGTTTCCATAAAGATTTCCATTTCAGTTAGTCCTTAAACTTGCTTATCAGAATTTGGTGTTTGGGCAGACACCCACAATTTTTTGGTCAGAGACAATGAAATTTGCTGAAAAGTGAAACATAATAAAGTTTGACATACTGGAATCTACAAACCACATGACACCAAACTTCAGCACAACAGCTTGGCTTCATTTTAGCTTGTACAAACCTCCATTTCCTTCAGCACTATCAAACTGTTATCATTCTTAAATTCAGCTCATATTATTCAGAAACATTTCCACCACACATCTAAGATGTTCTAAATCTAGAGACTAATCGCTTTAATCAAAGTTATTTGTCTTATAATATAATAAAGATTTGCTATGAAAGACAGGTTAGAAGGAGACTGTGAATAAAAGGCAGGTATATTACGATACTTGAGTGTGGGAACTAACCTCTTTCCTTCAATAAATGTGCCATTTCCTCTCTTGGAAGCTTCATGTACTGATCTCCATTACATGCCTGAAAAAGAAACACCCAGGCAGGCGTTTGCATAAGATCTTGAAGACAAAGCACTATTTGATAACAAACACACCACTTATACCATTTTGTTGAAAACTGTAAGACTCTTACAGGTTCCTCCCATGACAACAGACACAGCAAATACTCCCAAGTTGCCTCCCAATCTACTGAAAAATTCATAATTCAAAGTGTGTTAATGAAGGCAACTCAGAGGTCATGCTTCAAATCCATGGCCCACCCATGGGGCAAGTTGCTTCTGTTGGATTTACCCTGGATGACCTCTGTCCCGCACACTTTTTTCCCAAGCATAGGGAAAATGCTAGCATAGGCATGGGAAAAGCAACGCAATGGATAGACTATTTACTTGATTAAAATGTTTCCCATGGGCAAGAGACAGGTAAAAACCTGCTTCATGAACTCAGTGCTTCCACACAGACAGTCTTAGTCCTCCTCTCTTTTCTCACACACACAAGCTGACGTGACATGCATAAGCAGAGTAATACACTCCTGTTCAGCATGCAACTCCTAGGTATGTGGGAGTGATGTTTTTTAACTCCCACTACGTATTTTGTCTCATCTTACAAATTAAATGTTTTAAAACACAGTAAAGAGTAAAAAATATATATGCATATGGTGTTTCACACCAGTTTACTCAACTGTACCAAAACGTGCAAAGTGCTGTTGAAAACTGAGTAGAAAAAAAGAATCACAATTTAACATTAAACAGTGAATTTGAATAAGAAAAATGGCTTCATATGTTAGCTTCATATGTCTCACAAATAGATACAATTTCAGCTAAATTTCCAAATTCCATTGTGGAAATCTAACTGTTCATGACACTAAAACCTTAAGTACAAGCCAATACTTGTTTCTGCTTTTCTCAAGAAAAATGTCTCCTGATACATTTGACATGTTACAAACATGTATATGTTTTGTACGTGTAAACATGTTTTTACCAGTCTTAAAGTGTGGAATTCAACTGCCGAATTTTAAAATCTGCAAAATTTTTAAAATCTGTACAACGTACAGTGTGGCTCAGCCAGACATGGTCAGTTTGTGGGCTGGAGTTCATGAACACCACAAGAAAGGCATCAGTTAATTATGAGGCTGCACAAATCCCAACGAACCCCATTAATTGCAGTAAGAGCATTACAAGCTGTCAGCAAACCATGTCAGCAAACCAAAGCCTCCATACATGTTGTAGCCTGAGACAGGCACCAAACAAAGACTTGCGTTCTGATCAGCTTTGGTACCAGCCCAGCCCTACGCATCTACAAGCAATAAAAGGGGTTCCAAGGACAGGTTCTGATTGCTTAAAAACACACACGCACAATGACATTTACATCCATTTGTTCTGTATGGGAGGTTTTACGCCTTTATGAGCTATGAAGTTTTGGCGTGTATTACGGTCAGGCAGTGCACTGACAAGACTGCAGGAAGTTTTTCTTGACATGCCAACAAAGCCTGTGAATTTGAAGCTGTGTTAATGGGGGGGACAGGGAGCAAAAGAGAGGCAGTGAAGAGAACAGAGAGACAAACAGGGAGGGACTGGGGGGTCATTCCCAGCGCACGAAGCCTCAGCCCCATTCTCCAGGCAGCTCCCATGGGAAAATCCTGGACTCTGCACAGTAGGTGGGTCTCCACAGCCGCTGGGTCACATGGCCATGCAGCCAGCCAATGAACCATGAGTGATTTGATTCAAAAAGTGGCCATGTCAGGTAAGAACCGATGAGAGTTAGTGTGGGAAAGGGGGGAAGGGACGGTAGAATCAAATTTCTCAATTTTCTACCCCCGCAATCTCTAAAATCAAATCAAAAGGAGTGTTGAAGAGTTCCTCAGGTATTTTGATGCCTTGCAAATTTATTAATCATACTGAATATTTCAATAGACCTAAAGGTTCAGGTTTCTGGATAAAATATCAATTTTCTTCTAATATTATACATTGGAAGCTGCTTGGAAGAATGACTAAAAGATAGGCCCCAAGTCTGATTTACAAGACAGTGACAAACATAAAGATGTTCCTAGAGTTTTAATAACCTTTTAGGGCAATAATAAATAATTTGTAGTTTAATAAGCCATAATAAAAACAAAAAGATTTTTTCAGCACTTTAATAGGATTAAAATGGGTAAAATTACAGAAGAGATTACATTTCATCTCTTAGAATGGCCAAGGGCCAAAGATTGGTTTGTGATTGTCCCTGGACTGCATGACTGTGGTCACAAAGTCTGACCTTGAGCCAAGACTACTGCAGCAGTGAAAATGCTCCGTAAGCATATTGTTTCTTTTTTGGCTAAACAATTATGGACTAGTTTTGGTTTCAGTGTTCTGGACATACTGCATTTGGTTTAAATTAAATCCAGTTTAAAGTGTAACTGAGACTATAATGCATTAGCTTAAAGTGGACCATCCATCTTTGATATTATGGACAGTCAAAAAAGTGTCTTCCAGGTTTAGGGCTCGGGTGCCAGGGTTTACTTTTTGAACTTCTGAACTTACAGGGTTCCAGCTCCCATTGAAAAGGTCCTGCTCAATGGGTGGAGTTCATTTCAGAAGGGAACAATTGGTTAGATGATATCACAGCTGTATTGGTACAGACTCCCTTTACACTAAGAGTATTTCACGACATTCTTGCTCTTCCCCACCCCACCCCTTACCCTAAACTTTCTCTAAGAAAATTTAAGTATGTGCTTTCCACAGACACCTTACCTTGGAGGCAGTAATTCTGAAAAAAGAGGACCTCGGTAATGGTACTGATTGACTGAAATCAGATTACTGTTAAAAAGGAGGAACTGTGGTTGAGTTATTGTTTCTGACTTCACGGCCAAGAGCCTGGCAAACTTTGCACTACTATGTATACTTATGCTGCCCAGTGCCTGCACGCATCCTAATAGTAGCACGACAAAACAGCTGCAGATGAAAAGGTGTACGATGGGTCCTGTGTGTAACTAGTATTGATAAAACCACTTAAAATATTTCAGGTGTGGCTGCATTCTTAAGTTGCAAGCCAGATGACATTAAAAAGGCAGTACTGACAGCAACGGTTTCAAACTGTAACTCAGGCGGATATAACCTCGACGTATAAATGAAGTGCTGGCTTTGCCTCTCAGCCTGAGAATGACTGATGAGGGTTTGCAGTCAGGCCTTGCTGCACTCAGGCCATGCGGTCTAACCACAGTTGGCCCATGGCGCACCCGCACCTGGTCGTGAGAGCCAGAGAGGTCCTGTTGCACAACACAGCATGTCTCACGCCTCTTCTCGCAGGCACGCACAGGCATCCGTGGCATGTTATTGTAATGCTTCATGATTCATCCCAACAGTAAATATTGACACTAACTGCTGAAGGGGCCTATCCTTGGGAAAGATGTGGGACACGCCAGTTTGCTGGGGTGAGACTGCAGAAGTGATCATGGGGCAAGGTGGAGCAAGGTGCCAAGGTAGGAGAGACCATACTCCCTGGTAAAATTAGCATCCTCAAAGCTCCCAAGCTGGAATGCTTTCTCACACATGGCCTAGGCAGTTTGCGTGTCAACGAACACCGGTTACAAAGTCTGGTTTCAGACTGATGATGCTGTTGGATGGGGGGGGTTCTGTAAATTTTGCTTGCTGGGACAGAAGCATAATGTTATTTACAGCAGGGACCGAGTTAACCTGGACAGAACCCGGCAACAGTGACAGGGAAACAAAAAAAAGGATTGTGTGGTCTTGAGTTCTGAGGTCTTGATAAAAATCAGAGGGTCAAAGGGAGAGTGGGGGCAGTTGGAGGGAGAGAGGCTTTCAGTCCTTGATCTGAGGGACAGGGCGACAGATAGAAACACACCAAGGGGGGGAGGCCTAGGGGGCATTGCTGGCAGCTAAGGAAGCTTGGTGGGAAAGTGGGGGGAGGAGCTGTCCACTAGCTTGGCCACACAGTGACCCACAGGAACAGAGACAGAGAGCAGAAGGAACACCGACACACAGACAGCAGGCCTTGAACCAAATTAAATGTGTCAGCAGTTGGCAAAAAGAGCAAGGGTTCTATAGTGCAGGCATGGAGTAATGGCTTCAACCCCGATCTCTAAGGACAGACAGCTTTGGATAATGTATCTCTAACACTCTGAAGTGAACAGGTATTGCAGTGTAATTTAAAATATCCAAATATTACACTTATTCAATTTTTAAAAACAGCTGAGCATTTCTAATCTCCCCAAGTAAAGTGAAGGTGAAGCATGTCCTTCACTGAGATATCATACGTAACCAAAAATTATAAATAAATATTGTCGTGCAAATGACAGATGTAACATTACAAGTCAAATTCCCTGCAACATATTGACTTTCTCCCTCAGACATAAAATTCTCTGTCTACGGGTGTGATGACCCAGTGTGTGACGCAAAGAGAAGTTCATAAAGGGAAGACAGCAGTAGCCAAAACCACAAAGCAGTTTCACAGGACTCAAGCTGCATTAAATGACCATAATACATCAGAAAAATAAAGGTTGATTCAAAAAGAATTGAACAATTTGACAAATTTATTAGTAACTGTGTCGTGTGACATGGGAGGCATATTGAGCATTTGTAAAATTAAATAAAAATCTGAGTTACTTGCTTTACATTGGTTTAGACTATATGTTCAGAGTAATATTTTTGAAGATAATATTTTCATTTTTTGAAGCCCTGAATGTAAGAATTCAGCAACACATTTTAAATATCTTTGTCAATACAGATCCACAACATATTGCAAGTCATGCAATAAAAACTGCTGTAATCCAGCCTAATTTATTTACCAGTGACAAAAGTGGATCAGAGTTAGCATCTCGCTCAAATGATGATAACCCAGTTTAAACTTTGTTCATTCCTAATTTGTTAAAACCACAGCTCATTAGAGAGTTTTGGATTTTTCTGAACTGGCAAGGTTCTCCTTCATAGGGGTGTGTACAAATTAATACCACATTCTCTCTTCACCCAGAACATTTTTTGTGTTGCATAACACAAAAACGTCCAGGTTCCTGCCATTCCTTTAATATGAAAGAAACATACGCAATGCAGGTATGTTTACTGTCACAACACAGTATTTATTTAACCCACAACACTGCAGTCATGTGTTTGCTTTTTATACTGCATTCATGAAAATGAAACTGAAGGACAGAAGTAAGTTTAGCAATTTTTGAATTTATAAAATAAGCTGTGCAGTCACTTTGCTGTGGGTGCATCATACACATAATAAGGGGGATGAATACATCAGTTGTTCAAGCTAGCTGTGATATTTCTGTGCTGCAATGACAAATTCTTATGTCCCTGTGCTACATTTATGAGATTTAAGTATTAGAAGTGTAACAATTTAAATTTACAGCATGATTCCTACAACATGAATTCTACGTACATATATGCCATTATGTGTGCATCTTTGCCGTAGATCTCCAAGATTAAATGGCAAGAAGTTGAGAGATGAAGAGAGGTGGAGGGGTTAAGTGCTAATGATGTGGGACAGGGCCTTTGTGAGTGACAGGGAAGGACTTCAAAGCTTTTGCCAGAGCCATGGTGTCAACAAGAGGAGACAGAGACGGGGGCCTGAGGTGGCAGCCGCTGCAGGGAGAGGGAGGCGAAGAGAAAGGGGGCTTTAAAGAGGAAGCAGGACAAGATGGTGAACAAAAGTATAAGGAGAAAGGAGAATGGGGGATGGAGCTCCAGGGATTGGGGTTCAGTGGTTGGGGGGGGGGGGGGTTCACCTCTGGTGTGAAAGCACTGAGGTAACGGCAGTGGAAAGGGCTGGGAGAGTTCCTGTGTCACAGACCCCACTGCTCCCACAGCCAGCCCCAGCGAAATTCCCTAGGGCCAGGGGGCAGTCCCTTTCAGTCCCTTGTGACACAGTAATTACAAGTGTGGGAACTGAATCTGTCCCTCATTCAGTGCCCCGCAAGACCCCCCCCATTGGCTGGCCACAACCCACCCCAACCCTGCTATCTCACTGCACCCCCCCCCACCAGCAACTAGCTCACTATCTCACAGTGCAGTGCTGTCTCTCGCTCGCTCCATCAACCCTTGTGTGTGCCCCCCTAGCGGTCCCCCGCCCCACTATCTCACTACTGATAACCATGGGAACTGCACTGTGGGAACCAGCCGCAAGTTCACCAAAATAGAAAGGAGAAGGGCCAAGGAAAAGCGGGGGAAATTTATCCTGGGTGGATTTATCTAAACAGACAGGTAGACAGATGTCCAATCAAATCTTCTGAGGACACCATGCACTCTTCACATCGACAAGGCTTGCCTTAACATGAATTAGCACCTTGCCAGTCATGCCCCTGAAAGCCGGGTGTGACGCCTGCTCTCACAGAGTGGGAGTTCAAAGAGCACTCCCAAAGTGGGACTCGTGAAGAACCTCATAAAATCCACACAGCAATGATTTTCTCGTCCTTTTGTCTAGCCTGTGTTTTCACTTTTCTGACCTCTAAATTTGTTTCTGCTCACTTTAACAGCTGGATATGCTTTATTGGAGCTGCTCCTGTTGACTCATGCGCTGCTCTAATGTGAACCTTGAGAATATGAAGCTGTGTCCTTAACCACTGTGGCACCTGCTGCTTTCAGTTTCAGAGATACAGTCAACCTCAGACCCCTATAGGTGTTCTGCTGCCCCTCCCCCGACCTCAGTAATCAGTTCCTGTGAGAAAAAAATTTTTGAGAAATGTGTGAGATCCCATCTTTGATTTTTTAAACTCTGCTATTTTCCATTCCATTTTTATCGTGTGTCTTTTGCTGGCCTGGGCTCTCCCAGCTTTTTCCCAAGCCAAACGTCATGACCTCTCTATTCTGAAAGCTGCATTGTCACCCACCCGACATGTCCCGTGGGGGTGTCTCGTTCAGTCCTTCCCACCCATGACTGCCCAATGCTCCCAAAGCAAATAGACTCTGGACACTGATAGCATCACACAGACTGGAGGAAATTCTGCCAGCCTAAACTGGCCACCATTCCCAAGACCAACACAACTACTGACTGTGTTCAGTCTAGACACTCAGTTCCATGCACTGCAATGGCTCTAAAAAATCAGTTTCAGGCACTGCCCTATGCCTTAAACAATTAGACTCCAGCGGGTCTGTTATGGAATGTCTTTTCAAACTGTGTCTTAACACAACTGCACACATTGAACTGGCGCAATATAGTTTTCTCTAAGTTTAAAAACATTTAACTAAAGAAATCTCCTATACAGTTAAAAAATCTATGTTCCTAGACAGCAACGCAGTTACATCCTCTCACCTTTTGAACGTCAGTATTCCATAAACTACACATCGATGCTATACTTTTTCCACTGGAAACTGTAACGCTAGTTTTCTGTTATTTAACTATGCTTTGACATTTTGTCAGGTGTTTCTTCCGCAAATATTTGTAATCCCTAAATTTGGCGATATATTCACCAGTCAGGACATAGTGAATTGGTAACATGAGTGTATTGAGCTAGATTTTTAAATCAGGCAAGGATAACAAAAAATCCCAATGGTTTATGCTATTCCATTGTACTGGCTATAAAATGATTACATTACAAATAGAAAATTGTTCAGGAGGGAAAATGTGAATTTATTTGAATGTTCCTGCAAGGATTAATAATGGCCTATCATACTCTATCCTATCCTATTCTAGAAAGTATTGGAAACACTTATAATGTATTTCCCAGGATGTCATAAAAACTCAGAGGGCAAGTGTACTTAGAGTAGATGTATAATTCAATACACATACAGAAATTGGCCAAACTATTTTCTATGAATATTAACATGATTCAGTGAATGACAGATTTTTTTGGTCAAATACAAATCTGTTATTTTTGATGTTATCTTTAGATATGGAGTTGGCATGTAGAGTAAGTTTAGATATACTACCAAATTTTTGAAGTGTTAGTCCAGTAAAGAAAAAAAAAAATCAGGTTTCATAATGATTGTTCTGTATTATTGCTTGTTTGTGTTAGATTTAAGTCATAGTGTTTGAATAGTCAAGCAAATTTAAGTTTTTTTTAAACCAGAGCTGTAAATTTCATTCTACATTCACCGCACCTGTGGCTGGACTAAATATCTCACTGCCCACAAAGGTCTTACATCATCAGGTGATGACCACTGATGAACGTTATGCAAGATATAACTATGACAACTGTGCTGGTAGTGCTTTTACCTTCTATTTTGACCTATTTATTTATTGGATTACAATATTTGGTTAAATTTATTTAACTAAACATCTTTAAATGATCCACCTTGATGTGCATCTCTGAAGCCTAGAAGCTTCCAATAAATGAATGTTCAGAAAACAGAAAACACAAAACACAAGGGAGAATTTAAATTTAACAGATAAAAACAAAGTTTGAATATGCACAATTTAAACAAACCTATTCTGAACCCTAATATTAACCCACTATTAATATTAACTTTAACAGTAAAAGTCACCAAAATATAACCATAACTTTATAATCTTAATCATACCAAAGATATCTGAGATCTCACATGAACTAGTCTGCATCAGGTTACACCAAAAACCTAAGATGGTTAATAAAGGTACAGTCTAAATGGTTTAATCAGTGATTTTGAATTCATTTTCTTCTAGGGGGAGTAATGTTTTTGTGAATGTCAACAATACTACTATAAATCCATGCCATTGATCAAGAAAATATATTCTATGCTGTTACGTCTTTATTAGTGAGATTTGTAAACTGCTTTGAGTTAACGCTGTGATTGTATTTAACTATACAGCAAAGTAAAGCAATGAGTACTGAGTGCAACCAATGACAGAACAAGTCATTCATATTCTTCTGGCAAAATTGTCACTTTCATGTGAAAGATATAGCGGTGGTGTCACAGATTTGAAAGTGTTAGGTAGATACACTTGCCTATTTCACTGGCTCTCAAAACTAAAAAACAAGGAAATAGTCTCATATTATTAACTGAAAAATGTATCTGTACTAATTTAGTCAATAGTGGATATAATACTGCACACAAAACATTTCCCCTAAAATTGAATAAGTTAACCAATAACAAAGTAAAAAGCCCGAGCTCTTGGGCACATTATTTTGTTTTTTGAAAGAAAACCAGTACTGAAAGGACAGAACTGCAAAATGCCAAATACAAAACCAACTCATTGTTTTTTTTCCTTCATGTCTTAAATTCATTAACTGCCATTCATTGTTTAATTGGATTTGCAACTTTATTTTCAATTCTTTACTGATCTTCCACATTTTAAGAAATACACATCATTTCTCTGCTTTAGAATATTTTAAAGAGTCACTTTTTAAAAATTTTTTCCTGCAAAAATGAAAGGTTTACACCTCTTCTGATGTGTATGAAGGGATGAAGAAAATTACCCTCTCTAAAATGTCACAATGCGTTATATACAGTAGTATCTTAAATATGGCATTCAATCAGCTAGGCAAAATAGAGATTACTTTAACACTGCGAAAGGCAAATTTACTTTCCAGCATAGTTTAAGAAAAATAAAAATCAACCTTGCATTAAGTCAACAAATTAATTGCTTGAATAGATTTCAACAACCATCTAATGGACTGGTGTGCCATCCAAGGGCAGTTTCAAAGCCTGTGTGACCCTGCTTAGGAAAAGCAGTTAATGACAATAGGTTTGTGGACAGATTAACTATTTTCACTAACTCCTAAAAAGTCAAATTTACATTTCCCATAGTAATGCTAACTTTAGTATGCAACATTTGAAGTGAATAAATTTATAATTATCTACATTCTGGAAGTAACAAAGACAATTTAGTATATTCTGAGACTGTGGGAACTGATGGAAAGTAAATACATATATATTTATCTTCTATATGAAAATTTTCAGATATTCACTAAAATTGCACTTGAAATTTTTACCAGTGATTTAGTGAAATTAAACAGGTTAGTCACGAGCCTGGTGTCCATACCATAAAGTTCTATTAATAACCCAGTGCTGACAACCTAAACAACAGAAGAGGCAGGTGGCCTAGGGGTTAATGACACACACTTGAACGGTTGCCAGTTTTAACTTCCAGGGGGGCTGTGCTATAATACTCCCCTCAAGGTACTCAAACTGAAATGGTCCAGTAAAATTTGTGCTTGCTGTGAATAAAAGTGTCAGCAGAGAAACACAATAATAGATTAAACACAGCCAAAATGCTCAAGTTCCCCAAGATACATTTCTAGATATGACTGAAATTAATCTCGGTAGTCAAACACACTAAGGACTGGGAAAAAAATTCTCATATCTTACTGAAGGTGCATATTTTTGGGCTGTACATTCCTTTAATTCGGGAGAACACTAATGCTCAACATATTTAAACAAACACAACACACTGTACCAACATTACAAAGGACAGCATGACAGGAATCCAAGGAAAAATATTCTATTTGTCCAAAGCTGGTTCCTTGCTATAGTGCCAAAGCAAGCAGCTAACAACAGACCCCTAGCAGTGCCCCCCACTCTCCTTGGATCCTGCACATGACCGGTTCTCATGACATCACACCACAGCAAGAATGCTTTTTCATATCCGTCAACTGGTTCTAGAAAAAAGATGACTTCTCTCTCTCTCTTTCTCGCACACATACACACACAGACAGGCAGACAGACATACACTCATTCTCAGTGTATCTATGGCTCTTGCTCTCCTGCCACATTCAGGATCGTACTGAGGACTGTGAGAGACCACTTGTGCTGCTCAAGTGGGGAAGGTTATGCCAAAGAGCTGAAGAAATTCAGTTCATAGATCGGTCGGCTGATGAGGTGACGCAAGGTGGAGGGATGTGGGGGGGGGGGGGGGGGGAGGTAGCAAGAGAAACTGAGGTTGGGAGAGGCAGGGGAAATTACGCATAACCTCATTGTATTGGTGCTGGGAGGAAAAGACCCATTGAGGGTCTTGCTCTCGCGCTTGGACTGCAGAGGCAGGAAGCAGCTTGGCTCCCAGACAATGGGACACATCAAACAACTCGGCCCTCGCAGCCTCACCGGCTCAAATGCACAAATGCCAGCCAGCCGGCCAATCAAAACACGGCTCTGGGTGCATAAACAAGGGAGCAGGACAAACAGGACATTCCTGCTGCCGGGTGCTCTGGATTCCTCACCCTGGCTAATCGGAGTCTGAGTGGGGGAGCAAGGGATGGAGGTCGGGAGCGCCCGGGGCCTCAAGGGGAGGGGATGTACTGGGGGCCACAGGAAGCCCGACTGGATTATTAACCTCCTGAAATGAACCAGGTCGTTAATGAAGTGTCATTAAGCACGCAACATGCAGTCACACTCAGCCAGAGGGATCCTCCTCTGGTGGACTCTGAAGAATTTCTTGTTTTCAGCTGCTATTAACAACTACAGAATTAATGTGCTATGACAACAACGGGAAATTTACTGTGTTAAATACAGCCTCTGGTCGTGTATTGGTTAAGTTAGGTGACTACTCTTAAAGCTGCAACAGCTGTCCTCTTCTTGACGTTTCAAGTGTGCATCCTTTTGGTCAAATGGAAATACAAAATGTGTAAAAACCAATTCAGTCAGATGACAAGAGGAATGAAACCAGATATGATGCAACACTGAGAAAAGCCTTATGGAACTACCTCTGTTGAAGTGCACAAAATTATTTTTTTGGAAAATATTGTTAGGCTCACCACCATGAACTCGCTCAACCCAGTTTAGCCCTGCCCTCCCCACCAAGATTGGCTTCAGCCCCTCTGCAAAGATCTGGCGGTCAGCATGGCACGCAAGTCAGGACCACAGCTCCTCTCACTCAGCCAATCATCCTGAAAACAGTCAACGGGGGCCCATCCTGCCACACACAGCGGGACATATTTCGGATTTCTTCTCTTGGAATGCTCTGGCATGTCTGAGGAATGTCTCTCTAAAACCCCCGTGCAACCCCCCACCACATCCATCCCTCGTTCGTCCCCCTAGGGGCGGAGTAATGTGACAGCAGAAAAATTAGGGGCACCAAAATAGGGGCTGCATGGGAAGCCTGCTCAACTAGCAGCCTGTGCTCTTGGAACAGTTCTCCTCTTGTTTTGTCTGGATTGGTCATGATCGGTGTGGTCCTTATGACCTCCTAGGAGTGATCAGCCCACACATTCAGCTTCAGGTATGATGTGATGGCTGTTGTGCTGTGAGGGTGGGCGTGCTTTAGGGAGGAAACAGGTTCTGTCAAGTACAATCTCTGTTGTGTGCCCAGCTTGCATTTCAACACACACAAACACATGCATGCACGCACGCACACGCTCTCTCTCTCACACACACACACACAGATCTTGCTACGATATAACCTCAAATCCTGTGTTTGATCTCTGCATATTTGTTCATTTTTATGATCCTGTTGCCCCTCCTATGTAGATCAAAGCTCAGGGAGTCCTACCACTCTTCCTGCTTCTTATCCTTCTTGTTCATCCTGTCCTTTCTGGGTCTGCCACTGTTCCTCTCATTCTCCTTTTGCACTGTTCATTCAGCATATTTACCACAGGAATGTCACCCTTCATCCCAAGACACTTCTGTGATTCCCTACCTCAGAGCAGCTTCTGAAGAGGCCAGCAGACCAACATTCAAAACATGGAGGAGATGGCATACCCTCAATGCAAGGAAAATGCTATTGCCAGTGGAGCTGTCCTACGGATTTAGGGTTCAAGGCAAGGGTTGGACAGGGTGTTCACCCCTGATACATGTGTTCACCTAGTAATAACTGAACTACTCAAAGGGCCAATGTAGTAAAGAAAATTTCAAATGACCACATACCTGTACAGTACTGTGCAAAAGTCTTAGGCACCAGACTGACTTGATTATGTTGAGATCAGGGCTCTGTGGGGACCATACCATCTGTTGCAGGATTCCTTCTTTTTGCTGAAGATAGTTCTGTATGACTGAGATTGGGTGTTTGAGGTCATTCTCAGGGTGCAGAATCAATTTGGGACCAATCAGAAACCTCCCTGATGGTAGATAAGAATCTACCTGTACTTCTCAACAGACATTGAAGTTGCATGCCTAAGACTTTTGGACAGTACTGTATATACAAATGTATAATCATGTATATACAAATTTCACAGTGTATGGTACATTTTCCCCATTTCTTAATTACTGAAATCATTAATACTATGTTTTTCTCTTTCTATAGAAAGCCTAATAAAAAACCCAGGAACACTGTTCTTTCAATATTATAGGAATATTTCCAAGTATGTTAATTTTACGTTTTCACAAGACTAACATGTATGTGAAGAGGAGAGCATTATTCTGCTCTGAAGCATTTTAGGAAATGCACCAGAAGGTCAGCTGAAGAAGAACACTCCAGAATGAGCTGCCTCAGGCTCCCGACCTCACGATGCAATGGATACCCTGCAAGTTCTTTCACACACTACAGGACCACAAAGGGACCGGGAGGGAAGCTTGAAAAGGCTGTGCAATAGAGGGTTCATGAATGTGAAAGGCCCCGGGAGCTGGCGTCCCTAGCAGTCAAAGGGTTAATAACTGTCAAGCTTCATCAATAGGCCACACAGCAGGTTGGGGGGGCCGGGAATGACCCACTCTGCATCTCCCCATAAGCACTTAAAGCGTTGAGAAAGCCTCAGGGGGGAGGTACACTGACACCGGTCAAGCCACCCATCCTCAGCTAATCAAAGCCTTTTTTCCCCTACAATCAGATAACAGAAGGGTTAACTTCGCCTGGGTGGCCTTTGAAGGAACTGGGCGCCTGTGCAAACCCAGCCCAGTTCAACTCTCCCACCCTGCATTCCTCCTCTCAGGACTTACCTACATTTGCATCACATTTGTTCACTATTGCCTGCTATACCCTCGGCAACATACAGCACTATGAAAACACATCATGGGAAGGTGCAAAACGGAGAGCCCGCAGTCTAGCTAGAATCAGCAATAACACAAGAGCAAAGCATCACAAAAGCTGCTAAGGTCAAAAGTTTCCTTTCAACACACTGTCTAGACTGTCCAGTTTAAACTATTCCAGTTTAAATAACCTGACAACAGAAAACATCACAAGTTGTCAGCTGAAGTAAAACCAATTTGTTCAAAAGTTAGTTGCTCCAATTATGTTTGACTACAGCGTGCATCGTGTGCAGAACCTGCAGAATGTATATCTAGAGTTGCAACACTTTATAAATAATTTGCATCATCTGATACATCTGGATGAATTATCTAAAACACCAAACTATGTAGTGGAACTGGGCCCTAATCTAGAGGCAGGAGTAAAGAGGAGATTAAAGAAAAGCTTGTGTCCAATATCTCAGCGCATTCCCAGCAGCCTCTCCCTCCTGTTTGCAACACACACCAACGATCCCATTGTTCAGGCAAATACCAGAGTGACAGTTCAAATCTATGACTCAGAAGCAAATGGGAAAAACAGAAGAAAATGTGAAATCTTATATTCATTTTGACCATCCAGAAAAGGGTTTTGGCTTTTTACAAAAAACTGCTTGTAAAAATGTGCCTGAATGACCGAATGACCTTCTTCCAGACAAGCTTCCCGAATGGTGAGAAAAGGCAGCTGACCTGGCAGCGGCTGAAGATGTCATCAGAAGTCAACTGGACATGGAAATGGCGTAAGACTTGCACAGCCTGATCTCGGGCCTTGTCAGAACAGTCCAATGCCAGGCAACGACCCTCGCCCACCTGTGACTTCAACTGGAGTGTATAGGGGAGAACAAACACACAGAGGTCACACATAGACACATATATATCTTGTGTGTGCTCACACTTTTGCTTATCTAGTCTCACATTAAACACACAAATGGAAATGCTCAGAGGCAGCAGCTGCTGCAGTGCCTTGCATATTATCGCTCAGCCATGCACATACTCCCACATCCTTACCGTTTGGTAGGGCTGCCCGCAGGTGAGAATAACACGCCCCTCCGCTCGTGCCAACTAAAGGAGAAAGACGGCAACTCAGTCACGTTCGAAGCATCCATGCTGCTGCCTTTCCTCTAGCTAACATGATTCGTATCCAGCCGGCAGCAGAAGAGCAAGTGCAGGTGGACTATAGATGCAATCACACGCACTGAACAGACACGTATAGGCACTGAAGTAATGTGATGACAACTCTGATATCAAAAGAAATATTGTCAATGTCACTAATACTAAGCACAACCAACAGTCTAAACTATTAATAAATGTCAAATAGAAACACTGTTAGCAAAAGTGAGAGAAAATATCGGAACAGAGTTAAAAAAACTAGCTTTTAAACTAGTTCTAGATATTTCACATGGGACAGTTCATTTTCATAATCTAAAGGCACAGGTAAGCTTAGAAAAGGTTATGCATGGCATAGAATGACTACTGCTGCTTATGTAGTACAGTAGATTCAGAAAAAACAAATAGAAGATCAGGATTTACTATCCCTCATCCTCCACAGACCTGATGCATTACCAATCCTTTAGCAGTTGCCTTTCAAAAAAGGAAAAAGTGCTCCTGGTAAAGAGACAACATTTAATGCAACCAGGTGAAGACACATTTGAAGTCATACTTGATATAGGAATACATACAGTAAATCCTCAATTTAACAGATTTTGAATTTAATGGTCATATGTCAGTACTCTCTGGTTGATACTTGGGTACTTTGGCACTTCTCCATATTAGGCCAGTTGATATCTTCAAAATATGGTTCAAAATATAGCATTTGCTGTTTATTGGACTTTTGATTCCATATACACTCCATTTTATATATATATATATTTGGATTTCACAGACAAACAGCAGTACTGGTCACCCCCTCCCCCAATTAGTCAGTTAACTCCATAATATACTCGATATATGTAAGGGATATATATATTAAGTCAATCAGTTAAGTGCTAATGGAGAATGAAAGGTAGCAGATTATCTGGGAATGAAGGACTGGATTTACCCACATACATCATAGAGGGTATGTGTGGGAATAATATGATTCTTACATTTCTGGGCAGGTCAGGGCTCTACGGAGCATGGAGGGGGGCTCACCTCGGCTGCGACCCGGTGGTCATCAGTGTTCTCCAGCATAAGCACATCAACCCCCAGGGAGCGCAAATAGCGGCCCAAACCCTGAAGCATGTTGTCACAGACCACGCGCAGCTGCTGGGGTGCCATGAGTGGGGTCTCCTCTGCTTGAGCCAAAGAAGTGCTGCTCACTGGTTGAGGGTTCTCAGTGGTGCCCTGTCGGAGAAAAAACTTTCTAACTTTAGTTACCAGTCCCGAGGCAAATGTCAGGACCATGTGAAACATTGTATTTCCTTGAACATTGCTCTGTGTGTCTAATCTCACTGCAAATAACAGAGAGAATAAAAAACAATCTTTTTTTAAATGAGCACTTAGAACAGTCACAATTTGCATAGTCGTAGGAAGACTGATCGGAAGAGAAGCACCAAGAAACAAAATTCCTACAAGCCCCAAAAGACTAGGTTACAAAAACACTTACATGACAGAATGAGGCACTTTATGTGCAAGGTTCATCTTCAAATGACCTCAGCTCAAAATTCCATTACTCCTAAATAACTGTTATTCTGCCTGCTTTAAATGCAAACCTGGATACGTTCCATGTTAAAGTCATTTCAGGAAGGGTATTCTATGCACCATTAACACACACAAAAATAAAGAGGCTGAGGATTCAGCAAGGCCAAAGTGAACATTAAAATATTAGAAATACAAAAGACCAAACATGTGGTAAGTATTATGTCCTTGAGGAGAATTCAGTTTTCAACTAAAAAGCTTTTTAAAAATAAGCGAATGAGCCAGTATCCAGGGAGGTCTTCCACAACCAGTCCTCAACCATGCTTTTTGTCCACACCAGCACCAGCATTGCAAAAATCAATATAATAAAATGTGTCAAATTAGCTGAGCTCTGTGGTAAAAATGTACAACTTCACAACATTACACAGTTCATTAGGGGAAAAAAAGCATTTACATCAACACGTTTAGGGATGGAAATCTGACTAATGTCTCCTGGGAAGTGAAGCCAGATGCTTGGAACATGACGATGACCTACTTCACCGCTAAACCACACTGCCACAAAGCATGCAGAACTCCAAAGCCCCTTTCTGTCTCTCCAAATGATTTGCTGGTGAAAAGAATATTGAATTTAGAAACCACGTATTAATGCTGTCCAGACTCAAGTTGAGCAGGCATGGATAAAACATTAATATTCTTTGCACAAAACTGTGTTCAACTAAGGTTGTCTAAGCTACAGAACTTTCTCAAATTGTTTGTTAAAGTTTGGCAGGCGGAAAAAGAATGTCACCAAAACCTTTCCCATGCAAACCAATTATTTTAATTTAAGCACATCCAAGTGACAACAAATTTCTGTGGTAATTTCCAGGTTAATATATACAGAGAAAAAAACATTAACTGCAAATAGCGCTGATGTTTAATTAACTATGTAATTATAAATTAATAAAACTGTTGTTAAAGTCCTATAATGCCCCCTTCTAACTGTTTATACTGAGCAAGGTCTATCCCGGGAAGCAACAGCCAAAAGGCCATAAAACTGCTCCTGGATGGGATGCCAGTCCATCGAAGAGTGACCACACATTATAGGCTAAATAGAGTGATCAATTAACCTGAAATGCACGCAATGGGAGGAAACCTACACAGACAGGGGGAGAACACGCAACCTCCATACAGACTGAGATTGATTCAAACTCATGCCCAACCAGCTCAGGTGCTGATAAAATGTCCTCTTTCTTTAAAGCCCTGTTTCATCATTTGTCTCACATACTGAATTATCTCTTAACCATAACAATGTATTCAACAGAACACGTGTTATAGTTTCTGTGGACACTAAAAAAAGTAAGAGAGAAAGATTTCAAGCCTGGAGAAGCAAACTATTCATAAAGTGAATGCAGTTTAAATGAAATATGACTTTTCCACAAAACATTTACAGTCAGCATTAGCCTTCAGGTACAATGATTCATTCAGCATTCCATTATGGTTAAGAGACTGTTCCTTGCAATAAATACAAGTTCCAACATACGACTGAGTGATACATAGCCTTAAACAACTCAAATAACCTACAGACCTTATCTTTTCTCCTATAACAAAAATAAAAATTTTATCCATAATAAAAAAGTCCGCCTTTTCTTGATCATTGTTAGATATTCGTATTCATTGATAATCTATTTTTATTCATTTAGATGAAACCCTTGTCCAAAAAAACTTAGATTTAAAAGTATAATGTGTGGTATCTGAACTCAAAGAGCACAAGGCCATTTGGAATACAGTGAAAATCAAGGTTACCACATATGGACTGCCAGATTTAAGATTTTGGAACAAACCAGACCCATCTGCTGTCATGTCATAAACATACTGCAATTACATTGCATTTCCTGATTTCACATCACTTCATAATTACCAGCTAACTTCCAGGTAAGTAAGCAATTAAGTTACTTAAGTAACGCTGGATAAACAACTGACTGGATTACTCATTGGCATTCTTGTCTCAGGATTTGAATCACTGGTTTTCCTGCTGGCCCAATCCACTACTGTCAATGAAATTCATTCAATAATTTATCCACTTTTGTGCAAAGAGAACAGTCACTTTCCAGTCACTTACCACAGAGCACCTTGCCTGTTTTGTCTTCTCTTTAGGCTTTTTGTTCTCCTTGCCATTTGTGTTCTGGCTGGAGGGCATGCAGCGAAGGTCAGCTGGAAGGCTGTAGCATGCAGGGTCCTGGGACAGCGTGAGGTACACATCCAGCAGGCAGTATGCGTCATTGGCTGTACAGGGAGGAAGAGAAGGGACAATGAGTTGACCAGGCTGAAAGAAATATATACTTTCCACTGCTCAGCTTACAGAATTTTCATACCTTGTATTTTTTTCCACACCCAGACTCTGTAACTTACATTTATTTAGTTAGCTAACATTTTTCTGTAACTTACCATGATTTAAACAGTTGGATAGTTTTTACTGCAGCAATTCAGAGGAAGTACCTAGCTCAAAAATACTATAGCAGGAGCTGGAATTTGGACCTGGGTCCTTCAATTCAATGGCAGCAGTACTATCGACTAGGCTACCTGCAGTCCATTGCTCTAGAGGAGTAGTGGCCTCACGGCTGGCACTATTCAAAGGTGCCCACAGTGAAAGAAAGCCATTGTGAGACTATGAGTAATGACTGAATGAAAAATCTGATTCAGTCCATTGCTCGCACTTTAAGGCTGCTACACTTCAGAACTATATATCAACTAAGTCACATTAGAAATCATCGCACTGTTTTTTTAAAGTTAACAGGGCATATTTGAGGAAGCAACATTGCAGTTTGTCATACTTTTGCATTTGTATTTAATTGCTTTAGAAAAGCCTCAATTTTAAGGAAGGGTAAAACTATGAACAGCCTTGAATAAAAAAGGCACCTGCTAAGAAAATAAATAGAATCAAATTAAATAAATAAAATAAGAACAGCATCACTTAACAGAGGCAAAAAAGTTATTTTGTCAACTGCACAGAAATTTCTGAAAAACTGCAAGATATACGAGATCTTTTTCCCAGACTCCTAAAACATGTGCTAAGCAGAGTCTGACAAAAGATAGATAAAGCAAAATTATAATGGTTTTCAGTGATCCAGATATTATCTGTCAGTCAGTTTCTTCAAAGCTCAGGGACCCACTGGACTCTTCCTTGACGGCATCTTTACAGTAATATTTTTTGGGTTGTAAGTAATTTGAACATGAGTCAAAATTTTATTTCCTACAGTAATTACACATTCTTTCTTCCCCGGAAAAGCAGAGGAGTGCAGCATAGCAAATGTGTTTCACAGTGATGGGGATAAAGGCAGAGGCTCAATGCAGAGCCATGCAGTGAAACTGTCTGTGAGAACATTTAACACAGCGAGACAGAAAAAGGGCTCCTGTGGCAACTGCTCACCAGCATATCGGAGCTGGCTGTTCCTCAGTGGCCTCCTCTCCCAGTTGGACAGCTGCTCCATCTTGTTCAGCGGCTTCCCCAGAACTTGCTGAACCAGGAGGCTCAGCCCTTTCTCTGATGTGCCCTCACTGGCCTCCACCACCCGTGGCCATTGGGCCCCTCTGCCCCGGCAGCTACACTGCATCTGTGGGAGATGCACACAGGGTAAGACTGCAGTGCAACGGCCTACTGGAAGGCAATAATACATTGGCCCTAAACCTGCACAACAGTGAATCTGACGGGGCTGCCCCACACACTTGGCACTTTATTGTGCTTATGCATCTTCTTTAAAATGTCTCCTATATCTTAATTCTTCAAACAATGCTACCTCCTACAGAAAGTTTCACAATAACCCTCTTTTATTTCAGTCCACTGAGTAATTTATCCTTTACCATATTATAATTTTTTAAAATTTCTAAACTATTTTTTAGGATTTTATATTTGTCATACATAAAATAGACTCTTTTTGTGTTTATTTACTATTATTAAATATATAATGAATGTGGTTTGTATTATGTTGTTCATACAGTTTTAGATCTCCATTTATGCAGTATACTGGATTAGGGTTAGGGTTAATTACCTCATATATATTTCATTAAGTTCATCATTTCTCAAAAAAACAACTAGAACACAAGGTACTACTTTATTTATGTAAATGCAAGCAGTGCCACAAAACCATGGACCTCCTGGCAGATAATCACTAAACTACTCTACTTGCTTGGTAAAGACTTCAGCTTGACACTAGGAGGTTACCAGTTGAAGTGCTAAAATTTGCCCTGTTCTTCCATCTTTGAGCAGGATATTGAATGCAAATAAAAGCCATAAGGTTATTCCTGGGGCTACAGTGGAAGAATCCTGCTAAAAAATGTAAGCATAACCATGAGGAGTGTAAGAGAAAAGAGCATTGCGTGTTCCAGCACTGAGCAAATGGAGACACGTTCACCTGCTTATGAACATGGAGCAGATCCAGGATTCCTTCCATTTTCAGAGGCTCATCTCTGAAGTCGGGCCACGTGGTAAAGAGGTTCTTTAAGTCAGCTGACATCCCATAACCTAGACAGACATGGTGAGACAGGACTTCCCCACTTGACCAAGTTTTATCATGAACACAGGAATGACACAGTCCTAAAATCTGCCAATGTAGAGCTCTTTTGTTGAGTTACTGACACTAGGTAGCAGCTACCAATCAAAAACACTTTTGTGCATATTTATTTCTTTTTTATATTCTCAGAGTAGTGCTTGGCCCGGGCTCCTAGTGTGATAACTAGTTAGAATGCTTGACCCCTTCTTCATATAGCAGAGGTTTTTGCATGTGTAGATGTATTGAGAATGAGAACAAGTTTAACTTTGTAATCTGTTACCCATTATGAGGAGTTTTAAAACTGATTCACTGTACAAAAAAGCTAACATCAGAACCACTTCTAACCCAGATGGTATGGCAAATGGTTTAACTATAGTAAATAGAGTTAAGTCAAATTGCACTACTCACATGGTTTCCAAGGTAAGCGACTGCAAGGAAGTGGTTTACCATGTCCTTCTTTTGAATACGTCTTTAGATTGTGAGAGGAAACCCTACAGACTGATTAGGGATTGAACCTCGGACCAGAAACCACAGCCTAGGCACTGTGAGGTACCAGCATTACTGGCTTCATCAACATGTTGCTAATCTCTAGTCCAAAACCCATTAATTAAAAATCTGTCTGTAAGTAAGTGGCACGTAAATCAAGTAAGAGGCACAGAAGCTCCAATATAACATATATGATTGTGATTTGAGCAAATCAAACCACTAGTAACTTTTACAGGAAAGGAGTCCCTGTATTTTTTTAAACGTTTTTTTGACAAATTCAACAGTAATTTCACCAAAAACTAGAAGAGGACTTCATTTAGTCTACATGTCTGCATAGTCAGCAGGTAGCGCAGTGCATAGTGGGTGTACAGCCTGAAGTCTGTGAAGCCAGCATGTAAGAAAGCCCTCTGTGCTGGCACACATGGACCACCAATGCTCAGATATTGTTTAGTTTTTTATTGACTGTTCTTGTAAAAAAGTTTTTGGAAGAAAAAAGAAGACTGTTCAAGTACTATAGGATTGGTGTGACTTTGCAGCCTGGGAGAAATCCAGAGTGGCAATAGAGGCCCATCATCTTATCTAATTACAACTTCACTTTGGTATAACTCACTGACAGCAGTTCAATATTTTATTGCATGTTAATAAAAGAGGTCAATATTCAAAAAGAAAAATGCTTTTTGAGAGTTTACAGCTAATGTATGTTTTGACTGACAATCAATAATTTATTCCATCCCTGGTGCGCACAGACCAAGGAATTAAAATGAAGATGTTGCACCTTTGTGTTTAGAATTCGTTTTATGCATAAAATACACTAAACAAAGTACTGTATATAAGAAACTGTAAAATAAAACAATATAAATAACCATAACTACTTTATTTTTAATGACTAACCAGTTTAGCTCTGCTCAGCTTCTCTACATGCCTCCTAATATCCATATTTTCGTTCAAATCTAGAAATCAAAAATCAGCTGCAGGGACCCTGAAAACCTTGTTGATATAGAGAAGGCCTAGGGAAATCACATAATAGGCAGGCAGACTAGAATGACAATTCTGCTTACCTAGCTTCAGGATGGCTGGGTCCATGAACAGCGCTCGAATTGTTTGTATAGTCCGAGGGTGCTGCAAGATGTCTGCGGTACACAGATCCAATAGGAAGACCTGGCCTGGCGTCGCTAGCTGGATCAGGGCCACTCGCTGGCAGGTAAGTGTGCCAAAAGAGGCTCGCCACTCCATGTCAACCCCAACTAGGGACCCGGGCTGATGGGAATGGAGGGCAGACCAAGAGAGAAGCCATTTGAAGGTATGTAAACTGTGTATAAAGTCTTGTTAAAACAACCTCATAATAAACAGTATGTCACTATCTAATTTTTAATTACTCTTTTTGCTCTGTTTTTCTCTGTTACTAGTATGAGACTGTTTCCTAGGAATAATTCATTTTCATTTATTAATTTATCTACATATTGATTCATGCATGTACTTATTACTTACTTCCTTTTTGCTGCTCTATGTATGTATCTATGTCAGATGTAGTTTTTATGTGTATTGTAGGCTCACACAACCAGTCTTCACCCTAGCATTAATAAAGTTTGTCTTTCATTCATTTGGACGTTCATTTATTCTTTCAAATGCACACAGATACACATAACCATACCTGCAGCACCACCTCTCTGCACAACTCCAGCTGTTCCAATGTGTGCACAAAGTGAACACTTTCCCTGCCTACAGGAAGCTGGTAGTACCGGTCTCGGTCAGACTGAGATGGTTCCCAGGCTTTCTGTGACTGGGTGTCATCTTCTGAGTCTGCTCTACCATTAAAGGAGATATTGTCTTAAACACACACTTCAGAAGACCAAAACACTTAGAAATGGGAAGACACATGACAAGTGGACATTCATGAATGTGGTTTAAACTTAAAAAAACTGCTAAGAGGAAACAAGCAATCTGGAGGATTGGGGTCATCTTCCAGGAGGTGTAAAAAGTAGCTCCCAAAGTGAGATTTTCAAAGGTATCTCACCATCAGTGTAGGGCACTGACTTGTAAGATGGGTAACATCCCACTGGCAAAACCATTTATTGCTGCCCAACTTGAAGACTGAAGGGCAACCATTTGCAATCATTTTACAACGTGGGGGTAGCTGCCGTGAACAAAGGAGGCATTTCAGTGACCAGTTGCTGTGAGTGTGAATGTGCATCTGTGTGTGTTTCAGAAATCTAACTCTCAATAAGGAAGGAAAGCACAATACGAAGGCAGACATTGAGCTCAGGCAAATGGCAGAGGACACAAATGGGGGCAGCAAACAAGTGGTGTAGAGATACAGACTAGGTTGGTCATGACAAGGTCATTAGTTCAAAACACAGGAGGTAAAATGCAGTGTAGCTGCGAGAAGCAAAACCATAACAGTATACATATCCAAATGGGTACAAGAGTACAGATGCAAGATATGCAATTCATACTGTTTTAAAAAATAAATAATAACATATTGAAGTGTGCCTACTGGACTACGGGTGGTAGTTTCTGTTGCATCTCCCACACTCGATAGGGAAGCCTCTCCTTGGGGACTCCATACTGGAGTGACCACTGGGCAGCAAGCTTGTGCTGTCTGTACTTCACCAGGAGCCCTACCAACTGAGCTTGCAATTCTGGGCTTTCTGCAACTGTTGCCTGGTTACATAGATAGAACATTACAGACAAACAGAGAATTTGATTATTGTAGTCTATATTTACTCACTTTCTACAAACAGAACCCCAGACACTTTCATGTGCTTCATCTTTAAAATGACTTGCTATTCTGAATCCAGACTGTCCATAAATGCTATGCTCAAAATAATAGCGAAGGCCAAAAAAATGTAACTACTAGGCTTTACATGGTTGAATCACACTAATCTGCTACAATACAGAGTGCGCCTTCATTCTGTAATTTTAGTCAAGATGCATTTTAGTGAGGCTCACACTCATACCTGAACATGATCACTCCAGCTTTCCTCTGACATGCCTTTCTAAAAAAGATGCAAAGGTCACATTGGTGAGGAAACAGCACTTAACAGTAAAAAGGAATGTAAAAATCAGCAACAGCATAAACTTTCCTCACCTCCACAAACGTTTTGTGCATGAGGTACTTCAGGGAATCAAGTTTCCTTTTGGTGACAGAATTAGGACACAGTGCTATAACAAAGGGGAGATAAATTACAGAGAAGATCGCAGGGATGTCGCCAACTCAAGCCAAATTACAAGCATCTGCTCAGCGAATCTCTTACTGAAGCCAGAAACTACTTGCACTCTCCATCTGTCAGACACATACGTGCACACACCTGAGTCAAAGCTGAACAGCTGCATTAACCGGAACACCTGTTTGCTGAGCACTTTGGACTGAAGGCGTTCTGCCTGGTGTTGTGAGAAACCCAACTGAGGGTACTGCCTGGAAGACAAATAATGGGTAGCACATATGGCATCCACCACAAGCACATACATACACAGCCTATACCCATGTAGCTAACAAATCTCACCTCTTCTGACATCCATCCCAGTCTTGCTACAATCCAAACAAACATAAATCTCTGCTATGAGTGAAAGAAAAGGCTACAGGTGACCTGAGAATTGAAATGACCGAGGAACTGTGAAGTTAATACCTTTTCAGCTCAAATATAGTGAATTGTGGGCTGCACCATGAGTCAAGGAGCTTTACCAACCACTCCTCCAGGTGGCGGTGCCCCCGAACATAAGACTCAACCAGTGATAGTTTATCCTGAAGAATGAGAGGGACACAGGTCTGAAAAAAACAAACACAGACATGCAAGACTCAGATTAGTGAGTAATGTAGAGCCACATCTGTCAATGATAGTGAAGGATTCAGGCTTTATTCAGTGCATTTTATGCAGGTCTTGGAAAAAATTTGTGACATTGAAAACAACTCAATTATTCTGTGAACACAGTGTGCAACTGGAACATGCAATAAATGTGAATAAAATAAATTCATATGCCATCAAAACCTACTGAATATTTTTGTAACTTGCATTGCTATGCAAGGACCAAAATACTATTAAAACCATTTATTTATTTGGCATGCACCCTAATCCATAGTGACTTGTTAACATTACACTAAACAGAAGCTGTTAACCTTAAACTAGTGCTAACAACTACAAGCCTTTACCATACATTAGCTGAAGACTGTACTGCGCCAGTGACTATGTGTGCCATCCTCATAATTTCTACAACAGTGCTACAGTACTGCAATGCTTAAATTTGTGAGCAATTCAAGAAGTTTCAGAGTTTAAAGGACAATGAAAATTTAGAACAAGTTACCTAATAATTTAATTTTTTATAATATGACTCTGTGAATTGTACATATCAACAGGATGGAACAGTGGTTAAAAATTAAGAAAATATACTTGATATAGCTTTAATATGTCACTGGGAGGGCAGCACACTAGCATAGCAAGTAGCACTGCTGCTTCACAGTGCCTGAGCTGTTTGTACGTAGATTTGAATCCAGCTCAGTCTGTGTGGACTTAGCATGTACTCCCTGTGCCTGTGGGTTTCCTCCCATAGTCCAAAGATATGTGTAAAGTACTTGTAATGTGTTCATTGTTTGACTGACTATCTGTGGGTGGCTACCCTTCTTTGTCTTGCACCCAGTGGTTCTGTGTGCAGTTTATGAAAATTAGTGATTGAAGGTGGATAGGAATTTAAAGATTTTCTTTAACTCAGTAACATTCATATAAATTGTAACACAGCATTTAAACTTCAAGATCAAGTGCCTATCTTACCTTTTATGGTTTTCAACCTGAATTACATTTCAAGAAAATGTCCAGCTGTATAAATGTAAAATTGTTAAATACTTTTGAAAAAAACACCAACAAAATAATACCAAAATATCAAAAAAAAGAAGCTGACTGCCCTGTAAACATATGAAAAAAACTTTAGAATTTTCAGAACTTCTTATGCAATGTCACAAAAAATAAATGCCAGGCAAAGCAATAAACAGATCTATCCAGAAGAACGTAACATTTAGTAAGACCTCACCTTCTCCACATCCAACTCTGACTGCAGTCCCAGTTTTGTGCTCAACAATAAAGCCTATTAAGAATATGGAACACAGTGGAAAGACACCTTAGAACCTTTTTCCTTACTCATGCATTCACATCAAAATATTGCTTATATAACATCATTCTCTTAAAACAATCCATAGTACAGGAATCACAATAAACACTGTACATTTCATGTTCATTTCTGGGCTTTTTAAAATACTTTTACAAATTGTAATAGAGCAGTTGAAATATTAGTTACAGAAGCAAAATATTATATTGGAAAAAAAAATCTTGAACCATGTGACAATAAAAAAAACTTTTGAATGTGTGCAGATTTATCTGAAAAAAAAATTTTTTTTTCTTTTCTGCTTCAAACAGCCTCAGTTTAGTTCCCTGCCTCTGATTTCACAGTCAGTTTTTGCCTGCTACGCAGTAACTAAATTCATCTTCTCATCTTCAGTCTGGTGCCTACCTCTTTGTAGAAACCAGAAGCCTGTAGTTTGTCTATGTGTGCCAGAAGTAGGCCTCGATCCAGGCAGTCTAGCTGGTAGACATCCAGCAACAAGTCCACAATGCTGGGCTGGGCCTCAGAGAGCAGCTTTAGGGCCCGCAGCTGCAAGCTGTTCACCTGCTCATCTGGTTGCCCCTTCAAAGTGACATGGGGATGACCTCGTCGCCATCGCACAAACTCAGCCAGGATACACTGGCTCAGAGAGTTGGTCTTCCCCCTGGTTGTTGCTGGGCAGCCTTCCAACAGACACAGCAGGCCGCTCAGTGGTTCTTGTAGGCCAGAAAAGCCTAGGCGAGCTTCTGCACGCAGCTGGGAGAGGAGACACTGATATTTATTTAACCAAACACTTCACTTACACATAAGCTGGAAAATCTAAAGCAGACAGGACTGGAATAGCTCAACTTGCAAAAGAACCATAAAGAAAGCTCACCTCAGAAATGTCCCTCTTTGCCCAAAGTTCACGAAGGCGATCGCACAGTTTGACAGGATCAACAACTGGGGGACACATAAAAAGTTGTTACTTGACAACTTGTCATCATCCATAATGTGTGCATACAAGCTTTTTAGCAGTCAGTTTCATCCACACATTTCTCACACTGATGCAAGAGAGGAAGCAAAGAGGAGGTGAACAGGCTGAGTTGCTTGGCAATCTGGGGGAACCTCAGAGTAGAGCTGTTAGCTCCTCTGATTGAGAGAGGCTGGTTGAGGTGGTTCAGCTATGCTGTGAGGATGTTCCATAGCAGAGCCCCTCAGGAGTTGCACCAGGCACATCCCACTGGGAGGAGACCCCGGCACAGACATAGGACATGGTGGATAGGCTATACCTCTCAGCTAGGAGTGCTTGGGGATGCCCCAGGAGGAGTTGGAGACCATTCTGGGAAATAGGAGGGTCTGGCCTCCCTTCTCAGCCTGCACCACCACCCTTACCAGGACAAGCAGGACAAGGAACCTGAATTGAATACTATACTCAAAGCAGCACATTTTTATTTCTTATCCTTGGTACCATTACAACATTCTTCTGAATATATTGATGATATCATCACCAGTCGTATTGTTATGGACTGACAAAATGTACTAAAAAGATCTGGCCACTTCCAGACACCCTTAAATGCTGCAATAAAAATAAGTGAGCAAAAAAAGTAGAGAACAGAAGTGACAGTAAGGAGGTGACAGAGTAAGGTGTGTAGATGGTGGTACTGATAGTGTCTGAGTCACTTTGCCCTTGGGAATTGGATCCAGCACACTGTAACATGACTGAGAAAGTGGAGAGATGACCAGAAGCATTCAGCGATAAAAGGAAAGTTAAGAGGTGATATAATTAAGAAAACACTTTCCCTACAGCAGTGTAGCAAGCTATAGCTTTTCATTTGGTACGAGTTATGTGATTAGTTTCATCCCCTCACCCTCCCTCACAGTCTCTCTCCCAAGTCCAGCTTTCCTGTTCCTGTTCCCCTCTCCCTGCCGGTCTGTGTTTGTCTCGGATTTCCCCAGGAAAAGGCAGCCTGGCGGTCACGGTGTAAAAATCCAACCTTCCTGACAGACAGCCTGGGAAAAGAGGCTAGAGGGCCACTTTCCCCACGCTTGGCCGCAAAGGACACAAGAGTTCAATGAAGCGCTGGACGCTTCCAAACCATTTCTCTCTGAATGTCCCCCCTCACTGAAGAGGGAAAAAAGGTGGGCAGAAGGAGAAGAGTGAGTAGGGTGAGAATACAGGAACAGAAAATAGAATTATAAGTATACTGAAGGTCCATCTGAAAGAAGAGCCTTGGAAAAGATAAACAGAACACTAGTGTCTATCCAGGATGACAGGGAACACCTGATGAGAACTTTGATATTATTGGTGTAATGTGTGATAAAATGTACATTATATGTACAGACTCCAAGTCACAACAATACTCAGTTAAAAACTCAATATAAGGACTGGAAATAAAGTAAAAGGCTCACTCACTAAATAATTACAATATCCTGTATTAGGGTATAACATGCTTCTGTAAAGAAGCTGATATCCTGAACAGGCAGAACCTATATCATAGGTTACTTTCTGAAGGGAACAAAAAGTGGTCTCAGACTAAAGCAGTGATCTGCTGCTGATGGTTTCATCCAGATCCTAAACATGGCAAACACATCAACACCTCCCATCTCTAGCCCATAATCTCCCCCTCAGGCCTTTTCTCACAGGGAAGAAAATCAGAAAAGCTGCCCACCACATGTATGGGAACATAACCATGGGTAAATGAGCAAGGTTTACACCTATGGTACTTCTGCTGCACAACTATGTGTCAGTGAAATCGATCCCAAAACACTGCTGACTCCTAATTACTCAAACCTGATGGTGAGATGCTTGAGTCTGGTGTCTAGAGGAAAGGCTGAGACAAACAGGGGCAAACAGAAGCATGTATTGCTGGGCTTGACTCACCCTCAGCTTGAGAAATGTCACACATTCTTCCTCTCTGCTCTTAAAACCCCAGTTAGGAGGTTAGTCCACCCTGTGAAAGAGTTGGTTGATTAAGAATGAGGAAAACAAGGTACCTGAACATCTAAAGGGACATGCATGATTTTATTAGCCAGCAGCTTAAGTACATTCTAAAAACTGAGCTCCTTTGGCTGAGTGTCACAATTTTTTTCCAAGTAAGCATTTCCTTTTAGTATATATACACAGGCTGTGTATACTAAATGGATAAACTGTCCATAGAAAATGACAATCTGATGTATAAACATACACAAAATGATAATTTTGGTATAAATGTTTGGTACGGTTCCTTTAAGTTACACTGTTCCGGCTGTCACGTTGCAATGGCTTCCTGCTGTTATGTATTGTATTGTTAGAAGGTGTACCTGCGTCATTAAGTAAAATAGCGCCCTTCGATAACATCAAGGATTATTAATAGAAAATAAATAGCCACATTACAATGTAATCTAATTTCAAAGACCCCAACACAAAGAATGGTTTAAAAAACAAATTATTGGAAATATGATTGGTAACAACAACAACAAACAGAGTTGGCCATCAACAGCTGCTCAGGATGTCCTGCTGCTTATAATGTAATTAAGCTCTCCATGCCATCTTCGAAGAGTGAAGTTAACCTAAGTTTTAGTCTATCAATTGTTCTTTCTTATAAACTTAAACTAACATGTATTGTTACTTGAGTCTTTTTGGAAGTACAGTGTTGTCTGCAAAAAACAACGTATTTTCACAGGTCATCTGTAAAAAACACTAGTTTCATTCACACTATACAATACACAACTGTAGATGACAGCCGAAGCATCTTTAGCATGTGTAGATCACTTCCTTAAATATGCACTCATACATTCCTTTTAGAACTACAGCTTTGTTCAGAAGGTAGCCAAGGAGCTGTTATCTATTTATTTACTGTGAGTGATTAGATATTATTTATGTTATTCCTTTATTTAGCTTCCTTTAGTTTAATGCAAGAATCTCAATGCAGCAAAGTGATTTACAGAAGCCGAGAAGTGCTTAACAGGCTGAATTTGAAACTACATTTGACATCCGGATTCAGTCATAAATTCTGGAAATGTGTGAAGAAAGATTTACCCAGGATAGTGTGGGAGAGAAAATAAAAACCATGGGAATAAGAAACATAGAAGAAGTAAACAGAAACTTAAAACGAATAAAACGGATTCCTTCATAGGCCATAACATGGCTGAGTGGAGCATGTGGTGTAAAAGTGCTGGAGGTGTCAAGGCTCACACACCCTCCCCAGGCCCCCAGCTCATACACACACACCCTCCCTGTGGGAACAGCAGCCCAAGACGGGGCAGACCGCCAGCTGGCCAGACGACACGTTTCTGAGGCTGAGGATGTTTTTTTAGGTCTGGAGTCTGGGGCTGTTTCTCTCCTGCTCACTGCAGCCCCAAAGGGAGGCCCTTGGCTCTCAGCTCCAAAATTTATAGCTAACAGAGCTCTTCCCTACACTCTACCGCCCCCCAGTGACTGTACAGAAGCACCGCAGGCCTCAGTATTGGCGACACAATCTTACTCAAACACAAACTGGGACCATTGTGATTGTTTTAAATAAATAAATACTTTTTGTCATTTAAGATTGTTCTTTAATTACTCCAAAACAGCTAGTCTAGACAGCTAGACTCTTCCAAAGACTGTTGAACTGTTGTGACTGAATGCAATGGTTCCATGAATTGATAAATGTAACAATGTAGGCCAAGACTGAAATGTTTCATTCAACACATTTCACATAAATAACAGTTGAGGGAGTGTTAGAATATCACAAGTGCTTTTTTGTGATTATCCAGCTAGTATAAATTTACATGTTTAAAAAACATACATCATAGAAACATGCCTTTAGTTTCAGTAACCTGAAAATTTTAAAGCCTGACAATGGTTTTATCTTAGTTGTTATCTAGGATTACATATAAACCTAGTCACTATAAACTGAAGTCCAAGATAATAACTTAAGCTAAAAGGAAAATAAGAGAGGTCAGTAAGTGGTACAGTTTATATATAAAAGGTACGATCATTAAACATGTTTATGTAACTGCCCCCAGTTTCAAAATTGTGAAGCTCTTGCCTTTTATGGAATGTAACATCCTCAAACATAGCTCATACCTCTAAAGCTGATTAATGTTGTTTGAATATTGATAAAAGTTGCCAACTCAGAACAGCACTACCTTCAGCTAAAAGTGTCTTTCTTGTAATGTTTTGACCTCTAATATGTGCTGGATGTAAGTCATACCTCCATTCTATCAATAACCTCCGTGGAAACAACATTCTGTATGAATACAACATTACTTTACCCAATTAACCTGAAACCTGCCTATTAAACTGATTTACTTCATTGATAAAAATAATTATACAGTTTATGTATTTGAAGCTCTTCATATGTTGTTGAATGCACTTTTATTTTCTGTAAGTTGTGTATTGTTTTAAGGTGAACAATATCCTACATTTATATGTAAATCTTTATATCTATAAAGCTTAATCTCTTTTTGCTCTTTTGTACACGGTTTTCTTTTTCAAGCCACAGATTTGAATATTGGCACACAGGTACTTCTCACTCTAAGTGAGATTTCTGCATAGCCAAGTTCATTAAAATTTAAAAAGGTTACTTGGTATTTTGAAATTTTTAAATTCAATTTCTGACAAGGTTTTGAGAAGCAGGAGTAGCGATATCACACACAACATGTATTAACATCGCCAGGAGATCATGCGTCGTGACACTGGCAGGTTTTGTTGCTCTACACGCAAGTACACACACACACACACACACACACACACACACAGACACGCGCCAAAATACTTTTTCTCTGAAACACACAAAATGGAAGTTTGATGTAATATATTTTGTTATTACGATGTGCACAATAGTTTGCACATAGTACATGCTCTATACACATGTGAACACACGCTGACACACGTTCTCACACATAGAAATGCCCAAGCACACACACAAACCATAGCCAGTTTAAACTGCTTTACTTATTTATTTTAAATTGCTGTTTTCAATTATTTTTTTAACATAAATTTCATTATTGAATGAACAACTTTGAAATGTGAGTCCCAAGTCCTTCTCCATTTGTTGCTCATTTCTCTGGACAGATCTGATCTTGGGCTTGGAACTTGTTATTATTTCTCCCATTTAAAATAATGTGAAACAGTATCCCAGTATACACACTTTTAATTTGTGCATTTTCAGGAACAACTTAAGTATGTAAAACCAGGTTCACTTGAAGCTTTTTAGCAGAGAGTTATAAGGAAACTAACTAGCCATACCTGAACCTGAAAAACCACTGAACCATATTCTCCAAAGGCATACAGTGCAAAAATGCAGTCATGCCATCAACAAGCATCCTGTGAAAAGATACAGTAAAATGAGTAAAATCAGAAGCATGTTCTTACAATTTAGCTAACTAACTTTCTACTCATTCACAAACCTAAATTTCTTTGCTCAGGTAAGTTTTTTCTTGGAAACATATTTCTTTTAAGATTTTCCCCTTACTAGCTAGCAGGTAGGCAAAGATGAGCAAAAAACAGAATAATTCAAAAAGTTAGCTTGATGGAACTGATGATGTATTAATTTAAACAAGTCTAATCTTGCCCATCATTTAAAAAGACCATTCTGTGTGTCTATAGACAGTTACAAAGGAAATTAACACTGAATTAACACTCTTAAAAATGCGAAAATTAAATATAGGAATGTCAAATTCTAATACATATTAAACATACATGGAAACTTTAATGACAAGGCTTCAATTTGATATTTTGGATATATCACAGAAAGCAAAAGCTCACTGGAGAAAGAAATCATGCTTAGCAAAGTTGAGGGTCACTGCAAAAGAGATAGACCTTTAAAGGGGTAGACTAATACAATAACTGCAACTATGGACACTCCACTGTCATCCATTACCAATCTGACTGAAGACTGAACACAATTCAGGGCAACTATCCATAGAATCACCTTGAGTGTACATGGATTTGACGGCACTTAATAACACTGCTTAATCCTTACCAATACCAGCAATTGTGGTCACAAAAATCTTATGTATGGTATTAGTATTGTTCACAATAATGGAAATGAGTTAAAATCCATTCCAAAGTTGATCTCAAATTAAGGGATGGAAATAGTTTTGTGGATAAATAGTTGTTCATACAGGTCACACAGTTTTATAATTTTTGGTGTGATTATAAATCCATATTTAGGCTTTTTGTTTGAAAAATGTTCATTACAGCTAAAATTTGCTATACACCTAAGATAATAAGGAGGGGGGGGGGAACTTGCTTCAAGGTTTATATGAAATCTGAGATCACAAAAAAAGTCTTGCCAAGCCGCATAGGCACGCCGTTCCCTCTTATTAATAAAACAGGCATCCATTAGTAGTTGCGTTGATGGCTTTCAAAAGGTCCAGATAACTCAACGATCTGTGTTTTATTACACAGGCCCTGCTCTTAATAACAGGCGCGAATAGTTTCGGCTTGCTCCTCTTGTCCCGAGGCGTGATGCCGAGCGGTCTTTGTCATTCTAATGGGACCTATTAGGGAAACAATAGCGGCATGTGGCCGGCAGCAGCGGGCACGCGCATCGGGACGCTATATCGCTCCCGCACAGTGGCCTCAAAACACACACACACACACACGCACGCACGCGCGCGCGCGCGCGCGCACGCAGCGTTGAAATCACAGCGTCGCTGATTCCTTAAAGAAGTGTTGTTGAATTAAGTGGAACTGAATGGCACTGACAGAGCATATGTGTGAAGAAGTACAACATATACAACCGTCGCTGAACCTAGATTTTTGTATGAGTGTTTTAAAGTTATTTGTATGACTCAGCATGAACATTTTTAGACCTTGTGTGTGTTAAATCTAAGGAGGAAAGTGATAAGGTTACCGTGATTTTAAATACAGTACAGTAGATTCCGTACCTGTCCATTACTCCTATTAGAAGGCTATAATATTCACTGCGTGAAGAAACAAGGCGGGCAGTGAAACTAACGGTTTACCAACATAAATTCGCTGACTGTGTGACGTTTTTAATCAAAGTGACCTGCAGTATTTTACGCATTTAGACATTTTTTTGCATGAGTTATTCGTGGTCAGCGCCTTACACTTGGATGCTATGGTAGGAGCATTCTTCACGTCACATGTCCTTAACCGCAACTCTACCTGCTGGCAAATTTTAGTACTCCACACGTGGACTGTTGAACGTCATTTTAGTGAAGTGAAACTGAAACAGGGAAAGCGATTCAAAGTAAAATACATTGTTAAGCGTTCCACGTGTATTTTAAACCCCACAACTGACCGCTAATGTTTTAAAGCTTTAAGGGCTTTGGATAACTGCACTCAATGGCGCTGCAGTGCAACTTTGCGAGCTTTGTCAAGTGTTAGAAATCACCGTAAAGCCATCACAGATTAGTGGCTTCGGCCTGTGACATCACGTCGTACTTACCATATGTTATAGTAATATCACCTTAATACAAATGCGATGCCATTTTGTCCCCAATTCACTAGAAAGGCGACATGGTTGCAGCCCAAAACACGAGTTAGCCAAGGATAAAACAGTACGAGACCTAACAGCCTGGGCAGCTAACTCGACAGCTAAATTAGTCTCATATAAAATTTTAGAAATATATCTGTGTTACATAATGACGACACATTTTTGATGGAAATCATATAATAAAAGATATACTTACACAGTCGCTTTGTTGACGAGAGGATGGACGTTACGCTGTTTGTGTTTAGGACTTGTGAACTTCCGTTTCATGAAAACGGAACTTTAGGAAGGTGGTTCAGTTTCCTGGGAACGTTGTTGCAGTTGCAATTCTCTGTAACTGCAACCCGGTTAAGCTGGGAGCGAATATGAATACGGAGTCAAGTTGCAGATGTGGGGAAAGAAACAAGAAATTCGAGAGATTTGGTTTAAAAAGTCGTATAAACTCATAGAATAAAGGGAAAATACGATACTTGCTCAAATGACTATTCAGTCACTGCTCTGTCTAATGTGGCGCACAGATAGGTAGTAACGAGTTAGACGTACCCTTAGGTGAATTGCTGGGAAAAAAACTTTCCAGCCAGTGCTGGTTGTTAGTCAGTTTTAAATCTAGTCAGTCAAGAGTAGAACAGCTTGAGTTAGAGTGAAATCCATGGGTTCTACCCAGTCTCTTCATGAAAAAAGCAGCTGTACAGTTTAATTTTAGTTTCATCCAAAATAACTGTTGACTCTTTCCTACATCAGAATATTTATATTGAAACCATTCGAGTACATTGTTCAAGTGCGCTATAGTGATAGAGCGAAAGGAATTTGAACCAGCAACCATCAAGATTCAGTTCAAATTCTTTCCTAACCACTAACCCAACTGAAGTCATATGCGCATGATTTAGAACATATCATGTGTAACATACATAATATGAGTCGTGCGTTAATACCATGCAGGGTGCTGTGAGATTGTTTATTTAGTTTATTGCTGATCAGGAAGTTAATTCTGTACGTCATTGTTGAGTTTTGCCCTATGACTGACAGGTGAAGTATGTGGTGGAAAAACATGCCAGTTATCTTTAATGTGTTACATTTAATACAGTATGCTATGTTCTGCCTTTAGTAAGATTTTTTTTAATGTTTCATTTTTGAACTTTTCAATATTGCGAGCATTACTATTGGTAAGTCGTATGTTACTTTAATATTGGTCCTCATTATTACTAAAAACACTGTTACCTTTGGAACCAGCAATCTGGACCTGTATGGGTTATTGATCCCAAAGGGTATATTGCCTACTGATCCACCATAACCCTACCCATAAAAGGTGTACTGGCTACATATCAGCCTTGCAAGGTGTCACCTACTGACTCTATAGATCTTCTGGGGGACTTCAGCACTTGTGTTGGGTATGATGTGAGTACCTTGGAAATGATGTGATTGGGAGGAATGGCCTGCTGCATCTGAAGTCAAACAGTCAATTGTTATTCAACTTCTGTGCTAGCTCTAGATTGTCCATAACAAGCACCGTGTTTATAAAAAGGAGGTTCACTAGTGTACTACAAGTTTAGGATCTTGGTTATAGATGTGGATTCCAAAAGCTGTGACCTGAGGTTGCTTGATGCCTACCATGGTGGCAACCCCAGAACTCGATCATGGAGACCAGCATTGAGGGAAGCTGTTAGGTTAAAGGAGGCCTTCCGGGCAGTGAGGGGCAGCGTACTCTCTCTGTTTATCTGAGAGGCAGTCAGGCAAAGAGGGATGCAGCAAATGTACTTGCTTAAGTGAAAGTTCAGGCATGGGAGGAGTATAGAGAGGCCATGAAGAACAACTGTCAGATAACCTGTAGGATGTTCTTGCAAACCATTTGTTGCCTTAGGAGGGGAAGGCATGAACCTGACTAGATTCTGGTAAACTGTGGCAAAGTGCTGACTACTTCTGAAGAAACTGTGCAGCAGTGGAAGGAGCATTTTGAGGAACTTTTTAGGTGCACATGCCTTTGTATCACAAGGCAGTGTTTGATGACTGGTGGATTAGAATCCATCATTTTTTCTGAAGCAGGTTTGATGGTGCGTGGCCTCTATACCGATAGGGCTGCAGACGTGATTGAAATTTTGCCAGGCGATAAAGGCACTGGACAAGGTGGAGGGTGTGTGGCTTACACGACTCAAATTGGCATGGAAAGTGGGTAAGGTACCCTTAGATCAGCAAATTAGGATGGTAGTCCCTGTATTTATGAAAGGAGACTGGAATGTGTGGCTCAACAATAGGGAAATGACACTTGTCAGCATCCCTGCTAAACCCTATGCCAGGATATTGGTTAACAGACTCCATCTGATAACTGAGCCTCAGATTTAAGAGGAATACAGATTTTGTCCTGCATGTGAAACAGTGGACCAATTCTCCCTAGCACAGTTGTGTGAGGGAGTTGTGGGAATATAGAAACCCAGACTACAGGCTGTATCACTGCTTTTTTGGCATGTGCTTTGGAGGTACTGCACGAATAAGGGGTACTAAGACTAGTAAATGGGTACTACACACTCCCTGTATGAGCCACTTTGAGCTATCTGTATTATTGGTATTAAGTTATATACATCCAGTGTGGGTGTCAGATTCTGGCAAGGTTGTATTTTGTCTCCAGTCCTGTTTGTGATGTTCATGGACATGAAATTACTGCACACACAAGGTCTGAGGGTGTCTAATTGGGTGGACTAGGGGTGGCATCTCTGATTTTTGCAGATGTTATCCTCTTGGCCTCATATGACTGTGAACTTTGATGTGCACTCAATTGCTGCTTCATTTTGCTGCTAAGTGTGAAGTGGCAAGTATGAAAATCAGCACCTCCAAGTTTGAGGTCATGGTTCTCTCCAGGTAAAGAGCAGGCAGTTTCTCCGAGCAAGGAGGGAACAACTGCCCCTACTGGAAGAGTTCTAGTATCTGAGTATAATATATAACGGTGCTGGTTTAGTTCTCAACTGGATGCAAGAAATTAGTGAAGGTTGAATATCCAACTTAAAATTTTCTTGAGGGTGGTCTAAACGTGCTTTAAGTGTGTTACACTGGTTTCTTTTGTTCCAGCATTCCTTAGCTCGAGATCGCTGTGGAAACTTCTCTGTCGTTTTGAGGGCAGATTATTAAAAAACAACGTTGCAATATCATAACCGTCGCAAGCTGCGAGGGTTACAAAATGCTTATCATACTCAAGAGCAGGAAAAACTAAAAAATGACATCAGAACATGCATTTTAAATAAAAAAAAGATATCAAATGCAAAAATAATAAGACATTAAAATGCATACATGCACCTGATCAGCTGTTCTGGCCTCTATTCGTCTTTACCTAGTTGGTAACACAACCCACCAATGCAGGCACAGCAAATGTGCCGCGAAGCTCACCGTGTTGCCAGGACGCGCCACAAACAACTGACGTCACGTGACTAGCATCGCCACCACGTATCCAGCTTTGCACCACGTGACCACGTGAGTCAGCGGCGTCAGCGTGGAAGTTGTCATCTTAGGGATCGGCCTGCGATGTTTTGAGCTTCGGCTGCTGCGGTGTGGTGAGCCCGCCCGCCCATTAGTTCCCTGCTGTTTTTGTTTACTTGTGCCTGTACGCCGTGGTTTCCGGGATTGCGGCGCGGTGATGGAGTGGTGGAGCGGTGGAGAGTCCATGTCTGCGGAGCAGGAGAGCGACGGGAACCCCAGAGCGAACCCCGCGCTGAAGTGGACAACCATGTACCCGCAGGTATAGATCCGCAGCCTGTAGAACTGATGAGCTGTGCAACACGGGCGATCTGCGCGTGCACGTGTTCGCGCGATGAAGTGTCCGCTAATGCGGCGCACCGTTTTCATTTTGCCTTTAACAAAAGTTAGCTAGATATTTAGCCAGTCACATAAACAAAAATAAAACAACACAGTAATCGACTTATAAAAGTAATTCCTTCTTGCTAAGACCGAGGATCTGTGTTCTCGACTCAACTTTTCTACCTTTTTAAAAAATTAGTTTGAGTTGTGAGGTAAATCCACCAGCAGGGTCCACACTTTTGCCATTTTATAAAAATCTTTACACAGAAAAGTAAAATCATCTACGTTCTATTAAAATGAGTAAAAAATAAGATCTTTGTAGTAAAATATGCTTAAACTAGTTAGATGTTAACAGTTGCAGCATTGTATTTAACAGGAAGACTGAAAAGTGCCAAAATGTTTACCCTGTTAAGGAAGCTCTATTTTTGTCTGTTTGCTCATAGTTGAGAGGAGACTTTGAGCTATTATTGGAGTTATTACTCATTATTGTTATTTAGGAGTTGTTGAAGCAGGTCTATACGGCTTTAAGGGAGGTGTGGCAGGATGGGCCGTGCCCACGTGCCGCAGCAGAGCCTTGTAATGCACGATCGTTTTATGTTTGTAGCAGGATTTTAAATCATTACCTTACAATTATGGCACAATCTGTAGTTTGTACATTCAGACATGGAACCAATAACATTTGGACCCAACCAAGTCCTGAGTTTGTTCTCATAAGATCAGGGTGGCTTAGCAGAAATCTCTCTTGGTCCTGTAAGATCTAACAAAGGTCTTAACAGTGGGTGACATCACCATCTTTAATGGAATCATGCTTTCCATGAACTTAGCTGCACTTTCCACTGTAAATAGCTGAAGCTTCAGGCAACAGACTAGCTCTGGTCAGCACACCCATGTTTGTGTTGTTTTGCTGTAGCTGCCGTTTCACACCGGTGTCCCTTTGTTTCACAGCCCAGCGCTGAGAGCATGGCTTCTCTGTGCCAGAGCCAGCAGCAGTGCGTGAAGGCCTCCATTGAGTCCAGCTGGCGCCTAGTGGAGGCACAGGACCAGCTGTGTGGCCTTGAGCTCCATGGCTCTGAGTCGGCGGAGCAGGAGCGTGCCCGTGCCCTTGCAGGGTCTGAAGAGCTTGATCAGAGGGAGCGAGAGTGGCGCCAAAAGGAGAACATGCTGGGGGGCAGCGACCTGAGCAGGAGCCCTGTGTTCAATGTGGACTGCAGCCGAGATGTCTTCAATAAGGTAGGAGGAACTTCCAGGTGTGCCTCCCCACTGTGTGCATAATTTTTTCACTGTACCACATTTTTGTTTTCCTTCCTTTTATCAAGGGAACAGTATTTTCTGTTCAGTAGACTGACTAGTGTTTAAACAATTGTAAATAGAGATGCATGATATGCGATTATTTCTATGTACCTTTAGGCCAATACTGATATATAAATTTATAAATACAGAGAAAAATGTGACTAGATTTGGCTGGACGTGTTACAGACAAATGTAACATTTTAGTTTTGCAGATCACGTGCTTCAGCAGCCAGTTATTTTAATGATTGTACGTTTGGCTACCTGGATCTGTAAATATGGAATGATTTTGCAGGATGCCGCCTTAAATGCAACATAAAACTTTTTGCTTTCTTTTTGACAGGCAAAAAAGTCTAATAAGTGAAATAATGGAAATTTAAAAAGTTAATTAATACAATGATAAAGTAATAATGCCACTTAACATTAACTTTTTTCAATGTTCATAATTGGGTTATGTACATGGAGTACATTTTTCTAAATAAACAAAAGAATCTCTGCCTTGCCAGAGAAAATTTTCTCTTTTTTGTTGATCATATTAGAAGCCTCATTGTTCAATCTCTCACTGTAGACATTCATTTAAGTTAGCAAGTGTTACAAATGACATATTTTATGTCACACTCTCTTTGTAAAATTTCCACATCACAGACACTTTAATTTTAGACTATTAATTAGACTATTAATTTTTGCTCACTAATGCAGTGGCAGGTGCTTTCTCAAATGTTATTGGCAGCTTTTGGTCACAAGACTAGCTTTGCAAAATATCTCAACTTCTTTATTGTTAAATTTTAGGATAAGTGTCTGTGTCGTTTCTGTATTCTACTGTATACTACATTAGATTTTTATGACAATATGTGCAGTTGTTTGCTTTTAATGTGTTGTCTTGCTGCCTGTGATAAAAGCAGTTGGTATTTCTTAACAAAGCTAAAAATTTATTCTGTGCAGAGTGAAAAATGCTATTCTCTGTCTATTTTTAAGAGTATTATTAATACTCAAAGTGGAAGTATGGAAGTAGAAAATGACAAGACCAAAACATTTGCTCAGATGTATGAAGAACAGCTGAGACATTTTGGTAAGTTAAAATGTAATACAAAAGACAGCCATTCCCCATTTTATTATGAATTTATTTTATGTTACTGCAATTTGTTTTATGTTCTGTATCATATTTATTTAGATGAGGTATGAAAATAGCACGCACGCTGTATAAACACAGTATATTAAATATACATAGGAGTTGCACAAAAAATTTTGCAAGTATAGTTTATATTGCATTCCTGTACTCCCAGATCCATTCAAATATCTTTCTACAGTTCCTTAGTAAACTGGACACTTCAAAGGACATATATAATTTAAAACACATATTAATTTACTTTATGGGGTGTTGAATGTTTCATAGGTTTGGCATTTTATATGGCCAGTTATAATTGCAGTGACGTATTGGTGGCTGTGTGTGTGCAGGCATGCTGAGGAGGTGGGACGACAGCCAGCGTTTCCTGTCAGACCAGCCCCATCTCATCTGTGTAGAGACAGCCAACTACCTGATCCTGTGGTGCTTCCAATTACAGGCGGAGGAGGTCAGATCCCTGGACACACTGCTCAGCTATTATTATTTATTCCTTTAGCTGCTGCTTATCTCCAAGGTGACTTAAACTGCTTATAATTACCTACCCATTTATACAGCAGGGTAACTTTAATGGTACAATTCATTGTAAGTACCTTGCTCAAGTGTGCTAGAGCTGGATTCAATTCTGGTCCTTTAATTGCAAGGCTAGCCACTATATTTCCTGCAGCTAATCTGCATAAATGAGCCAGATCTGTTCAAAAAGTTGGTCTCCCCTTCCTTGCAGAGTCTTGCATGCCATAACCACTTAATAGAATCTGAACATGTGATAAAGCTGGACAAATGCAATCCCTGACTTTTCTTGGTTAACAAATCAGTTTTTTTATGTGGGCTAGCCACATATTATCTTTCCATTCTTGTCATTTGACATTTATTGATTATCTGTAACCTATGGTTGAATTTTGGGCTGAGATGATTGCTTGAGTAACTTAATTTAAAGAGAGGATTTTAATTAGTTTTCTGTGTTGAGGAATTTTTACACACACACACACACACACACACACACACACACACACACAGAGTATATATGGAACAATATATTAGCAGTTAGAGATGTGTAGTTACACATGCCACTGAGGAACAATGGAGAGTGGAGTACACAGATGATATTTACAACTCTATGAAGTTGCCACCCTTTATAGTGATTTTTTTTTTTTTTTTTTTTTTTAATCTCACGATGTCACTCAGCTTTTCTACAATGGCATAGGTACCCACAGCTGGGCAAATTATTTACAACTACATCTGTGCCGTTAAAAGCATCCTGTCAAATTTACTTTTCAAGATACTGATTATTATTTGTGATGTCACATAGCTCATGCTCCCACCCTACAAATGGAAAAAACCAGAAGTCCTTTATAGTTCCTTAGTGCTGTGTTAACGCCCATTTATGTTTTGTAAGGCACTGTTTTGTCTCTCTCCATTTTTGAAATGATATAGACATTCGAAACCCAACACATTCTTTAGTGCTGCATTTGTGCCGCTTAAATCATCCTTCTCTCATTTTTAGTTTTCAAAATATTAATGACTTAACAATTATAAAAAAATGAATATCTCAGAAAACAGAAAAACAGTGCTTTTAACTGCACTAATGAGTGCAGACAAACGGCAATAAGGGGGATGTGCTAAAAACAACAAATTGTTAGTGCCTTCGTTTTCGGTTGTTTCTTAGAGAGCAGTTTGAAATGTGTTTTTGTTATTCGTTGGATTTCAATCAATACTGTAGCAGTGGTTAGGGGAACTGTGGCTCTCCCATGATGAATGAATTATGTGTCATGCCATTGTGTTAGTTAATACCCGTGCTCAGATGTGCCACAAAAAATAAAGCTTGAGGTCCTACAGTCCAGTCTACCGGACCTTGAATGTGAAAGAAACTCCTTTTTTTCTATATAAAAGGAGTTTCTAGCATCTATATTTTGCCTACCTGCTGAGTGACTTGATGTGCGCTTGCTGCCATTTGTCTTCTAGAAAGAGGCTCTGATGGAACAAGTTGCACATCAGGCTGTGGTCATGCAGTTCATCCTGGAGATGGCCAGCAACTCCAAGCAAGACCCACGAGGCATCTTCCGACAGTTCTTCCAGAAGGCCAAAGTAAGGACAGTTCAGAGCATTGTGAACCTTCAAGATGTCGTTGTAGTAGACTACTGTATTTATACATTCATCTCTCAATTTGCATGTCTAATTTGTTCCTGAAAAAGCCATGAAAATTGAAAACACATAAATCAAGACATCCGTCTTTCCCAGAATCCAATGCTCCTTGTCATAATGCAGCCTTCTTAGTCATGCATACTTTATAGAGAATACCAATTATATAATATGCAGCTTGTGCATACCTGTACATGTGTACATCTACACAGTATGTAATGTATGGGTGTTTTTTTGGCTTGTATCACACATGTGACTCAAGTATTAAAGATCAAATTGCATTGTATGTAAATCATATGTAAATCAAGACCACATAAATTGAGGGATGCCTGTAGACTTTTTGCATGTTGTATAGTCATATGAATATTGTGATCGCTTATAGAAACGTTGCATTAGGAAGAGTTATTGAGGTATCATGTTGCTGTTCAAGACTTGTAAATATTTGACTTGAAAAAACCTGATAAATATTGTTTTAAGATATTAAAAGTTTAGTTGAGAGTGTATATTAAAAGTGTAATTTTGTTTTTCCTTAGATTAGACTGCTGCATTTGTGAATGTGATATCTTTTTAATATACATTAAGAAGTATTTGTAGTGTGTAGAAAATAATAAAGATCCTCAGGCTGAGCTGTCAGTCTAATGATTGTAAAGCTAACTCGTGACAGGGGGTTTACGTGTTGGCATAATGGCACCACTAGGGGGCAGGTTTTTTGCATGGACCGTCACCTTTGAGGTAGCTATTCACCCTAAAGTTAAAAACCATTGATTGCATAGTTAGCATTATATTTTTTTTCTCTTGCATTGTACAGTGTGACCAAAGGAATTTGCTGTAACAGCAATCAGGAAACAGTTTACATGCTGCTTAATACATACCTGCAAATGGATAACTTTGGGCTAAAATTTGGATTACATTTGCCATTTCAGAAACCTCTTTACTTGTGAATAAAAAATACAGTGTCAAATTAAGAATATCCACTACCATGGCTGATGTAGGAATGCCGATCTTGTGGAAAAAGACAAGATTTTGTATTTTTGTTGTTGTTAATGTTGTTAATGCAATGTCATGAAGATGTTTTACCACAAGGGAGGAATGTGCCAACACACAATGGTCATTTATGACTAGATAAATGTGAACTCTCTCTATGGATTCTTGCACTATTTCAACTGTAAGCATTTAAACACGTTAGAGGCAAACTGCATTCCAGGTAGAGAGAACTTTAAACCATAGTGGTCTCACTCTGTTGACAGTAATGTTTCTTTTTTCCTACCAAAGGCAGGTCAGGAGGGGTATTTGGATGTGTTCCGCACCGAGCTGGATGCCTTCAAACAGCGAGTTAAGGAGTACACTCTCAAAAGCAAAGGGGACGCTCAGAAGGACATGAAGCCCCAGACAACCCCTCATCGCCACTGTCTAGATCCTAAAGAGGTTCTGGAATCTCTGCCCCCCGTATGTTATCAACTGAAGATATTTTATGTATTTGTATTTCTAACCACCTATTGATATTGTTACTTTTGATTTTACTTTAATCTTACCCCTTTAAGGACATTTTTATCAGTATTAGCTTTATCTTGTCTTAAGGAACATTTGTAGTAATTTTTCACATCTTGGAATATTACTTTTTCACAGCCATTTAGGGCTGTCTTTTCATCTCTTGCTTTTATAAGTACACGAATCTTATATTATTGCTTTAGTTTTTCCAACAAAGCATATGCTTAAAAATAAACCACAAACTCTTTAAAATGAGACTTTTGTTTTTTAGATAAGATTTTTCCAAAATTGGCAGATTTGCAGTTTTCATTTTATTCCATACCCATTAAAATTAGTTTAGACTTCATCACAACTATAAAGATGAATGGCATACTGCATATGCAAGAAAACAGAGTATAAAGCTTTATACACCATTATTGATTTGTGGCCTGCTGAAGCATGACTTAATAACATAAAGATGAAGAAGAAGCTGAAGTTGCTTTTTTGTTTTCCTTCAGGAGCTGAAGGCAGGCTTTCAGTTGCAGGATATGCAGGTTCTACAGAATGTTCTCAGCAGCATGAATCCACAGGTAGTTCCATTTTTCATCTTCCATTTTTATCCTTCTAATTTATTTTAGGCAGCTCAGTCTCTCTGCTCATGCTTACTGCCTCAACTGAAAGTACAATTTGTGAGGGTTTTGGGCTAAGCCTGAGGCACTCTTTGTCTTCAAATTGTTTAACACCTAAATTAATTGTCTATGTATTGTACGTGGATGGAATACTAAATACATTAGTGGAGCTTCAAAAACTGATGATTACATTTCGAAAGCTGAAACAACCAATTTAGCATGTCTTTGAAAAGGCACAGAGCTTAAGTGTTGCCTTGAATAACATGATATATATTAGTTTAGGCTCTATCAGTGCATAGTTTTAACAGTATTGATATAAACATTCTTATGGTCTCACACGTATAGTTTTTATTCACTGTGTTTTGGTCAAGAAATAAAGAATGTTTTGGTCTGTCTGTCTGAGCTCATTCACATGACAGACCCCTGACGCCTTTGTTTCCTTGTCATAAGATCCCTTAAAGCACTGATCAAGCGATAACCCTTTTGACCCCACTGAACTGACCTGAAGTTTCCAGTAGCCAACAGTTCCATGGTGTGAACTGCACCATAATGGAATGTGATTAATCTTCTGAGCTTCCATTTTGTCATTGTATAAAGGCAGTTTGCAGTATTGCTGTTTATCTGTTTAAGCTAAACACCTCTTTATGGTTAAATTTTAATTTTAAAATAAGTGTAAACAGATTATGAAATCTTGAACAGTTTGTTTTGGTCATGTTTAAATTAACTTAATTTTGTTTAAATAGTTTGGGTAACTTTCTCGATTTTACTGTCTGTTAAGTTAGTCATTATCATTGGAACTTGTCTGTGATAATTTATTCAGTTTAACAAACAGTATGCAATAGAATATTTGATACTATTTTAATATTTGATCAAAAGCAATGGGATTGTCATAAAAATGTTTCAGGAAAAAAAACTAAATTTTTAATTTTAATTTAATTATTCAAAACTATTTTTAAGTATAATATTATGAAAAACTATAAATGTTTAACTGTTCTTTAGCTTTTTTGGAGAAAAATGATTAATGCGTAGAATTTTTTAAGCAATTTTGATATTATGTGTCAAAAAAACAATCAAGCCATCTTCAGTTTCAGTTTCATGAAGGTACTGGAAGTGAAGTACTCCTCAGTTTCCTTGTAGTGGTGTTCCGAATAAGACCTATCACTTCTTCAATGCAATAAAATTCACTTTAAAGCACTAACTTCTTTTTATTAGGCACAATACGTTACACGTTATATTAGGTTATAAAAGTCTTACTGTAATACATAGTGCAGTGTTGCGCTGTAGTAAACATATAGCAAGATGGACTGCATTTCCTTTTCTTCATGTACATTTGGGGGTGCACTTGTGTCTTTTCTGGTACTTCTGCTTTCTTTGCACAAACTTATCTTTAAACACGAGTAGATCACTTGAGTCTGCATTGTGTAGTGTGTAGGTGAAATCTGTCCATACACTGTTAACAGTAACGGTATTTCAGCATGAAGTTGGGCAGAGACTGACCTAACCCAACCCACTCTTACAGGTGGCCGAATACCATGTGAAGCGATGCCTGGAAGCTGGACTGTGGAACAGTACAATGAAGGGGACGAAGGAGGAGGCTGCAGAAACAGATGAGTCCAAGAGAATGGAGACATCGTAGGGCAGGACTGTGTCAGTCTAGGTCAGATAGGGCAAAAATGAGTGAAAAAGGGCTGAGACCCAAACAGAGACTATTTTTGTATGCAGAATCTGCGTCTGAATATGTGCAGCACTTTATATTTGTTTAGAAAAGTATTTAAAAAGGACTATTGTATTTCAGAGCACTGGTTTCTTTCTGTTGTTTTGGAATACTGGGTTTTGTTTGAGCAGAGTTGTGATTGTTTCGATGGGGTTGTTTTAAGAGGTTTCCCTAACAGAAGCCCCTTTTTTTGCATTTGGGGGGTTGTGATGGGGAGATTGAATATTTCTCACTGGTCTGAGCCTTATTTGTCAAAGCTTACCATAGTGTAAAAGCAAAATAGTTATTTTTTTTCTTCAAGGAGGGGTGCTTAATTTGTGCTCGATCTGTTAGGTTGTTCTTTTACTTTGAAAGTTGCCTGTACACCTTACTTGTACAGACATATACAGGAAGGTGGGCTCTATCATCCAAAAGAAAACTGAATCAGCTTTGACTTACAAAGATGACAGAAACAGTTACTTCCATCTGGATGTGTAACCAAATGGGTCGTATTCATTTTTCCAAAGCAAATAACATTTTCTACAAAGTGCTAATAGCATTTTGGGGGTATTTGGTGTTCTGCATTGCTACCAATGTTCACTGAAGACCTATGCAAAATGCTCAGTGTGCAACAACTTGTATGCTAAAGGTTGTGACTGCTGTACTCCTTGTGATTTCCAGTCATACTTATCGAGGTAGTAGAACTTGTGATTGACATAAAAACATAGGCAGCAGTTGCAGTGGCACAGTCACACTCTCTTGAACCTGCTATACAATGTAATGCAGTTGTTAAATGAAAAGCTGTGTGCTGAAACAAATTGCATGCTTATAAATTAATAAACTTAGATTTTTAAGTATGTTGGATATTTGTTTTTCAAATATCAATTTCAATGTCTTATTCGAAAGCAACCTTAAACTAGTTTTTTTTCTTTCAGCAGCTGCACATGCACACTTCAAGTATAGCAAAAAAGGAAATATGTACTGTTGCAGATTTCATATTTTAAATTTTCTGCTTTGAGAAATAATCTTGAGACAAACTCAGTGGTTATGCAAGTATTAATGTGAAAGAGGCCTATTAAGTAAAACCACACTTGTTAAGTAGCAGTATGAAGGGTGAGAAGTCACAGCCTAGGACTCCTTATTGTCTTGTTAGTGAAGCCTAGATGTCATGAATTGCTCTACAAATTCTTCCCAACCCCATTTCTCAGGTTACTTGATACTTAAGTCCTTACAGTTAGAAGCAAGTAAAACCAATTCAGGAATGATCAGACTGCAGTAAAACTGCAAAAATGTGCTTGATAAATATACCTATGACATGCAGTTTAATTCATGCTGTACATTTACTTGTCAAAGTGTGTAAATAAAGAGGGAGATTCTATGGAAAGGACAGGAATGGGCAATAAAGAGTGAGAGTAGCCAATAGAATCAATTTTCTTTATTGCTCCTTTACTTAAAATATGTAGCTTTAAAAGCTAGTTTCTTTCTAACAAACCATAATTCATATTGAATTATACACTGGATATAACACAATAGTAGGCAGCAGTGAACCTGGTACACACATCATGCCAAATTAAGTAATAACAGAACAGGCTAAAGGCTGTGTTGCCCATTTCAGGTAAACCACTGAACAACAGTGAACCACCTTAACATGCAGGTTGCACACCTGCCACGGTTTCCTTATCAGATTCATCTGAAATCATAGCTGTGTCAATACAGGTGGATTCGGCCAGCTGGAACATGAGGAACACCAACAATTCCTCACTGTAGGAGTTTTTAAATTCAAACACACATTGTTTGATTTATTTCAACAATTTTACTACATCTCAGACAAAAAAGGACACGGTACACTTTCCAAATAAATGATTTTTATTGTAAATTTATTATAGAATTTACAATCAAGATATTCTGTTCATACACTCAAATTGATTAGCAAAAGATTTTACTAGAAAAATAATGCCTTTTACCTCTCAGATGAGGTATGTATAATACAAATTTTAAGCATTCATATAGTCTGAATTAATACTTTAAGGCTATGTTAAAAGATTAGAACATACACAACTTTTCTAAATAGCAAGTCTATTGGTAATTAATTCATATATTGATAAATCTTGTTTTATTTACTTTAATTAAAAGTAAAACTTAAATATTCAAGCTATATTATACTGGGTGATTCAGGAGTTTAACAAGTTTTTTTCTAATCCCTTAATAACAGGTATTCTTAACAGGTTATTTGTATCTGCAGACAAAGTTAATTCCATAGAAACAGAGGCATAAGATGCAGTAAGCGAACTAGACAGTGGCATTGCTAATATTCCTAATGTCCAGTTGCATAAGATAGACTTTAAAATGACAAAGGATTCCAGTCAAATGAGCTAAAACATAAAAATCTCAAGCATCAAATACATTGATTAAATGTTTTAACCAGAATGGTACTCATTCAGATTTAATGAATTAAAAGAGAAATGTTTTGAATGTTCTCAAAAAATCAGTAGCAAACACTGATTTTTCAGAGTTAATTATAGTAACCAGCAGTCCAAATGTTTTACTATGGACTGATCAGAATCCCACAATTTTAATTCAGATTTGTAAGACTTACAAATCAGAAAAAAAGAAATTAAAATCCACATTATGAAAATGTTATTGCTAAACACAAAGTGCATATAATTCTTTAGTAATTTAGAAATTTTCTGTAATTACTTCTATATTACTCTGTGGTCCCATTCAGTTCTTGGCTCTGTACAATGATCGTCCTGTACGTGCCCATTCCTTTAATCATAAAGGAGAAAAACATTAAGGCAAAAGACGGCACTCCACATGGCATATTAGATCAATTTGTGCTGCTGTGCATTAGAGGACCCTTTATAAAAGGAGCAAGAATAGTCATGTATGGCGGTCATCTTTTGTTTGAACATTAATTCACATTTCATTTAAAAGGTAGCATTGTTTCCAATTAACAAACAGAAGCACAAGATGCCACATGACTCTGCAACTACATGCACAGATTGCTGGTGCAACACCCACGCCCCCTCCACTTTCTCTTTAACCTTGAAACCTTTGACCTCCCCCTACTCTTGTACCAGTCCCCAATTTCTCACCAAAGACTCTAAAGTTGCACAAGGTACAGTCAGCATGTAACTTGTTTCTATAGCCTGGACCAGAGAATTATCACATCACTTATGTACTCTACTCACTTTAAGACTTTCCTTCAGCCTCTGCTAGTGGTCACATGGTACCTATTAGTTAACATCTTACAGTCCTTGATCACTACACATTTCCAACTGCCTTGTGAATTCCCGAATTCAATTTTCTTGACAAAAAAGCATGAACGTGGGGCCAGATCTTGTTGGTTTCAGTTCCAGTAAAGGTTTCCAACAGTCCTTTGCTTCTGTAGACATAAAAAGAGTTGAAAAATCAGTATGTAATTTCATGCTGTTCGGACACAGGTGCAAATTTCAGGTTACAAATGGAAGAAGGAAGGTTCAACCTGGGTATGAAACACTAGATACAACAAGGCTTTCACACAGATAGACACTGAGGGCACAACTTCACTATGTACAAAATATGGTATTGACCAGCTTCCAGAGCATATACGTGTGTAACATTTTGTTTATGGTGCGTAGTAGAAAAAAAGAGAAATCAGGCTTGCTGTCACTTTGTTGGAGTAAACAGAATTAGCATCATAGCCCAAGCCCGTGAGGTCAAAGCAATACCCACTGAATCACTGCAATACTGCTAATTTTAATATGGGATGTTTGTTTTTTCTTAAAATATCTGTTTCGGGTTTACAAGGCCCTTCGGTGGGATTCTCCACGAATGAAAAAGTTTAATAACATGCATAGTTATTATTCCTTTTCAATTCCATTACACAATGTTAGGACATAGTATTTCCCCTCTGGGAGGGAATAAAGCCTGAGCTGTCAAACAGCCAACTCATAAACAGATGAGGTACAGTTAAAGTTAACACTCACTCTTTCACGTTTTCCAAATCACTACAAATAAGGCATCTCTTCCATCCAATTTCTCCATATCTAAATACTATATTTCAGTTCTAAGAAAATTTGGGCTTTACTGAAATTTCATTTTCAGAACTTCTACTGTATTCTGACACTATTTATTCACATTTCAACTTCAGCATGCTGACCTGCACCATCTGTCACAGATATTTTCCTTGACACAATTTACTTTAATAAGAGGGTCCAAATCTCCCTGCTCTGTGGTTTCTGCTAATGAAGAAACAATCCAGGCTGAATATAAATAACTTGCCAGGATTTCATTATCATTACTGTGCATCTTAAAAATAGATGTTGTGCATGTTGCGATTTAATCAAAGGTAACCTGACCTTCCTGAATGAAATATCATATACGGCCCATCGGTCAGAAGTTGTCTTTCATTAGTATTATATTTGAATGTCACGTAGCAAAACACCTTCCACCGACTTCATGCTTCAGTTTAGAAATATGAAAAAGGAAGGAAGTCATAATTAAGTTTTACCTATAAAACTCCAAGACAGGCTGTGTCTGGTTCTCATAAGCCTTCAGCCTCCTGGCCACAGTTTCTGGTGCATCATCATTCCTCTGGACCAGGGGTTCTCCTGTGACATCATCAAGACCCTACACAAAATAACAGAAACAGTTTCTTTTAACAACATACAGAAAACAACAAGAAAATGTGTTTCTAATGCAACAAATGAGCCTAAATTAGAGGTGCAAGCGTAGTTTTATTCAAGATGTCTTGTTCGAGAATATTCACAGCATATGACTAAGATCAACATGGTGAGGATCACTTATACAGAACAGATTAGCATATTCTTTTTTTAAATCCCTTTTTCATCATCTATCTTGCTAATATTTTCTCTTTTTATCTAAATTCTGTTGTTCCTTTACTTTTTTAAATGCTGATTTTTATTAAAATGTTTCTTTGCTTTACAGTTTGAATCCATATACTCTACCATTATTGCAAAACACTGAAAATTGTAAAAGGCACAACATAAAGTAACAATTACACTTAATAATAAGTATAGTTTTTAATGATCTCCTTTCCATATCTAACATCTTCTTCAGTATAAAGTATGTGTGGTTAGTCGTTGCTAGTGGTTCATATTATTATTATGAACTGTTAGCATCAAAGACTAACAGTGCCTTATTTATATTAATTATTTAAGCTGATTTTAGGTCACTATTTCTGTCCCTCTAGATCCCAAAAGTGAGCATGGCAGCAAAGGAAATTATAACTCCTGAGGTTAACACCCACATAAACAGCTGATAAAGTGTCTTCAATGTTGGCCACTATACAGCGGGTATAAAAAGTCACCACCCACTTTCAAAATGTTTATCTTTTGTTGCCAAGCCCAAAAAACACAAAAACAGACTTTTTTCAGTTTTATTTAGCAAATAATGACACAAAATTTCACCCTAGAACATGCAAGCAGAAAAAGAATCCAACATTTTCTTGGTAAAAATAAATTTAAATAACTGGGTTGGATAAAAGGACCTCCCTGTGTTAATATTTAGTGGAAGTACATTTGCTTCAATTACAGCTTTGAGCCTATTTGGATACCTGGCTACCAGCTTTGCACACCAGAACGGAGAAATATTTCCTGATTTCTCCTCATAGAATGTTCAAGCTCAGTGGTAACTTTTGATAGACTGTTCTCTTCTAGTCATTGCAAAATCAAGTGATTTCGAGTGATTTAGGTCAGGGCTCTGGGTAGGCCACTTAAAGACATTCACCTTCCCATTTTCAATTTCCTGGCTGAGGGCTGAAGGTTTCTTCAAGAGTGTGTCTGTATTTTGCACTATACCTTTCCTCCTAAGTGGCCCAGTCCCAGCAGAAGAGAAACACCCTGACAATAGGATGCTGTCACCACCATGTTTTACTGTAGGTACAATGGTCATTGGATGGTACACTGAGGTCATAGCAAATAACAAAATAACATATATGCTAAAACAATACAATTAATTTCATTAATATAGGGCTCTATGTTGAAGACAGACTCAGACCACATACAGATGTATATTTCCTGTGTAAACGTACAGTTTTAACTGTACCCCTAACCAGAGCTATTCCAGAACACTGATGTATCACTGATCCTTTATTTCAATCTAAGCCCCTGTCCCCACTGAAAAGGAGGCGCCCCTCAGCATGAAGTTGCCACCACCAGGCTTATTGCCACCACCAAGCTTTTGCATTCCAGAACAAACAGTTTGATTTTCATTTCGTCAGGCCACAGCACTTTTTACCACTTGGCCACAGAATGGATTTTTTTGCCACCTTCCATATTTCTAGAGAGTTTCTGATTGTTGTCCCATGTACACAATGACCTCTCTTCCATAAAGGCCTGTAACTCCTTCAAAGTTGACATCAGCTTCCTGGTAGCCTCTCTGGTCAGACTTCTTCTTGCTTGGCCATCCAGTTTAGAGGGACGGCTTGACCAAGGCAAGGTCTGGGTGGTACTATACACCTTCCACTTTTTAATGATGGTCGTGACTGTGCCCCATGGGAAACATCGATGCACTTTCAAGTGGAATATGCCAGAAACAGCTACTTTTATTCTGAACTAACCAAAATCACCACAGTTGATCACAGGCAGGAGTCAATTAGTTTGCTGTGGGATGTGTACGGTGATTTTTATACCCAAGCAAGTCCACAATGTAGCTATGGGGGTATTCACTTATTCAAATAAGATATTTTACTGTTGTAATATTAATTAATATTCAGAATGCTTTAGAATTGTATTTTTATTTGCCTACAGTGGGTATCTGTGTGTAAGTTAAAATGGTGCAAACCTGCGTTGTTTTTATTTTCAGTGTTATAGGACAAAAGGTACAAAATCTGAAAGGAGACTTGACTTCTATGCCCACTGTATTTACAGAGGAAACACTCAACCCTAATCATAAACAGTTCTGCTTTTCCACCCACTGTCTTGAAAACCAGACTATTTCAATGGCAAACTCATTGCTAAACTCATTCCCAGTGTACACCCACCATTAGAAACTACTAATGCATCGTAATTAAATTATTCTATAACACTAAGTTTACACCTATTCGTGTGGTGTTCAAGACAAGCTTTGAAACAAAAAAATCAGAGTACTACATTTATCAAAATTATTTTGAACCTGGTCTTCGAACACTTCCATAAATTTGCTTCAAGTTATGGTTGTCTCATGTGATTTTACTTCATTTTTTGACCTAACATTTCTATTTAAGGTAAACCAGAGAAAATTTGCAGATGCACACGAGGATCATACACCCTTACCCATCATGAAAAGCAGTAAATAGTCAGGTCATAATTACGTGGGCTCATAATCCACTGACTTTACAGAATGCATGTCTGACTGGAGTCACCACGCAAAAACACAAACAACTCAAATGTTTAATTACAAAAAATTCAACTATAGTACAGCCTGCACACTTCACTAACTACCTGAACTTTTTTAAAATTGCTCATTGCATGTATAAAACCACGTACAGACTTGCACCCACATACTGCACACTTACTTGATCCTTCTCAGTTTCTGTGTACAGAGTGTGCTGTTTTCTGCTATACTAAAAGAGCAAAACTGGTGGTAGATCCTTTTTGAAGGGTCTCTTACTTATGGATTACTTCAGATGGCTATATTTGGAAATCAAGGCTAGTTTTTGTTAGTAGTGTAGAGTTGAACGCTGAATTATGCAAGTGACTATTTTATGCTATGGCACTAGAAGCTGTTCTGCTGAGAACTCCTACAGCGCAGTAACCTGAGCAGTTCTGTTCTATGATGGGCTGGGCTGGGCGTCTAAGGTGTCATATTAATGTGGACTGACTGACTATCTGCACTGCCAAATCCACATTTGATACATGTCTTCCTTCTTACCTGGTAGTGCCTACAAAATGAAACCATAAAAGCTATCAGCTTATTAGAATTTTTATTTATTCCTATGAGATGTAACCCTACATTCCCAAAACAAGCATGCTTTCTATTTTAAACTTTCAGTGTTTTCCTTAATCTATTCATTCAACAGCATATACAGAACCATGCAGTTTTACTTTCCATTACTTGATCTCCAAGCCATGTCTATATAGGTATAAAAGCTTGGGTCAGCATTTTTGTAATATAGTACTTGACTGGCCTTAAATAACTTTTTTTTCCCACTTCTCCAAATTGGCAGCAAAACAAATAAGTTACTATATAGAACTTTATGAGAAGCTGCTTGCCAAAAAGTCTGTACTTTCATCTTCAAAATGCTTCACCTTTAACTGAGATACATGGACTGTCAAGCAATTTATTTGAACCACTTGACCTAAAAGAGCAAAGGAATTGCTACCGTAAACAAAAATCTTCCGGTCTTATCAGTCTCCTCTATAACCTGTCCATACCATCTGCTAAATAAATATTACCCTTTAATTCATTCCCAAGGAAAAACATGCTTTATAAACCTCTTAGTGGTGACCCAAAACAACTAGTGCTAATTCACAAACAGCTGACCCCGCTATGGAAAATTAAGCATATTAATAAAGAGCTCACTAAACAGATATCAGGGATTCTCATCCAGAGTCCTTTGGCAGAGCTTGTCCTTCAGTTACCTAGTCCCATGATGCACTTCATCACATTGTTTCATACAACACTGGGGAAGCCCAAGCACCATAACGTTTCTTTTTATTGCAGTAGCAAATTCATTGTCCATTCTCATGGAAAAGGAGAGTGATATGTTCTAACTCACAGGGACTTTGGGTGGATTGAAGCTGGTGTTGTATACTCTGCCACTAGGCAGGTGGACCCAGCGGGAGGTCAGGCGCTCCTGAATGGTTTGGAAAGGCACATCCAGATTTATGACAGTGTCAATGCGGAAGGCGGCATCAAGGGCCTCGGCTTGAGGCACAGTCCGAGGGAAACCTACCAAGAGGGAGGCAAGCAACAGGTTCAAAGTTACTTCCAGGTGGAAGCATGTATTGCTTCAAAGGGGGTGATGTGCAGTGCAGGGACCAGAGCATGTTTGTAATACAAGATGATAACTTATAAATTCTTAAAACTGTTTTATACACCATGATGCTGTTTTTATGCACAGATTCTCAGTCTGACAACATGTTCAGGTAGTAAGTTTAACTCTAGTTCAGCACTGTATTTGCCACCAGCCTGAAGGCAGCTTTGAGGGAAAACAAAAAACACTGTAATTCTGTGTATAAAAAAACTTCCAAATGCAACCAGAGATGAAGAAAAATACACCTCGTGTGCCACCACGTAGTACAACAGTGGAGGGGAAAAAAACAAAAACATGGAGAGAAGCATATTAAACAACAACCACCTTGTGTTCAAAACACAAATTCTCCTATTTCTTAAATCAACATTTGTTATAATGAAACACTGCAGCCTTAAATAATGAAACATACCATTCTTCCACCTCAGATTACTTAAGTAGCAACTAGCTAGAACCAAGCAAAATTCCTGTTTAATATGACTTAATGGCAGGATTTTGTGTCTGGCACAACAGCATGGAGTACAAATACAGCAGTAATAATTAAAAGAGGCAAAAAGAAAAAAAAACCGGGCAAAATGTCCAGCATTACTTGCACTACTTATAAGTGAGAGATTTGTTAATTATTATCTAAATATACAGGCACAGTCACTAGATCACCTGATAAATGGACTGAAGAAAATGCCAGGTGAAGGTCAAAACTTTGCTATGCCTTTCATCCTTTAATAAAACCCTGGCCTTATGGATTATTTATCAGCATAAATGCTTACTTATTTATCATTTTCAGTATGTGGATGTGTATATACAGTGCTGCTTGAAAGTTTGTGATTTGGTTCTCTTTATCTAGTTTTAGGACTTGTGTTGAAAATCTGATGTAGTTTTAGGTCAAATTTATGCAGAAATATAGAAAGTTCTGAAGGGTTTAATTAAACCCAACGCGGAGGGAAACTATGTAAGTATGTAAAACTAGGCTATGTCAGCACTGCAATGCAGGTCTTGGGGTGCTCTGCTCAATCTCCCAAAAGATCTGTTTAGTATCCCTTCAATTTGTGTTTGTATCGCTGCCCCATGTATTCACCATCAAGCAGCCAGCCACTCTGCTCCAGGTTGCGCAGTTCCCCCAGGATGAGGCGGGAGATGACGTCATCGGGAACCAGCTGGCCTTGGTCTATACACGACTTCATAAGGAGACCAATCTCTGCAGGAAAATGCCAAGAGAACCCAAAACGCTGAACAACACTTCTGTGATTTAGCAGTTTAGGGGAAACACTTTGGTTGGGCATTAAACATAGAAGCAGTAAGGAATTCCAGCACATGACAAACACCCACAAAAAGGGATATTGATTGACACTGAAAACAAATCCAGTTTACAGAAACTCCCCATAAATCAAACAATTCTCATGAAAAACATCACAAACACTGAAGCCATCTACCACTTTCAAAGAAAGGTGGGGATAGTCAGATCAAATATAGGTCTTTAAGATTTGGCAGTACAATTTTTCTTCATATAGGCTCTAGCACAAGTTAAGCCTTACACATTACTGCTTGAGAGTACAAAAATCCCCAGTGTAGTTCTGCAAATGTAAGAGCTGTGCAAAGAAATCTTTATTTATCAAAACCAGTTGTTGGAGTTCTCAAAAAATATGTACAAGAAAATTGTTTGGATACGAGTTATATTTTAAAAAGAAAACATAAATAAGAAACATTGTATATGCGAAAATAAATAAACATGAAGATGCATATGCAATGAGATAATTATTATCAAATATGCAAAAATAAGTATAAAGTCAACCAACTGAAGAGCCAATCACTCAGACAGAGTTTAGGCAGCTCATTTCTTTACCAAGGTAAAACCAGACCAGTGGTCAGTTTATTATTACTTGGTTAGTGTATCAAACCATTCTGTGGTCTTAAGAGATGTCAAAATAAGTGAAATTCACATACTTTTGGGCAAAACTGTGTTATAACTAATTTTGAGCAGGATATCAAACTATATTATAAAATTATTAGTGTTTTACTATTGCATTTCATCATTTAGAACAAAAAAAGTACTTCAGATGTTGCTATATTGCTCTCCTTAGACTGTTTGTCAAGAACTCATAAATTATAAGCAAAGTCTTGACTCCAGACAAAGGTGCACTTATGAGTACAAAAGCCTACTATTACCAAAGCTTCTCAAAAGACAGGTCTTGGAATTTATTGCTAGTAGATGGACAAGAATGTCAACTATCTATATGTATTTGGTGAGCTTCTAAAGCATTTTATAGCCAACTTTGTGAAATCCAGTGAATGCCTATACACTGAGCAACTCGCAATAACTGACAACAAAACAATTTATAATGCTTAGCAACAGCTTTAAGAGTCACTAGAATAAATTAATTTGTAGAATTTGCCATGAGCATTAAAAAAACTTACACTTCAAAATTAAATTTAAAAACTTATTTTAAATATGGAACTTTAGCAATATTAGGAGCATCAAAAGCAAATTTAAAATGTCAAAATATATGAAATGTCTAAATTACTACATAACAAATTTACCCAATAACAAAAGGCATTTGTGCATTTAATTAAACATTAAATACCTTCATTACACAAGCATTCAAAAAAAAAAGAGATTAGAATTAAAGTTAAAGAGCTGAAACAACTGCTCAAAGATATATACTGTTCCACTCCACCTTCATCAGAGTGCAAGATAACCAAGTCAATGAACACAAATGTTTAACCTTTTCTTACAAATAAATGACTGTGTTTCTTTTAGTAGTGTGCGACGATTGTGACAAAGAGCCGCGCACTTAGCATGGCAAAATAAGCAATAAGTGATCCGGAGGGAATATGACCAGCAACAAGGAACCAAAGAAGGCAGAGAACAAAAGAGTGGAAGTTCTACCACAGTTCTGCCTCACTCAGTATATGGTTGTACTGTGGTGAATAGTTGGCTGGTCAACTCACTGCAAACCTTAAATGTCTAAAAAGAATTTATTCATTAAAAGCACAGACCAAATGTCTTGTGTTGTAAGCCAGTATTTTTCACACATATTTGTTCCTTTTACAATATTTGGACTTGCTGTTTGTGAGCTCTACAGTATTTAGAGTCAATAAGCTCCTCTAATGAAGTAACAGTGTGTCCAGAGGAATCTGGAGCACACAGAGAGGTCGGGAGGGGTCAGCTTTGGGGACTGTGGTAAGTGATCTGAGCACAGGAGATAACCAACCATCAACAGTCCCATTACGACACCCTCAGCAGTGAAGGGGGTTATATACACAATGAACCATACAATGTGTTCTCTACTTACAGCCTTAGTTGTCATTGACAATTGGTTTGTGAATGCGACGAAGAGTGGGCCAGGTCTTCATCAGTTCTACACAGAGCTACTGATTAATGTTAGGTGGCAAAATCCATGGTATTGGACTAAATGTCTGCACTTTGAGAACTGTGTGTCTGCAGCTATCTCTGCCTGTTGGTGAAATCCACTTGTTTACACTGACTTGTATGTCACTTTGGAGAAAAGCATCTGCTAAATAAATAAATGCAAATGTCAGCAACTGTGGGCTGGGAGGGGTGGCAGTGGGGGTTTTAGTACAGCAATAAGAAAGCAGGTTGGAGGACACTTGCTGGCAGCTTATGTCCCAGGAGTCATAGTAGGCATAAGTATGTAAGTAAGACAGCAGCAGACACTCTATCCTGCTACTAAAGAGCAAAGCAGATGAAGCTAGTAGACAGTCTGTCCCTCTGGTGAGCTGGGACGCCTTCAGCACATTCTAAGTCCCCTCGCATGATGTTCATGACACATTGTAAATAAGAAAGTATCATAAAGAACCCTGGCCAAAGCTAGAGGAGGGTGTTGAAAAAAAATCAAGGTAGTGTTACTTATATATACACAATGTACCTTGTTCATATTCAAACATACATACACATATTATGGATTTTGCATTCTTACACGTTTTACCCCTTAGTACAAACTACAAAAACTGCATCTGCATGCAACCTATGAAAAAGTTCAACAAGCACTGGCCCAATTAAAAAAGCAGCATAAACTTTCAAAGAGGTTATTCCTCGAAATATTAAAAACAACATGAATGACATAACTGCTCTGAGTCCTAAACTTAACAACCCCCAGTTGTTTTCGATTAAAAATTTCATGTTTCACACTAAAACTGCATTTTTCACTAGGTCTACTTAATAATATGTGGTACGTTACAGTCCGTGCTGGGGGTCGGTCGATACGCAGCTGGTTACACAGTATCAGCACTTGCACCTTTAGCTCTTTACAGCACCGAGATTTTTTTCTTATGCAATGAAACATCCCCATTTGTACCTCTGGACAACCAGATTCTCTGGCTTAGCTATTCTCCCAGCAAAAGACCGCTGTAATGCCTGGAGATTATTCCTAATGATATTTCTAAAATCTCTCCTAGCTATATGTGGTTACCCAGGGTGCACTAAGTTATGCTGCAAGTCGCCTCACGGACTCCATCCTTACTGTTCAAGCGAAATTTTTATCCCTTCCAAAGAAATATATACGCTGCAACCATCAGCAATATCCACTATTGTCTGTTATTCTTTGCAGAAATTCCAAATTCACACTTTAATATTTTGTTGATAAGGACCGATACGCACGCCAATGTGCCTATAAGGCGTTTCCACGTCAAGCATTGTCTAACGTCAAAAGTACAGCCAACATCAAAAAGTAGGTTCAAAAACAGTCCTTAAAAAAGCTGCTTGTTTAATTCTGGATTTGCAATATTACACTTCTCGAATTGTTGCTATTTCCCCACAGCATGAGTGAATAAACATTACGAGTCAGTTTGTCTCGCGGTGAAAGACAGGAGACAGGTATTAGGTGAGGGTGGAGAGAGGAAGGCCATTAAAACAGCCATATTACACAGGACACGGCACATGGTTGCTTCCAAAGGGCACTTTGTACACTTTCTACACACCCTCAGCTTCGGCTCACTGCTCCATCATATTAAAGCAAACTTGTCACAAAACGAACGACATTTTCACGCCCAGGCCGTGTAATTCGCTTCCACTACTTCAACTTGCTGAATTTAACATAGTTAAATGATGTACAGGACAACCACTTTACCTGCTAAAATAAAAAACACAGGAAAAAAACGAAAAATAAGTCACTTTTACAAAAGTCACGCTTACAAAAGTCTTGTAAGCCTTCTTTTTAAAATGAAGAAGCGTGTAAAGGTCGTCCGGAGCAGCAGGTATAAAATAAGGCTTTCATGGCGAGGTCGTGGATGTGAACTTCGTATGCTGAACCTGTTGCCGCCTCAATTACTGCACTATTGCGAAAATCCTGCAATATATTTTATCCAGAATAAAGATGTACTTCATCTGCATCTCTGCACACACAAATGAGACGGAACATATGTATTACGTATAACTACCATAGGCTGGGGATGGGCGCCTTTCACAATGAAGACTTAAGAAGTAACAGGACCGTCGCAATAACAGACGCATAAACGTTAACAACAGCAGCGCAGACGCGCCGGTGGACAACCGTTCAGCACACGGAGGCCTCCGGATCGGGGAGGCTGAAGTGGAGCTGAACACCCCCCACCGGGCGGCCTGATCCTGCGTAATAACTGCAATAACTGTGTATCATGTCGGACTCGTGTCCAGTCTGAACCGCAGCCACCGCCGCGCAGGACCACAGCGCTACGATCGTACAGATATGAGCTCGGTTCGTCACCCGCAACTCACCAGTTTTGGCTGTTATGTTCACCCTCAGCACGTCCCCGCTGGAAAGGTGGGCAAGACCGAAAGTTTTGGTGATGCGATTGGACACAGTTCCCTTGCCGGAGCCCGGCGGTCCCATGATGACAGCGCGGAAGAGCGCGCGCACCACCATCTCTATCGCCGACCGCAAGCAAAACTGTACTCTCGCGACTAAAACTGTACTTTTTTCCCCCTCTTAATATATATCCCTGCTGGTATTCGGGACAAATGGACGTTTCTTCCTGAAGATCCGCTTTGCACGATTAAAACAAAAAAGTTAAAATGATACGCTCAGCGGCTACGTATGCAGGCGCGAAGGGAGCCGCTCTGCTACCCGTGGAGCTCAGAAAGGAGCCTCTCTGTGAACCTTGACGGGGATGGAGGAGAAGGAGGAAGGCGGAGCGGCAACAAGAGGCGGAGGAAGGAGATGTAGGAGGGAGGAGCAGAAAAATGAGTGGGCGGGGAGAAAACATGGAGGATGGCAGAGCGGGAGGAGGGAGGGAGAGCTGTCAGCCAGTCCAAAGGAGGCCTTTTGCTGAAATAGTACTACAACGTCTGTCTAGTGTCCAATATTCGTGTAGAAAACACCAAACTTCTGTGTGATCTTTTTTCTTGAGGTTGTAGACAAGGTGGCTTAGGTAAGCTCACTTTAAGCATGAAATCGGGGTCATAACCTTGTTGCACAAGAAAGGCGGTAAAGCTGACTTGGGCAAGTAGAGGCTTGGCTCATGCTCTGTGTTCATGTTAAGATTATTGCAAAGGTCCTCACCGAGCACTTGAGGTAGGTTATGCCAGTTTTGAACCAGTTCTGGTTCATTCTGACTAGACATGTGGAGTGCCCAGGCGATCTGCGATATAGAATTTACATCTTATCCATTTTGCAGTTGCCTGGGCTGAGGATAGGAAAGTGCCTCTTGCCCTGGTTAGTTGACCATCTTTTTAAAGTATTAGGTAGAATGGGTTTTAGTTCTGACAACTTGGGCTGGGTCCAGATGCTTTATAACAATGTGGATAGTCAAGTTTCCATCAATGGCTCCTTTGGGGAATGAGTGCCCCAGTTGAATGGGGTGAGGCAGGGGATTCCTCTGTCTCCCCTACTCTACTTGCTCTATAAGGAGCCACTGGCAGCAGCTATTTGGGACCACCTGGGTGTGGACAACCTACTGATACCAGGAAGTGGTGGGTGTGTGGTTAAAACAGCACAGTATGCAGATGATACTACTTTGTGTGCTCTGACTGGTCACTTACCCAGGCCTTGAGCTTGACTTGGGCATCTGAAGAGCCATCAGGTGCTGTGCTCAACCTCGAGAAGACCAGGGTCAAGTACTTTGGGATACAGGGGGTCCAGGCAGGATGTAGTGGGTGGTCTCTTGCTGTGTGAAGGGCCCCTCGTGGTGTCGGGCATAAGTTTTCTTTCTCAGGAGTTGGCCCGGTTCAGCTGGGAGTAAGACCAGAGGAGGGCCAGGCTGTCAAAGGAGAGATCCCTATGCTTCCTGGGGAAAGTACTTGTATTAAAGGTGGATATACTCTCCACATTATCTTACCTGGCACATGGCTACCTTATGCCACAAGACCTGAGGAAAAGGTTTGTTAGAGGTGTGTTTGGATTAGTGAGGGGAGGGAGATATGAGTGCTTGAAAAGGGAGGTGATGTAGAGTACTGTGCAAAAGTCTTATGCATGCAACTTCAATGTCTGTTGAGAAGTACAGGTAGATTCTTATCTACCATCAGGGAGGTTTCTGATTGGTCCCAAATTCATTCTGCAGCCTGAGAATGACCTCAAACACCCAATCTCAGTCATACACAACTATCTTGAGCAAAAAGAAGGAATCCTGCAACAGATGGTTTGGTCCCCACAGAGCCCTGATCTCAACATGATCAAGTCAGTCTGGGAGGACATGCAGAGACAGTCAAAGTCTGCAGAAGAACTGTGGCCAGTTCCTCAACATGTTTGGAAGAACCTATCAACCTCTACCTTAAACTGCATGCAAGTTTGCATAAGAGAATTGATGCTGTTTTAAAGGCAAAGGGTGGTCCCACCAAATATTGATTTGATTGAGGTTTTTTTGTCTACTGCACTTTTTAGAAGGTTTATTGATTAATAAATAGTCATGGCATTATTTTTGGAACCATCCTTGTTTTATAGCATTTTTCCCACAGGTGCCTAAGACTTGCACAGTACTGTACCATGGGAAGGATGGGAGGGGGGAGTTCCTGACTTTCCTCTAAAATTTGATTGTCTGTCTTTTTTGGAGTTACGTTCATGCTTGGCCAGCCCCCTGGAGCAGCTACATCAGCACTTTGTTCGCCTCCAACTGTCAATCCCAATGTGTCAGTTGGTGGATTCATGGTGTAATAACAGGCCCAAAGCAGAGACTTTGCCAATTCTTTATCGACATGCAGTAAGGTGGAATAAATCCCTTCCAGCAGGTGTTGATGTGAGTCCTTCTCAAGCATAAGGCCTTATATAAGGCTCTGATTGAGAAAAGGGGTATGAGAGTGTTGGTGGATCTGGAGCAGAGTACACAGCCCTGAATTCAGCCTAAGGAATGCGATAGCTCGGATGCAGGACCTGAACTGGCAGTGTCTTTACAGGCAGCTGCCGGTCCTGGAGGTCCTGCACAGGCACGGGTTGACCAGATGTCCTGATTGCCCGCAACCTAGGTGTATGAGTCCATTCAACACGTCTTTTGTGACTGTAGTTTGGCTAAAGCTGTGCAGACAAAGGTTGAACCCCTTTGTAAATGACTAGATGGACAGTTGGTGCTGATATCTGATAAGATCATGGAGGGATGGTCCTCCAAAGTTAAAAAGATTGTTTATCTTATGGTTTGGTTGGTGATTAGTGTCATAAAACATGAATTGTGGAATGGAAGGACTAATACATATGGGAGCCTGGGGGATCCTTTTGAAAATTAAGGCAGAGTTCAGATTCAGGGTGGAGAAAGATGTTAGTTGGATTATAAGAAAGCTAAGGTGAAACAGAAAAGCTTCCTTGGGTTTTAATCTAGGATTCATCCTTTTATTACTCAGGCATTTTTAAATGAGACCTCTATTATGAAATGTATGAAATCAATTTATGGAGTTTTAGAGTATGTATATATGTATTATTTATATAATGTATATATTTATGTTTTCTTTGCATGTTTATTAGTGGTATGCATGAGTATAACATTTTTATTGGTTTAAATGCGTGTTTTGTATATGCATGATTTTTATTTTTATTTCATCATTTATTTTTGCGTTACATTTCTGTATTTACGACTTGTGGAAGGGGGTTATGTATTTCCTGTGACCTAAATGCCTGCTTGTTAGGTGGGAAGAGGACCTACCTTGATGTGAGTGCTTGAAGGTCCTCGCTCTGTGTTCTTAAGTGTTTTATTTTATTGTGTTATTATGTGTAGATTTTAACTGAATCCTTTATAGAAGTTGTGTAGTAGTATGAGGTGGATTTTGATTTAGATTAATTTAAGGAGATTTTGAAAACAGCTATTTTTTAAATTTTCTAATGTTTCAAAACATTGGGCAGTTCAAAAGCAGAACTTATTAACTTGGTGTACTCACTGACATGTTTTGTAATACACTTCTGTAGTTTGTTATTGTGCTGATGTAGGAGAAGATATGGGACCAGTTTAAAGTGGTCTCTGCTATTTTTTTCAGTGTGCAGCTCCAAAGAACTCCAGGATTGAAGTACTTTTATGGCCTGCATTTCGACAATAAAATATACAAAGTCCACAGTGTTACTGGAGCCGAGTACAGTCTTGGACAGAGGACACAGACTGGGAGATGACTGCAGCCTTATTAGCTGTCTGTTAAAACAAAGTTCAATTTTTAGGCTGAATCTCAGCTAAAACATGGAACAGGAAAAAAGATCTCCTCAATACTTGACTCCCATAATTGTTCAATCAAAAACAATATTAAGTAACATGTCTTAGTAAAATAGTATGAATGTTTGGGTGTAGTAGCCACTAGATTATAGTTAGCAATAAATTTTAACATGCAAAAAGCAGATTCATATAGGAACGTAACCATGTAACTATAGCACTAATATTAAGTTTTTCTGACAGGTTTTTGCAATAAGTAAAGGTCAAGCTTTTAATGTATGGGATTGAATTATTTTCAAATGTGTAATGGAAACTTTCTGATGAATTTAAATGTCTCTTAACTATGTATTTTGGCGTTTAAGCCCACTAGATAGCAAAGTTAAAACTGTTAAAGCTTTTCAAGGTAAAGTCAGTGATATCCTTAGTTATCTGGACAAAATCCAAAGTGAACGCCATACAAATACGTCCTTCCCCCTCTTCAAACAATGTTTAAGGCATGAATATTTCAAGAAATGTCATGTGAAATTATAGATGAGTGTTTAACAGATATGTTAATATATTTTGCACTGTGAAAATTATAGTATTATGCATGAAAAAATGTGTAGTTTAAAAAAATGATTTTGAGATCACATTAGCTAGATGCACATTGTGCATGTCTAGAAATTCCAGCTAAATGGTTTTGAATATTGTCTTCACTGTCCATATCCTATAAATTCAATATTTTATTTGTATTGTATTTTTATGGTGAACAATACTGTACCGCTAACAACGTTCTGCGTGCTTCCTGTAACTGAGACGTATTTCTTGTAGCGCGACATCTACTGGTAAAGTAGATGTAACCGAAGAGCCGGTAAGGTTTGTCCATTATGGGGACCCGTAATGACTCAAATTCTGACTTCCGCTACACTTCCTGGACAGGCTTCCAAAACACGTGGATACAGATGGAACTGTAGCAATAACAATATGGCGAGCCAGGGACTTACTTATGAAGGTTGTAATTTTTTCAGGCAAAGGCTTGTTCTGTCAACATTGAGTGGGAAATGGGTCAAAATAAAAAATATACGCTCGAAAGACGACAATCCAGGACTTCAGGGTAAGTTAATGAAATCCGAAGTCAGACTTGAACAGTGGTGTTTACAGTGACATTCTGGCCTCGCTGTGCAAACCAGCTACGCACTTGTCAGCTTTGCAGAGTTGGATCTCTGAAACTTCTCAGAAAGCCAACGTTAATACACGATTTGGTTATAAAACCTTGATTTAAACAATCGGTGGTTTTCTAGTACCGTCTTCTGGGTTTTTATACGAGCTACAAATGTTCAGTTGGTATCAGATCAAATTAACTAAACTAATGCGACTGGCTTTTTAAAAGTTGTAACAAAATGATTTGAAACATTTTAATAGTTAAATCTAATAGTTTATGGTTAAATTACTATTATATCTTAGTGGCGTAAAATGGTAGTTAAAAGGCTCATCATGGTTTACGACTTCATTACACTGCTCAATTTCCATAACATGCACGGAATAAGAGTTAAATTTTATTTCAGTCTGTGGGACATTTTCATGGTGTCAGATGTCTCATGTTTTGCATGATCACGACTTAAAATCAGAAGAACAGACGAGTTTATTCTGTAGGGAGACTAAAATGTATTAAGAATAGCCTTGCTGGTTCATTTCTGTATTAAAACTGGAAAACCAAATGTATATCAGAGTTTAAATACTGCTTTCAAGGTTGAATGCACCATTTTTTTCTAGTTTGGTTGTACATGTTTGGCAACATTCAGTGGTATGGTTAATGACTGTATGTTTTTCTACTGATGTGTTTCTCACAGATTTTGAAGCCAGCTTTATAAGGCTCATGGACAAAATTACCAATGGCACCAGAATTGAAATTAATCAAACAGGTAATCTTGAAAAGACTATAACTATGCCCATGTCTTGACCCTTTGTATTGCACAAAATGCCTGGTAGTTATAATTAATGCAAAACAATGGTTTGGTAACTACAATATTTAGTTTAGCCAAAGATGGACAACAAGGTCTTGATATTATCAGGGCTTGTAACCTTTTCTAAATGCAAACCTTAATATGTTACTAATGTTGAAATTACTTTGCAACCTTGAGTATAATTGCTGACTTAGTTTTACCCTGAAATGATTTTCAGCATAGTGTACTTAGTGTATCTTTTCAAATACTCTTAACATGGTGTCATATGTTCTCCCTACCATCAGGTACGGTGCTCTACTACCAGCCAGGACTGCTGTACGGTGGCCAGGTAGAGCATGATTGTAACCCCCAGCGCTCAGTGGGTTACTATCTGGAGGCTCTTTTGATGATGGCGCCATTCATGAAAAACCCTCTGCGGGCTGTCTTGAGGGGTGTCACCAATGACCAGAAGGACCCTTCAGTAAGTCTGGCTGCATCAGCACAAAAATCAACTCTTCACTGCATCCTCTATGATACAAGTCTTGTTCACAGTCTGGAAGTTGTACAACTGTTAGATATTGCAATAGAGCATGTAGTAACTGTATTATTTTTTGGCACTAGAAATAAGAAATAGGTGTGATGAATAGCAAGTGTGATATTTTTATACTTCTGTACATTAGGTTGATACATTGAAGGTGACAGCCATTTCTCTAATGAAGAATTTTGGAATTGATGGGGATGGTCTTGAGCTAAAGGTAGGAGCTGTGTCATTACAATTTTGATGGAACATGTTCAGTTATAGAGGAATGCCTTTTGACTCCTGCATCTCTCTTAATTTCTGTGGCTTGTAATGAGATGACCACAATAAGGAAAGTGACGTAAAATGAAAAAGAAAACTGGCGTAAACTTAGGTTTTATTTTTTTTTGTCAGAAAGAGTACGCTAATGCAATTTTTATCATGAGTTTATTTATAATGGTGAGTCTGATATTTACCCGTGGAGGTCTCTTAATGTGTGTAATGTATGCAGATCATAAAGAGAGGGATGCCACCAGGAGGTGGAGGGGAGGTCCTGTTCACTTGTCCTGTTCGCAAGACCATCCGACCTGTACAACTCACAGAACCTGGCAAAATCAAAAGAATTCGGGGAACTGCGTATCCTTTAATAATGATTTTAAATAGCCTGCTCCTGTTGTGGATGTCTTCTATGCATTTACCCTTTTTGCATATAAACTACAATCCTTTGTTTGATTACACTATATCACTTTAACTCCTCCGCTTAGATATTCTGTAAGAGTTTCACCACAGATGGCAAACAGATTAGTGGACTCTGCCAGGAGTATTCTCAACAAATTCATCCCGGACATTTACATCTATACTGACCACATGAAAGGTGGAAATGCTGGAATGTGAGTTTCCTTGTAACACTAACTGGCCACTAGATGGAGACATTTTATAAGAATGTGATCCCTCAAGTGTGTTTTTCCTTGGCTTCAGTCACAACAAACAGTGTGCCATCTCATATGGAAGAATTTCTGTCCTTTCCCCAGGTCCCCAGGCTTTGGCCTGATTCTAGTGGCAGAGACCACTAACGGCACATTCTTAAGTGCAGAGCTGGCCTCCAACCCTCAAGGCCAGGGCAGTCCTGTGCTCCCCGAGGACCTAGGTCGCAATTGTGCCAAACTTCTTTTGGAGGAGGTGTATAGGGTGAGCATTCAGTTTGAATTAAAAAGGTAAAAGGTGGCATTGTTGTTAAGGTTGTAGATTCAGGAGCTACAAAGGAACTCAATGTGGTTTCCTTAAAATACGAATCACTGCACAGATACTTAATATTTTGAGTGTGTATACACTTACTGTACATTCATTACTTAAAACTCATCCACATTCATGACATTCGAAGGTTTAACAGAACTTTTGTCTTTTACAGGAATTTAAATCAGTGTGTAATACATTCTCTGTTAATATGCTTCAGCTCACTTCCTGGTATTGTATCTTTTCAGCTGATTCTTTTCTTCTGAATTTTGTGATGATTTTTTTCCAGGACATAATTACACAATGAGTAATTTCCATTTTGTTTTCTGTGAAAACAAGCAATTTCACCCACCACAGATGTTTAAAACGTTTTCACTTACATTCTGTAGATATGATTCAGTACACAAGAGAATTTGTGAAAGGTATTTTATTTGTGTTCACTTCCAGTTACCGTTATCAGTATTTGCTGATGTTTTTTGAGACCGTAGAAAATGCTACAAGTGAGTCTTAATCAAATGAAGTAAGTTTACATTTCAGAATGGTGCAAGTAATTAAAAGTGGAAGAAGGTTTTCTTCAGTAAGATCTTGGGCAGTGTCCCTCAACAGCTGGAAAATAGGTATAGCTTTGTTCTGATATAAAAAAATACAATTTACAATGAATATTAAATAATGAATTTTAATTAAGGAACTGATTTTTTTTTTTGTAAGCATTGCAGTCAGGATTCATGATTTGTTAGTTATAACCTTATACATGGCTGTACTTTGTTTTTTTTTTGTCAGAAAAATTCAGATTATACTCCTCTGAGTCTTGTTCTTTGTGTTATTTTCAGCCAAATGCAATTCTTTCAGTTAACAACAGTTTTCTCCTTACCATTTGGTTTGGAATGGAGACCTGATGTGTTGGCAGGGATGCTGCTTAGGCTGCATAGCCAGTTTACACATGATGACATAGATGTTGGAAGCAACTCAGCTGGTTAGAAAATAACTAAAAGAAATACAGTCTAAAGCATGGTGTATTTATGCTTTATTAATGTAGATCTCAAGTTTTATTTCTGTTTAATTTGTTTGTAGTGAGCATAAGAAGATGTATATCAGTATGCAGAAAATAAATAAATAAATGTAACACTAGCATGTATCACCGAAATTGCCAATTTTGTCACACAATTTGAGGCAGTTCTCTTATGTCAGAAACGCTGTTATTAGACATTGAACATTTGTATTATAAGTATCGCATATAGAAGTGGAAAATGATTCAGTTCTGGGGAAAAATGGGGACAAAAATTTCTTGTGAAAGACATCAGGTCTTAGAAAGATAATGATCAGTCACAGAACTGACTTCTCTAAAAGCAAAAAAATGCACAACGTAGTATTAAATTAGCCTTGAGCTCCTTGCTCATGAAGGCATGTGAGTCTGGTTAGTTCACAGAATTTGCTGATTCGTTTTGAATGGCGAATGTTGTTACGCTTCTTTTCAGTGCAGGTCGTGGTGACAGGATCACCCATTGGCTAGGGGATAAGCCAGGGTGGGAGCTGTTGGTAGTCAACAGATATCAAGCCTTGCTGAGAACTGTTAATGTTTGAATTGGGTCCTGTTGTAGCCTCGTAGACACCAGGGCCGGCCATTTTTGGTTTCTAGTTAATCAATAGCCACTGCAGGCCGTAGTAAATAGGAACTGCGGAACTGACAGTTTGCTGGAGTCACATCTAGTGTAAGTTCTCTACGATGTGTCATTAAGTGTTTTAGCTTTTTACTGGCATGAGTGCTTCTTTCCAAAACAATATCTGAGTTCCCAAGCTGCTCGGTTACATCTGTTTCTGCAGTGTTGCATTTGTATGTTCTGAAATGTTGGTAGTTGATAGGTGCAGTATTCTTTTCTAATGCTTTGATTAGTAGGCAGCATGTGGAACTGAAGTTTCAGGAAATGTCTCCTTTACTTTTGTTGATTTGGTGAATGTGTTTGTCTGGAAGAAGTTATGAACGCAATGCAATGGTTGGGAAGATTGTTTGCAAAGTCCGTATGTCAGCTCAGCCCATCTGAGGACAAGTGTCAGGACACTAGGCCATCTGAGGAGGGACTTGTAGAGTTGAAGAGGAGATGTGGCGACCTGGACTCGGGCACTCAGAGAGGTTTGCTCTGGCCCTGCTGTGCTTCTCGTATAATTGAACCCGGTTTTCTGAAAGTCCTCTCAGGCTGGACTTTTGCGTTGGCCCTGAAATACCTGGTATAACATACGGTTCTTCTGTATTCTTGCCAGTCATGTGGTGTCAGTTTGAAGAAAAGCCAGTCAGTGTTCCAGCTGAATGGGCCAGGCTGGGTGGTAACTGTGTGCTGTCCTCCACTGGTGTGGATATTTGCACGTAACATAGATCTTATTTTTTATTTTTGTGTTCAGAATTGAAGTTGTGCAAATGACCAGAAGGTTTCAGTTGTTTAAATGTCAAGGTGAAATTCAATATGCTTTCCAGTCTTACATGAATTAATTACATTGGAGATGAGCTGAGCTAAGCGAAGCCAGGAGATGAAAGCTTTGCTGTGATTCCCCCCCATGTAAAAGACTAGCAGAAATGTCATAGGATCTGTTAACATATTTACAGAATTACAACTAAAATTAGAGCTTGGCTTTATTTTCAAGCAGTCTTTATGCCTGTGGATTCTAGGGACTTTTGAAGAGGTTTTCTAACTGTTTGGAGTTCAAGGTGGTTGCACTTCCATTAGAGGCTTGCTGAATGCCCCCTCCCCTTCGCCCCCCTCCTCCGACCCCATACTCAGTTTATAGTGCCAGTGTAGTTCAGCTAAACGTTATTCCTGGTGACCCTGCCATTGGACCTATCTGCTTTAGACAAATGAGTCCTTCTGAAAGTCTTAACTAACATTTTCTGTGGGAAACGTGTAAGTTTTAATTATTTTTGTTATTGTAGACTGTAGTGGTAGGATTTTATGTAAATTTGTTACATTGATTTTGATATTTTGTGTGGTTAACCAAAGCCAGAAGACATTTTTTCTGTTGACTTTTGTAAGTCATATTAAATTGACACAGCACCTGCAGGTATTTGCAGTTGTCTCATTTCTCCAGTTGAGAGGGTGGGCTTTTCTGAAGTGTCTAACAGGGAAGTCTGCTAATAAAGTAAATGTAAAAATGTTTACCTCTTTGCGCATAGGTGCTGTTCGCTTCAAGTAATGATTACTGACATTAGGTTTTCCAGTATAAATTGCTGTAATGGACTAGTGATATTGAAGTCTTTATCTGGCAAGACTATTATTGGATTTTTTTTTTTTACTAATATCTGGGTAAGCTTTGGTGTTCATCATGCTTATGTAATGTTTTTAGCTAGCCATATGTGAATCAGTTGTGAGCTGGTTGTGAGAATCATGATAATCACATGGGACCTGTGGTAACCAAGTGGATCTCTGTGTTTCAGGGTGGCTGTGTGGACTCGACCAATCAGAGCTTGGCACTCCTCTATATGACACTGGGCCAGCAGGATGTGTCCAAAATTCTGCTAGGCCCACTATCCCCCTACACGTAAGTTATTTTTCTACAGGACCTGGCAAACCTCGTGATCCAAAGTTCTCTCTGATCGGATGAAATTCCACGTGTGGTTGGTAAACAGTTTCTTGGAAAATCATTTACATACTGTTTGCTGCTGACTTTTGCCCTTCTTCATGGAATTTGTCATTTCTAATGCTTTAATTTTAAATGATGGCCTTAACTTGACAACTTTTAACTTCAAGTAGTGCCACTCACATCTAAAAGTGATTAAACCAAATTTTCACTGCACATTTCAACGCAGGGGATAATAATACCTTTAAAGTGTGCATGTGACAACATTTGAAAAAACATTAATGCAGTGACCATTTACTGTACAGGGTTCTCAACATTGTCACTATTGATAAAACACTTTTTCATTAAAAGAACAGATGAAGTTGAACTGTAGGAGTTTGAATTTTTTTTATTTTGCAGTTCTATATTTGTTTCACCAACAGTCATTTGTACTACATACAATTGAAACACAGATCACAAGAGAGAACTAGCATGACCGTTTAAGCAAATTGCGTTGAGATGATGGAAGGGCACGGCATACTTGCACCAGAGATGTTATTTTGAACAAACAAGTGTGACAGATTTGCTTTTAAATAAATTTATTGCATACATTTATATCATGTATAATATTTCTTTTAGATTTAGAATTAGAATTAAAATTAAAATTGTTAACACTTAACTCTTTGAACCCCGTGGTAGTTTGCAGTAGGTGTTGGCACATCTCATCACACAACTTGGTACAGCTCTGTATTCCACCCTCTGAGAGTTTGAGAGTAACATTATACTTTAACTAGAATGCCGTTTTTGATGACTTGACTCTAGATTTTGAACACCAGTACTGAACTGTTAACACTTCACCCAAAATCATAATGCTAGAATTTGTGAAACATTTGGATTAGATTTTTCCGCTGCAATGTTAAACATTGGTGGGATCCCATAATGCTGTTCAGATTTGTTTATAAGAAATGTTTTTCAAGTTCATGGACTTCTGCAAAAGGAATCTGCAAGCTCACATTCTCCAGATTAACTAGAGCGTGAACTGTCCATTTTCAGTTGTCATGGTACCGGTGCTGTGTCCTTCTAAAGTACAGTACTATGATAACTGGAGATTGATGGTGCATTCCCAAAGACTGCTGAGATATTCGTCAATATGTACTCAGTCTCTTCCATTACCATGTGTGAAAATCTATTGTTTTATTTGTAGAATACTTTTTTAAACATAAGTGATTATTATTCCTTGCGTTTGCATAGTGTCTTGTCCCTCTCTTTGCATTATTTATTTTTGTTCCTTTGCGGTTTTTTGTATTGGCACTCAGTTTTTCGCAGCACAAATGACAAAGAGCCATTTAGCCATATGTGTTGGCTGTTTAAACACACTTATTTATTATTTGTCATAGTAAGAGAGCACTAATGGTTAACATACCCGTTTACTGCACTTTTCCATAGTTCTCTGTTGCCATTTCCACAGCCATATGTGTATGCAGTAAAGCTAGATGGAAAGTCACATACCGTATAATTTTCTACTGTAATAAATTTTAAATCTTGAGTTTTTTGCAAGAATTGTATGTCTGTATGTCCAGTGACCATTAAACATGGACTTCGGTACTAAGTGGAACCTGCCTGACAGTGCTGTTACCGCTCCCTTCCAGGATAGAGTTTTTGCGGCACATCCGCGACTTCTTCCAGATCATGTTCAAAATTGAAGTTCAGAAGCAGGAGGATGACAGTTGCAAGGGAGGGGACAAGGTACTGATGACCTGCGTGGGAGCCGGCTATGCAAACATCAGCAAAACTCTCAAATAAAATTTTACACAAACTTTGTACAAAGTCAGAGTTTAGCCTTCTGTCACTTAAGAATCAGTTGTAATTGACATTTTATTTGGTTGTTTTAAAAACAGTTGTGTTTTTTCATAAATGTACTGTATTTCTGATCACTTTTTTATACAATGGAACTTTTTATTTAAAACAATAGTTTAAATAAACCTGCTGCAAGAACTTTGATTGTTATTTTTTAATAGATTGATAATGGGTCAAAGAGAGTTTGACGCATTGCTAGTACAGGAAGGTAAAGTTATTCCCAGGAACACCTGAGGTTAAATATTAACTAGAAGGGACTGCAGTGGTTATTAGTTCTGCATTACCCTGTATATAAAGCAATTCAGATGTGATGCATGTGGGTAGGTAAAATCACATTTCCCAGACAGGTCTGCCTGCTGCTCCCATTATTGTTGCTGGTGTTCCATCCTTCACAAAATGACATCCTTCATTATCCAATATAAATTCATTCATTTATGTTCACTGTCAGCATGAATTGGTGTTTTGAAACAAGTAAATGAGCCTGTTTAATTTGTAGACATTTTACTTTTTCCTCTGTACAAGGCTACTTTTGTCATTTGCTATATACAAAGATCTGCTACTTTTAGCCTTTAGTAACTTATTTCAAAGTCAGTGTTTTTAACAACAGGTCAGAAATCGTATGAAAGAGAATTCAATATACACATTAGGTTCATTGGTCTTTGCAGCCTTTTGTGTGAAACAGACGTGTGGATAATGAAACTGTTTTGCACACTGAAGACTGTGGGGGAAAAAATTACACATGATGAATCAATAAGTTCATCCTTTTTGGGTTGTGCTTATTCAGATTTGGTAACAGGAAATAACGTGGTTTGACACATCCTAAACAGAAACCTACAGGAACATAGCGTGAGCCTGCAAATGCAACCAACTGGGGTTGAAAACCAATAGCCCTGGTGCTGTGTGGCAGCAGCAGCAGAGTCACCGTGCCCTGCCGTAAACGTACTGCATTCTCTAGTTCCAGTGAAGCGCTTTAGCACTTGTTCCTTATTACTGCAAGTTGTACCAGCAACCAGATTATTGAGTAAGTATTCAAAGGAAGTAGTATTTTTTATTTACACGTTCTACACACGAAAGTGTTAATGTTTGATAACGACAACATAGTAGAAGGTATGAACTTACAAAGTTGTTTACCTATGGTTATAACTTATGCATAATATTCAAAGTATATTTTAAAGGAATATGGTGCAGTATTTCAGATGAAGGTGAAGACATTTTACGTTATATTGAGTTTTAAGGTTTTACTGTGTTGTTATATGGGACTTTTCTACGTTTTGGATATCGTACTAGAAGCAGTCAATTCATTCAGACTTGTACCCAACATTTAACTGTATTGTCTGTACTGCAGAAAATAAACTAAATATCACGTTACTTCTGCAGTAAAAGGACACAGTTGAAATCTGCCTGTATAGATGCCAGATATTGACATTTATCTCAATTGTGCTTATGTTTCTGTAAGTTGTCTTCTCATATCTCGTTTTTTTTTTTTTTTTTAATCTTTCCTACAAGCTCATTGTATCCTTAGTGCCAGCAGTGCTGCTTGCATCATCTGCTTTCCTTCTATGATGGAGGACTGCAAAGGAATTTAAACTTCTCATCACTGCCATCTGTTGTCCTGAATTTCTTCTCAAACATCTGACTGCCTAACTACTGCATCCACTGAAAAACAGAACTTAAAACATCCCAGTTAATTTTTTTTTAAATTGAATAAGCTTCACGTATGTGTCTTTAAAACTAACTAAACCTCAGTGTTCCTTTGACTGAAACTGGCCAACTCCAGCTAACATCAGGTTTTCAGCTGTTGACAGGAAATGTGGTGATCCCTCCTCTCAGTTTGTGTAACCGCACAACAGGCATATGCTGGCAAAACTTCCACTGCTCAAGTGGTGGCTAAACCTGGCTGGCGGTGCTTTCTGTAGGCATTTTAAGAAAGGCGGTATCTAATCTGTGTATAGTTTATTCTGAGTCCATATTCTGATACTGACACACATTTCTGTGAGTAGCAATCTGTTTGGTAACTGGTTTACAATGGATTACTCAGAGGTGAAGTGTGAACAGATGGCTCTAATTGACATGAACACTCCTTTCATTTCCAGACATCTTTGTTACCTAGAACAGACACACAAGTGAAAACATGTTTAATCTTTCAATGCAGCAAAAGGTCAGTTATTGTTAGGATTAACTCAATTTTTTCTAAAACCTAAACAATGTCTTCTGTTATTTACATTTATTCAATGAGAGGTTTTTTGGTACAGTGATATACAACTGAAAAACCTATAGGGCATTTCCCCAAAGGGAAGATGCAGTTGAAGTACCCTTACATTTTTCTAGAGTAATGCAAGATAAAGAGTCTGTTATTTTGTGCGCATGTAGGAGTGTGTGGGATGGTCACCTCTTACTCTACCCAGGTCACAATATGGATTGAGTTATCTGACAACTTAAACTACATTTTGCATGCATTGCAACACACTTCTTTAGTTCAAGTTCAGCGGGAAAAAAAGGGAAGTTATCAACATAATCCACATGGTGGGCAAATTTCCTAAGTGACTGTCTCAGATGCTCTTTATTAAAAATAACAGGATTGGATTGGAAAAAGCTAAATAAGGCAGTGATGGGGCCTGCTAGCAAAATGTTGCACAGTTCACTCAAATCCTATTGAGACCTGTTCATAACTGATGCACAAGACCCAAACACTCCAGAGTCACACCAGCATACCAGAAGAGAAACATTATTTTGGGTTTCTTGTGATATTTGTTTAAAACAAGGTTAAGATTTCCTGCTAACTGATCATCATCAAGGCAGTATCAGCTATCAAGGTAGTTCATCATGTTTTTCATAGCATGTTCTTTTTTTTTTTTTTTTTTTACATCTTTTTCACTTAAGTAAAGGTGTTGCCAGGTGTGGGTTAAAAAACCAGGATGTTTTTTTTAAACTGAGGATGTAACAGGGGCAAGTGTTCAGACTGAATTTTGTGACCCATTTTTACTTTTCTTGGGGGTTGTGTTGCTGGCCAAGAATAAAACAAAACAAAATCATGTGTCAGATACAAAGTTTATACCCACGGTCCATCCCTAGGTGTAACAATCATTTTTTTCTACATTACAATAAGATCGGTGCAACATTCCTTTCATGGTGTAAAGATCACTGTGCCTTTTTGTTAGGATTTTTAATATCAGCCTTTAGAAAACATAGTGAAATTAAACAAACACGATTTAGCGCTGGTTAAATTGGGCGTAACGAACTGAAATGGTTGTTTCTGTTCAGGATTCATTCCTGTCCCGGGTGTTATCGCGCCATCTGGAGACCAAGACCTGCGGCTGTATAAAAAAAGAAACAAAAAACAAACAAATTACTAATAAGTTAACACTTAAAAATGTAAGTGCTTAAACGCAGTTCATGAACGTTGTTTAAAGAACTTGCAAGCATTCAATTCAACGTCCTCTGATATTAAACGAACAGGAACGGAGGGAATAAGAAAGCCAGTTACTCACATCTCTGAGCATTTTAAGATTTTTTCATACACACCAACTTACCAGATACACTCAAGTGTCGATTAAGACATATCACTTAGTTTTTTCATGCAAAAATGTCAACAAACAAATCAAGTCGATATATATGCAGTCAGCGATTAGCAGTAGGCAAGAATCTGTGGGCTTGGCGAGTGTGAAATGCCTTCGAAGCTTTTCCAGTGCTGCTACTATTATTGTTATTATTATTATTATTATTGTTAGCATCGTCATCATCACGTTTATGATTTCTCCTCCACGGAGGTGTGCTGGTAGCAGAGGACGGGGGCACCGAAGCCCCGCCGCAGTCCGCCCACAGACCGCCCTGTGCCTATCAGCGTCTCGCGCACCAGCTCCCCTCTCTCGTGCCTGCGCACTAGAGCCCAGCGTTTCTACTGCTGCAGTATCAAATGCATGTTTATTTGTTTGAAATTCTGACATGCGATTATTAAGCTGAACTCAGTCACAGTTAAGCTGAAGTTTATATTTAAGGCAACCAGTGTATCAATGACGCCCGACCAGGGTTTCGTCCCAGTGTGGGAACGGAAGTTAGCTGGCTAGCTAACAAACTTCACGGAACTGGCGAGCGTCGCACGCAGAGCGAGATCTGTGCGCAGCGGCGGAGAGGCGCTCGAATGAATTAGAGCGGCGACGGGGGGCGCGACCGTGTGTCACTGTGGCCGAGGAAGGACGGCCCCGTCCTCGCTAGTTGGTGGCAGAGCGACGGCGCGAGCGCGACAAGACGGGACTGCGCATGATGGAGCGGGGACGCGCTCTGAGGTGAACGTTTATGGGCGCCCGAAGACAGTAACCGAAGAGACACTTGAGATTATTGCTGGTAAGCGGAGCGGGGAGTGAGTTCACTGCGAACTGGAGACGACGAGAGCAGGGAGTACGAGTGGGAGGTGGTGACAGGGTCCCGGGTTCGAACGGGTACCAATTTACAACCTTTCCGTCTCCACTGTCGGTCACGAAGAGCGGTGTGTTAACTGTCCAGGTTGTTGTGTAACTCTGCTAACGCGACGTCCGAGGCCTCCGACTAGTCAGACCTGTAACCGACGAGCACTTAGTTATCCATTCGCCCCCCCCATTTACCCGTTTGCCTGGTTAACTACTAACTAGCTGCTTCTTGACGACAGCCTCTCCTGCTTATTTATTAGCAAAAGTGTTTTATCACGAGGAGCTTTTGCTTGTAAACATAAGGAATTATGGCTTTATTTCCAGGTGGAGTGTAATTTTTTCATTCAGTATTAGTAAAAGACCCGTTTTGACACTTCTTTTAAAAAAAAATTCTGTCTTAAGTAGTTACAAATACTTGTGACCCGTTAATGATCGGCAGCCCGATTCCTTGGATTGGCTTTCGCTTTCTACCAACACTTTACTGCTCTTTATTGTAAAAAAAAAAAAAAAAAAAATTTCCTTCTTCACAAGTTAAATATCCTCCGCGATATTTAAGTTGATTTTAATTCACATGTGTTTGAACATTTCAGTTTACCCACAATGTTTCTGTACTGTTTATTACATGAATATAGTAACACTTAACATTGCGGAAAAAGTTAACTGCAGCTGCCAGTCCCCCCCCCCCCCCCCCCCCCCCCCCCCCCCCCCCCCCCCCACAAAAAAAAAAAAAAAAAANCCCCCCCCCCCGCCCTTATTTACCGGCAATATGGATCATAGAAAAGTATAAAAGCTTTACTGACAAAGAAAGGTAAATGCATGATAGTGACTGAAAGAGAGTGACAAGTTTGAGACATTTATGTATGTGGGTATGACTATGATTGTGTTCTAGAAATCCATGATCACCCCTCCCTCGTTGGTTTGTGTAAATCTACACAAAAGTTGAAATGGCTTGCAGGTTTAAAAAAAAAAACTGTTAATCAGCTACAGTGTGTTTGTCCCCTAGTATCAGTTTAGCACCTATCCTGTTTGGTTTTGGTTAGTCTTATCAGTTGCTTTTCATTCATTGTGTTATGTCACAAAAATGTAGCTGCCCATATTTTGATTTTGTTTACAGGCAATTGCTCTTAGTTTTAAGGAACAGTTTAGTGTACCTGAAGTTTTAGCCTTTGTGTTTCATTAGTGTTTACAAAGACCCCCCCCACCCCTTATTTTTTAAATTAATATGTGTTACTGAAAGGTGGAGGAAGCCTTTGCAAAAGCCCATTTTATCTAATTACATGTCAGCTAATGACCGTCGGTGTTGGGTTACCTTCATACCAGAGGTCAGCAAAACAGAGCCAGATATCATTTCATAAATGGTGTTGATATTCCCAATTTTTTAAAATTACATTTATTAAGTTTGTGTAGCAAAACAGTTTAAATATTGCAAAGGTAAACTGAACATACAGATTAACATAAAATGTGTTTATATTAGGAGTGGAAACAGTCTGTGATGCACATGTCTTCATAATCTCATATTTACATGAAATAAATGTACCACCTTAGTGTATATGAGCAGATTTCTTGTGAAAGCTGATCGTCATCCCATTTGTATTTTACCAAAAAAGAAAAAAAAACTGATGTTACAGGATGCTATGAGGCATGCCCCTTGGTTTGTGTATGGGCGTTGTTTCCTGCCATTCATTCACTGATGGGAAAGTTTGGCTTTTTCAAAAATAAAGAGCTGAGTTTCAGTTCTAGTCATGATGGGGGATTTGGGAGAAAATTTCCTATTTAACTTGAAAAATTCATCACTTTGAATAATGCTAGTATGTGCAATAGTTCTGGAAATTGTTTTTTTTAAATCATGACTTTTTTACAATGTTTAAATAACTTATTAACAGGACATACATAAATTGAAAGGGTGACCTGTTTTTGGTGTGCATCAGTGCAAGAACAGTGCCATTTCTATTCTAGGTGCTGATTTGAATAACTGTGAAAATGCAGTTGTTAAAACCAAGTTATGTAAAGAAATAAAATTTGTCCTCAGGAAATGAAAGCAAAGGCAGCTTCATTTTTAGATTTGCTCTTCACTGATTTTTAGGGAACAAGAGAGTGTTGTCAACTAAGTGAGTCTTAAAATTCACTTAGGTTCCCTAAAAACAATGAAATGTCCAAAATAGTCCAAACTTATATGTCACACTCTTTCTGGAGAGAAAAATGTTTAATAGTGGATTGTAAAAACTATTATAATGCAAATCTTGTTCAAAATGTACAGTTAAGACAGTCTTCATCAGGATGCAGCTGTATAGTAACTTGTGTTAGACAATTATAAAAAAAAGTTTTGATGTCTAAACATATACAAATTTACAGGGTTTTCTCTGAACTATGCCCAAGCCTCTTTCTTTATGAATATGTTCGAAATGATACATCTCTATCACTGCTCCTTCTATATCAAACATGTTGTTTCTTCTCACAGGCAATGGCAATTAGTATACAAATAAAGGAAAAGTGAGACATTTTTCTTGCTATTATCATGATCGTGTCTCCAGGACCTTTTCAGATGGAGCCTGTTTTTGCCTTCAACAGAGCTCTTTGGATGGGTTGGAAGTAAGTGGTTGCACATACTGTTAAATGTTTATGCAGATTGCCAGCACTCAAAGTACAGCATTTTCCTTCTTCTATAGTTCCAAGGTTCTAGTACCACAGAGAGTGAAATAAAATTTACTGTGCATATCTGGGGTCATGATTCATAGTAAATAAATAAAACAAAAGAAAATGTAAAGAAACAAATTCAAGAAAGTGTCCAAGTTGTGTAAAGTTAAAGGGCAAATTTAAATGGCAGCTCTTGAGACTTCCAATTTTCAACATGTGTCTGTCATATAGCTAAGTTTAGCACTACAATAACTGATGATGGCTTGGTTGTGAACTGCAAATCTGCCATACAACCCAGTGAAAGCCACTGAACCAGTTTGAGTGAACCACTTGTATTTCAAATGGTAATGTGTTTGGACTCATCAACTTGCAATTTTACCTTACAGAACACAGGTTAATGTGAAAGTGATGGATTTTGGGAAGGTGATGGTTTTTCTGCTATGGAAATTCATGATGTTGGTCATAAAGTTAGAAGTGATCATATCTTAAAAAAGGCATTGGTGTCAAATGTACTGCACTGTGTTCTTGCACTGAATGCACTATTAATCAGCCCCTGATGAGTCTCAATACTGATGCCATGCAACAGTAGATGAATTTCTGAGCTGTGGCTTGACATGTACAAATAAACATATTTTAGTAATTGAATGTGGGGGACAACTAGAATATAATGAATGGGGTATGAAATAACACTGCCGTCTTGCTAAACCTCAGATATTCCTTACTGGTTTCTCGGCACCCCAAGCCTTCTGATCATATCATTCTTTAAATCATTCAACAGTTTTTCATTTGGATTTCATTTGACGTTAAGTATGAGGAGTATACTGTATCTAAATGGCATCAACAGTACCATTTGAAGGAGGAGGATGTTGGATTCAAAAAATTGCATCTACAAGGCCTTCCAGAAGTTGTGATAGTTTTGCCCTACACATGACACAACTTGACACAAATCTGCAATCTGAAAGCAGTCAGATAAGTTACTTCATGATTCTTCTTGTGTAAGACAAAGAATGAGAAATTTGTTTGTGACAGGTCTGGGTTTGGGTGGAAAATGCCAGGTTTTTGTTAGTAATCTTATTGTTTTTGTTGTCCTTGTTATGTGTGGACACATGGCAGGGGTCAGTTGTACCACGAAGCTGGTTAGTGTGGGACTGAATGCATTACACAAGACAGGCCTCACTATTAAATGAATTCATCCAGATTCCAATTGCTGTGTCAGCACAATATGTGAAATTCCTATTTCAAGGCCAGGAAAGATTATGAAAGCTCAGTGACAGGTAAACAAATGGCCTTTTGCCTTAGTTATAAATGACAACCTGTTGAACTTTTACTTTTGAGAAGAACCAAGATCCATCTGAATTTGACAGGCTTTTAGTTTTTGAGATAGTCTTGGGGCCTTGTTATTGAATGTCTAAGTTATTGTTTAGATAGGACATCACCTTATGACAGGTTTAAGTAATTTGCTGGTTAAACTGTAACTCACTCAGAATAAATGCTTTCCTGTCCTGCTTCTTATTGCTAGGGCTGTTCAGTTAATTTTTTTTTTGTGAGTGGTTTGCTTGAAGCTGTGTCCTTGATTGTTTGTTTTTGCCACAGCTTCATCTGTTTTAAGTGCACAATGTTGACATGAACAAGTTTACATCAGATTTCAAGAATTTTTGTTTATTTAATAACAGATGTTGGTTGTCATAACTGTTTACGTGTCTAACTTTTAAATTCAAAATGATGCAATCCAAGATTAAATGTCTCAGATCACTTCTGGTACAAAACTCAGCTGTTACTGGACCTGTGCCATCAAACTGTGAAATGCCTGCAACTGTATTTTAAAGGAAGGTATTATTATATATATGTATATATTAATTATAAAATGAAGGTTATACACACTTGTATCTTTTTGTATTTGCTGAATTCAAACTGCAGATTTTAAATGTGGGACATTTTAATTACTAATGTGGTGATGGAGATGCAGGTGTTGTTGGTAGTTTTTTGTTGTTAAACAGTGAATATTTAGGAAGGAAGTATTTCCCTTATTTACAGTTTGCAGTCTAATTTAAATTTGAGGACTATTATTACTTTTCTGTGAAGTGACCTAGCGCATGAGGCTTGTATAACAGGCCACCTCAAATTACTCATTAAATAGCAGGGTAATTTTACCTGGTCAGCTCATGGTAAGTAGCCCACCTTGCTCAAGGGTACTACTACAGGGCTTTGAATTTAAAACTGGGACTCAATTGTAAGGTGACAGTATTCATCCCTATGCTACCTGCTCTCTCTGTCTTCTACCTGAGCAGTGTAACTATTTCTAAAAGGCCGTGGGATGCTATTACCAGCAGGTTATGTCTGTATAGCTAATAGTCACACAATATGAATGCAATAAGGGCTGTATCAACACTAGCATACAGTAGCTGTTTAATAGAGGTTACCAGGAAGTGCACCTTACTTTTGCTGAATAAAGTAGTGAAGCTGAGTAAAGTGGTGTAGTATAGGCATCTGACTGAGTACTTTTCTTCATGGGAAAAGTCAGCCACCTCCAGCTCAACACCAACAAAACAAAGGAACTGGTGGTTGAGATTAGCTGTATTAAGGAGCCCTTGGGCCCAGTTACTATTGAGAATGCAGATGAGATGTGGAGGTGGTCCCGTCCTACAAGTACTTGGGAGTCCAGATCAACAAAAAACAGGATTGGTCCCATGACACAGATGCACTGTATAAGAAAAGACAGACAGACTATACAATTTTAGAAGGCTATGGCTCTGTAATGTGTGTGGCAATATCCGTTGTATGTTCTACCAGGTTATAGTTGCCAATGTTATCATTTATGCTGTCATGTGCTGGGGGGAAGCATAATTTGTAGTGAGAGGTGCTGACTCAACAAACTTGTCAAGAAAGTTGGTTCTGTCATGAGTCAGAACTCTGATTTGGGTGGAGGACGTCACAGAGGTCAGGATAAGGAGGATGCTACAGTCCATCTTGGAAAATGGCTTACATCCCCTAAATGAGGTGATCATATGAGCTCTTTCAGGAACTGGGTTATTGCACTTAGGTGGAATAAAAACATTTCTGAGGGACTTTCTTACCAACAGACTTTTGTCTGCATAATGCAACACAAAGACCTGTCGACAATTAGACTGCATTAAGTTTTTTACTTTTGTTATTTGCTTATGTTTGCATGTATTGTTTTTAGTGTCTTTTGTGTTCAGCTGCTGTACGCTGAATTTTTCTGCAGGAATTAGTATCCTCTCTTATCCACAAGTACTTGAAATGACAAGTTTATTTTAATTATACAAAAAATTATAATGGACTTTACACCTTTTAAGGAAGGTGATATTAAAGGGCAAAAATCATTTAAGGATACTGAAAAGCAGTGATGCAAAATACTATTTAACCCATTGTCGTATAACCCCTTGACCAAGTCAGGGTCAGGGAAGTCTGGAGCCTATCGTGGAATCACTGGATACAAATGTTGCACTCTGGATTGGGACACCAATTCATTGCAACATATATTTTCTCAGGTTTTAAACACTAAATATATTGTTGGGATAGACAGTAAACCCGTCAGCTAATTTGTTTAAAATGACAAATTGCAGTTATCTAATTGAGTGAATGAAAGCCAGTTCTTGGGGTTATCATCTCAAGACATAACCTTTTTTAAATTTTCCATTGCTACAGAGACATTATTGTCTTTGTGAATTAATACATTGATACAGATCTGTTTGTTTATACACTCTTAATTTCTATGTTATGAAATCATTTACAGAGCTGGCATTTAAAAGTGAACTGTGCCATAAAAGTCAGCAACAGTCTTATACTTCAGAGTGTAAGTACTGAAGCCTGTTTAGAATTTGTAAAGTGACTCTTGACTCTCCTGTGTATGGTCCTTTCCTGTCAATGTTAGGCAGTAATGGAGGTAGCCAGATGATACACATTTTTGATGGCTGATCTGTTGACTCCCCATTTCCCCAAGAGACTCATGAGGTGGTTGGTAGAGATATCTTGGATGAAGGCTTTCTGTTTACCAAAGGAACGAAGCCAGTTATGTTTCACGGCTATGGAATTCCTGGCTACAATCAGCAGATGGCTTGGATGAGACAGTTTGGTTTAGAATGAGCCTTTGGGGAGCCTTGAACTGAAGTGGTTTTCTGACACAGAGCAAAGTCCTGTCCTGCTGGTGGTGAACCGCATACACCACATGTTGTATTTGATTGATGGGCCAGTGAAATAAATGTAACACTGACAATTTCCCTCGCCAGTGTTTCCATGAATATTAAAACTGCACTGGAATCAGAGAGAAAAGTCTGTTTTATAATTTGCATTTTCTTTGTGTTTTCCATGTTTTTCTATGTATAGTTCCTTGGTAGCAAATCATTTTACTCCTTGTATGGGGAATGTACTGCTTTTAGTGACATGGAAGCAAATAGTACATTTTAAATAATTTTACTATGTTTCTGCAAAAGTGAATGAAATGTGCAGATGGCATAGTACTTGACAGCATATAACACAGTGCATGCCAGTTTAAGTCCTAGATGATTCTTCAGTAGCTTTCAGCTCTAAGCAGCCTTTTTCACTCACAGGTTCAGTGCTGCAGGTTCCAAATCAGTCTGTGTTTCATAGAGACAACATGCAATGTTTGAGTGTTCTTTATGAAGTCCACTTTTTTTCCTCGTGCCAAAGACATTGTGCGACGTGCATTGAATTTTTTTTTAATCCGTAGTTTGGCAGTTTGTTCTGCACGTATGTCATCTTTCCCTGTTTCATGGCATTCCTTTTGGGTGACTCTGACCAAAATTAGGTGAGTGGTTAATGTATGTTAAGTGTAATGGTTAATGAACAGTAAATTTCAAATCTCAAGTTCTCAGCATCATGGCATTAAGACACTGGGTCTGTATTGGATCATTGTTTATTTATGTTTATATGAATTTGAAGGCCAGGTTTGCTTATTTTAGGTAGGGTGAGGTTTTAAATGTTTGAAATTGTATTAATTAATTTTATTTGGCTTCACCTAAGCAAAAAAACCTAACAGACAGTTAAAGTAGGCTGACATAACATTTGTTGACATAACAGCCTGTAATTGGTAAAGATGTGTGAGTGACATTGTCTGTGTTTGAAAGAATGGAATTGGAGTTGTTGGTCTGTTGGCAAGCTTCTCCAGCAGTGTGAGTGTGTGGTAAAAGATACTTGAGAACATGCAACATCCGGGCAGTGTGTGCTCCATCTGGGAGCAGTGATAAGGGTGCAGCAGACTGCTCCAGGGTTGTGATAAGCGGGTGAACAACTCAACAGTCTCTGCCAGTGTGCCGATAGGAGCCCTTGCGAACTAACTGAGGGTGGCTTAAGTCAGGGTGTACAATGTGTTTTTGTGACATGGACTCAATAGAACTGTTGAATGAAGTAAAGTGACATTTTTTCTATAAAATGTAACCTTGCATGTATTGAAGTTGGTGCCAAAAAATCCTTTTTACAACTGTCACTGTATATAACAAGTGACCATCTTATATTTATATTTTATTGCATAACCCTTCAGTATTTTTTATGTTGGGTTTTGATATAGCTGGTTGTGTAGATGATATCCAGAGATGTTTTAATCATATAAGTATGCACATGTAAAATGATCAAGTTCAGGAAGATGATGGATGATAGACACAGCTGTACTTTGGGCTGTACTCAATGATTATTCAAATCATAGTGTGATATTGTTTAACATGTTCATGACCAGCAAGGATATTTTTGACTTTTTGGTAATTATTTAATAAAAATTGAAAATTGAAAACAAGCAAAATGTATTTAGGGGTAAAATGTATTTAATGGGATATTACAGGAAGAAACCAAAAGGTGAATTTGAGAAACAATATTGATTGTTATAGTTGTTTAGCAGACATTTTAGCAAAAAACTAATAGTCTGGCTTTTTTTTAAAAAATGTATTAAGAACCTTGGTCAAGACAGGGTATGATTATAAGGTAAATCTATTTTTGGTAACTGGTAACCCTTAATGCTTAATGTGTTTGTGCTACCCCTAATAAATACTCGCCTAAGTATCAAAGTAGTAGAGAAATTAGCTTGCAGAGCTGTGTGAAACCACAACTTCCAGCTGTTAGTTATAATAGAACTGGTGTTTAAAGTAACATAGTCAGCTGGTTTACTCTACTGTGACATGTACCCCTGAGATGCTGAAAGATTATTGCAAAACCATTGGTTTGGTTTTAACTCAGACTTAATCCAGTTTTAAGAAATGACTCATTGTTGGTCCCACCCCTCACATGAAGTTACCATCCTGTAAAGGACTGTTGTTAAGGCATTGCCAGAATGAAAGTCACATGCATTTCACATAATTTCTCCCAGAATTTTAATGACATTAATGGAGAAATCAAGTTTGAAGGAAATGATGGTAAACTTGTAAAATCTTTTAAAAATCAACAGTGTCACATAGTGATAATTATTTAGATTGAAGAGATATCATTTAATGGTGGTTAAGGATGCCATCTGTATTACAAAGGGGGCAGGTCACTGTTACTTGCGAGGAATTCAAGTTTAAAAGAAAAACTAAGGATTGAGTTTACAGTGGGTGACGGTTTCAGAATTGTAGTATGACTTCTAACTAAGTTTTCACACTTCTTTCAGTCGAGCAATTTATTTTTAATGTTGATATGAATTTTTTAAAGTGGTTTTGTGGTGTAGTGTATTATTTACCGGGAGGAATTGGAATGAGTGAGTCAAGTGAAGGTACTGAAAGACTTGGCTTCATATCATGTACAGACTTAAGCAATGTTGTAGACACTGAAGCCTGTGTTTCTGCATTGTTTTAAATTCTGTAAAATATATATATTTTTTTGCCTATGCTTATTGGGGAAGGTGTAATTACAGATTAATGTAACAGTACACTGTTATGCCCTTCAGTTTACCTGGAGGACTGGATTTTTTTGTGAGGAGCCAGCTTACTTATTGTGCTCTTTATTTTCAACTTTGTTTTAAGGGAAAATAAGAGACTATCCTATTTCTGAGCTTTACGACTCAAGGAGTGTGGGTGAATGTCTCCACTGCTCTGTGGTCCTGTATAGCAAAGAGCAAAAGAAATGCTCTCCAGTCAGTCATCTGTTGTTAATGTAGAGGTGCTGCTAGAACAGCTTGGCTTTATAATCCATATAATGCAGCTGTCTGTTATGGGCAGCTGACAGGTGGAAACTTCCCAGTAATTTTCCAGAATTTGCAGGTGCACTACGTGTCACGTAAGCCACAGGGAGATGCTTTGAAATCAGGTTTGAGCCTGTTTCATGGTGACACATAAACCACATAAATAGTGTATGTAATTTGGTAGTTAGGGTGAAATTGTTTTCTTCACAGGTTATTAAAATGTGTAAACCCAATTTTTCTGAAAATGCACATCCTTCTGTATGTAACATTTGTACTTTGTTCCCATTTTCCTGTTCCTGTTTTGACCTTCTAGCCAGTTCATGGTTTGATCCATATATCAAGTGAATTTTCTGAATTGGAAAGGCAATAGTTGCATTAGAGGAAATGCTTATCTTATGCTTTGAGAAAGTGATTGCACGTACAGTAATATCTCTAGGATCTTTCTTTGTGTTTGATCTTCATACACAAGCACATTTCCTGTTCTGGAAATAATATTACTCACCTAAATGACATGAAACTTGCATGCACCAGTGTACAAAATTGGAGAATTTCATGCTGTAGGGGAGCAGGGGAATGGGGTCTTTTTCTTTAAAGCTAGTGTTCTGAACCATAAGGTGGTCACTTTTACTTGTGTGTTAAGTTTCCACTGCCTATCATGGTTTCTTCTCTTGGGGCAGTTACCCCTCACATATCCTGTTCCACCCTTGTGATGTGGTTAGCTACTTTAACCTTACATCAGTTTTGTTGAAGGGCAAGACCCGTACAATACTCTGTGTAGAAAGAATAGGAGGATGGGAGAGAAAAAGCTCTGAACACAAAGAAAGCTTTCTACTTCAGACCAATGCAGTTCATTCATACTTTTTTGTCAACCACACTTTAGGGTAGCTTCTGGCTTTGGCAAAACATAGTCATAAGGTTTGCCTGGCATTATTCTGTGTTCTGGAAAGATGAGTCAGTTACCCACAAGGAGTTTCTGAGGAGTTTCAGTTTCACCGTAGAATGTCATCCAACTCAAAAGTTTAAGTAGCCTGTGTTACAGCATCGTGTGTGCCTCGAAGCCAGGGGGAAGGTGACGTGCTACTTTCCAATCCATGTCCTCACCTGCATCGTCATCGTTTCGAACCGAGAACCTTTGGGTGCTTTTTAAGATGGGGGGGGGGGGGGGGATT